>CM035811.1:41630550-42230550 GCA_020458035.1 Magallana ariakensis | reverse complement strand
CCTTTATGAGACCACCTTTAACATATTAATCATATTATTTGAAAATCATAGTTAATAATGATCATGGATATACATGGATATACATGGATATACATGGATACTGTTTTAACACAATATCGTATAACAATATCATAAATTAGGTCGATCCTGTTTATAGGACGAAGGAGCTTGTTTTTAGCAATTTTTTAAAAAGTATAGGTCGACTTCGAAGAATTGGTCGAAAAATTACAGCTAGTTTGAATGAATAAATGGTTTAAACCAATAACGTTATCATTTTGTAGCCTTTAATCTTATTTCCCAGTTTTAAACAAACATAGGTAATCACAGATTACAAAGCTCACCGAGACGAGGCATCACCTTAATGAGGAATCACCTTTATGAGACCACCTTTATCATATTATTTGAAAATCATAGTTAATAATGATCTTGGATATACATGGATACTGTTTTAACACAATATCGTATAACAATATCATAAGTTAAAAAATTGTATAATAATCATAAGTTCATTTCATAGGGTATTATATGATACAATATTTATCAATACAACAATATAAAATACGATATTGCATCCTATGATACCTACAATATATCTATACTACTATTATTAAAATAATAGACTCGAATTTTTGGGCTTTAATACCGAGAAATCGGAGAAGAACTGTCTTTTGTTTTATATATTTTAAACATCATTGGTATTTGAAGATTACCAATTTGTTTTTATTTTTCCTCAATCAAGCTTCGCTAATTAATAATCAACAAAAATTCGTTTAAAAAATCCGGAAATCACCTGGATTTTTTGGATTTTACAATCTTGCGCATGCGCATTACATTCACGCTTAATCACGGGAGGCTCTTTAGTTCATGTTTCCACAATATCACATTTGCATGGATAAACTCATAAACGATAATACAAATACGTGTAAATTTTCATTGGAAATTTGCTTTATATTCTATCAAAGAAAATACGGGAGATAACTCTAACTAAGTGCATTTAATATGAAAAATCCAGAGAGTTCCGAATGTCAAAATGGTGTGAAAAAGTGGTGAATTCTTCATTTATACGAATTAAATTTTCAGATGAAAGGTATTTACAGCCTCAAAATGGTTTGTTATGAATAATTTGACTGTTATTTTCAATGCAGCTTCATTAATTTTCTCCAAAATCGTTTCGGAGCGATTCTGGAATTTTTTGCTACATTACGGGCACACGTATGGGAGGCATTTCAACTGTGGAGAAGGCCTGTCCCGAGACACAGTTACATTGTAGATTATTCTAATTAAGCCGAGTGTAGTGAAATTATTAATAGCATTATTGTAGGCCTAAAGCTTGGTTATGTAAATGTCAACAATACAGTATGTCGATGTATCTATTTCGTAAATATCCGATATCATATGCAATTTCAACCCGTGCAGGCACGGGTCAAAGTCTAGTATCATATAATACAATAAAATACTGTAATAAATAATGAAGAAATATGATATTGTAACATATGATATGACATTGTATCTTGTTATACATTATTGTCTTTGATCACATAATACAATATCATAATATATAATGATATTGATATTATATGATAGAATATAATAATATATGATACAATATCATATCACATAATACATCACAATATTGTAAGAAATGATATTATATTGTATAATATTATAGTATGATATTGTATTGTATGATATTGTATCATATTTGATACATAATAGGATATTGTATCATATGATACAATAAAATTAGATACAACATTATATCATATCAATTGATACAATACCATGGGATATTGCAATATATCGTATACTTATAGAAAATACAGACCCTGAAACGTACTACTACACCACACGCTCGCTGCACGCTCGTTACACGCTCGCTAAACGGTATACACGAAACGCTGAACGGTTTACACGAAACGCTACACGCTTTCCCCGAAACGCTAAACGGTTTGCACGAAACGCTGAACGGTTTACACGAAACGTTTCTCACACGTTTCGGTTTGCTCGCTTTTCACACGCTTTGGACACGCTTCGATTTTCGTTTCAATCGGGTTCTCTCGGATTTTTACTTTTATGGTAAGAGTTGTTTTAAAATGGTACGATATAATAGAAATAATGATATTTCACAAATAAATCTTTTTTAAAATCGGCGTTATTGATCTTTAATGAAAAATATTTCAATCACAGAAATAAATAGAAGCTACAGAACATGCACGTACATGTATTCATTGCTCGAAAGAAATATCGCTCGTTTTAATGTCGTAGGAAAAATGAAAATTGTTCCGTAAAAATAATAATAATAAATACAGAAAATGTAAATGGCTTACTAATTTTAAAACATTAAAATTGAAATCCGTATCATAACATACGTAAATCCATTTTTCGTTTTTCGGCGGCTTTATTTTTTAACATTAGGAATTGTTTTGAAATGGTTTGTGAGAATAAAAACGTAATAAGTGTATTTAAATAAATAGTTATTCAATTACATTAATAATTGACAATTATTTAGAAGTAAATTAATCACCGAATTTAAAAGAAGGCTATGCAATCAAACGATTTTTTTCCTTATATCGTATCAACCACATATTAAAATATGCTCCGCACATAAAACCAGACAGAAAACGAAACGATTGACATCAACAAGAAATAAAGTTTGTATCACTATTTAGGATATCTATTAATTTTCTAAAATAAATTCAATAAATTATATCGGATGGGAAAAAAATCAATGAATTAAATTTCAGACTCAATATACATGTACGCATAACGTCGCTTTTATCACAAACTTTTTAAAAATAGTACCATACACAAATATAATGTTTACACAATATTTTCCCCTCTATTCTTGTTCAATTTTGTTCTTGAGTTGATGAACGTTATATAATTAAAATGATGTTCTTTATCAAATACTGATTCCGACTGCTTTAAAGTCATTAAATTTTTTATTGGCTGTTGACAAAAAAAGAGACGCGTGACCATCCAATGAAAAAAATACACAGTTTGATTGACATGTTTAGTCAGCTGCAAGTATGTGTTACCCGGTGTCCGAGTGCTAATTGTACACTGTCGAAAGGTTTCAGTTATCGATGTAAAAGAAACATCAAATACTACATGTTTATTTCTACTTGACAGTATCACAAAGAGTTGATTTAATTTTTACAAACAAAATGTCAATAGTATACATACCTAAGTGTTTTGTTAATCACAAACTATTCCGGGAAGTCTTAAACTAGGGCGCCATTTTGAAAGAACTAATAACTGAGAAAAGTTCCGAATGAAATCTGATGAAACGTTTCACACGATTCTCGCACGCTTTGCCCGAAACGCTTTACACGCTTTGCCCGAAACGCTGCACGCTTTGCCCGAAACGCTAAACGGTTTACACGAAACGCTTCACGGTTCACACGAAACGCTAAACGGTTTACACGAAACGATTCTCGCACGAAACTCGCACGCTTTTTTGGTGTAGTAGTACGTTTCAGGGTCTGTATATCCTTTTCCGCCCTGTGCAATATAACCAGAAAATTTGCGTACCCGTGTGATATAAACCCTAGGGGTGTGATATAAGATTTATATCACACCCCTCTCCGGCAATCTTCGGATGTTATATCACACCCCTTTCCGTTAATCATCGGTTATTATGACGTAGAGTTCGGTATGCGTCGTTCAACTCCGATCTCCGAGTATGACGTCAAATAGTTACGTCGACGTCAAATTGGTACACAAACAGCTGGCGCAAAAAATTCAGGGATGTTTATTAGAGATCGAATAAATAGACACGGAGCGATTTGTTAACAAAAATCATTCATCACATGATGTTCTTGATTGCTTCTTTAATATTTTCTATAAGTATATGATATAAAAATCATAACATGGCAATTTTTATATCGCATCCTATATTAGCCCTCGGTCGCTGTATATCAGCCCTCGAGCCTGACGGCTCTCGGGCTGATATACAGCGACCTCGGGCTAATATAGGATGCAATATAAAAATTGCCATGTAATAATCTATATATATTATATCATACAATATCATATTATACTATATTGTATTATATGATACAATATCACATTATACAATATCATATAATACATTTTCATGTGATATAATAATATTATATAAACCAATATCATATTAATCAATATCGTATCATATGATACGATATATATTATACGATATCATATCATATGATATAATATTATATGTTGTAATATCATATGAAACAATAGCATGCGATAAAATAGTACATTATACAATATCATATTATACAATATTGTATCATAATAAACAATACTATACATAACAATATCATGATACAATATCATATCATAATGTACAAAAAAATTGATACAATATCATATCGTATCATATAACTTTTTACAATATAATATATGATATAATGTTGTATCATATAAAACAATAGTGTATCATATACAATACTATATCATAGGAATCATACTATATCATTTAACAACGAACACATCTATCAAGCATGTTTGAGATAGGAGAATATTTTTAGCATCCTTGATAATGGACATTTGCATCTGAAGCTACTTCTGCGGTTCATTAATATTATAGTTAAATCAACTATACAAGCTATTATCTATAAAATATGTGACCTGTTCCAAACAAACCAAATCTCATCCAGCATCCGAAACCTACGGCTCAGATTCAGCATTCAAGCCTGTCAGATGCATCAGTATCATGAGACGCATCATCCATGCAAGTTTGGTGAAGTTAGGACCAGTAATAACTAAGATA
The DNA here is from genome assembly GCA_020458035.1 of Magallana ariakensis. Lineage (NCBI taxonomy): Eukaryota > Metazoa > Mollusca > Bivalvia > Ostreida > Ostreidae > Magallana > Magallana ariakensis. Next base: position 42,225,788 of record CM035811.1, on the reverse strand, counting down.
TAATCATCAGAGAGCACCTGCTCCAAAAACACCAGCTCTTAAAACCTTAAGCTCCCTTCAGCATCCGAAACCTATGGGTCAAATTCAGCATTCATGCCTGTCAGGTGCATCAGTATCATAAGACGCACCATCCATGCAAGTTTAGTAAAGTTAGGACCAGTAATAACTAAGATATATATTTTAGCATCCTTGATAATGGAGATCAGGCCCTGCATCTGAAGCTACCTCTGCGATTCATTTATATTGTAGTTCAATCAACTATGCAAGTTTGAAATAGTACTCATATTTATTAAACATGTGACCTGTTCCAAAAAACATAACCTAATCCAGCATCCGAAACCTTTGGCTCAGATTCAGCATTCAAGCCTGTCAGGTGCATCAGTATCATAAGACGCACCATCTATGCAAGTTTAGTGAAGTTAGGACCAGTAATAACTAAGATATAATCATCAAAGGGCACCTGCTCCAAAAACTTTAACCAGCTCTAAAAACCTTAACCTCATCCAGCATCTGAAACCTATGGCTCAGATTAAGCATTAAAGCATGTCTGGTGCATCAGTATCATAAGATCCACCATCCATGCAAGTTTGGTAAAGTTAGGACCAGTAGTAACTTAGAAATTGCTATCAAAGGGCACCTGCACCAAAAACTTTAACCTGCTCCAAAAACCTTAACCTCCTCCAGCATCTGAAACTCATGGCCCTGATTCAGCATTCAAGTCTTTCAAGTCCATAAGTAGGTCAAGATGCATCATCCATGCAAGTTTGGTGAAGATAGGACAAGTAATAACTTGCCGACGCCGAGGGTATAGCATAAGCTCCCCCCGACTTCGTCTTCGTCGCGGTGAGCTAAAAACCCAACGGTTTTATGGTTCCATCGGTGGTTCGAACCCATTTAATTACATGAAGTATACGTTTGTCTACGTGTAACCACTAGGCCAAGCAGTTCGTTGAAAAACTCATCATAATATTAAAGAGACAGTACGGCGCATCTTATTAAAAAAACCGACTTGACAAAAATTTCCGATCGGGTTCGGTATTTTTGTACTACTCATAAATGGATAAACTTTCAGAAAATTACAAATTTCTCCCTGAAATAAATCAATTATTTCATTAAAATTAAAAATTAGGTATAACCTATACATATATACATCGCCACGTGTTATGGGGTTCCACCTTCTATACCATTACGCATGCGTATTTACTATAAACAAACCAGCATGTTGAGTAAGAGACCGGATAGGCCTGCTTCCTTGACTGAATTGGCAAAGAAAATAAGGTAATTATTGTTCAAAGTTTTTAAAATAACCACAATTATTATTTTGTAAGCATTTATTTTGCGTGTTTATCATAGGAGTTGCTACAACCTAAATTCATGTTTTGTAAGTGAGGCCCCTTGAGGGGTAATTTGACATAGTTATGTCTGTTTATTTTAAGATGAAAAGATGAATTGTAATTGGTAAACCATTAATAAACAAGATGTAATTATAATCGGGGCGATTATAAAGTCTCCCAAACGAACGAGGCCATCATTGGGGGTAGGGATGACCAACATGGGTCAAACTTTACAGACAAAAAAGTTAATACTGGAGTATTTCTATTTGTGAAATTTAATGAGGTTCCCGAGGGGTCATTTACAATATATCAGGTGAACCGACATAATGTAAAGAACAAGAATATATATGGTTTAGGGGTGGGGATCTCAACCGTTTTCAAGATATTTGGGCACTTCCTGTTCGAGGGGGGTCATGCCTACCCCCGGGGCCCATGACCTACACACAGATTGATTCCCCTTAACACAAGGAACAAGAATATATATGGTTTAGGGGTGGGGATCTCAACCGTTTTCAAGATATTTGGGCACTTCCTGTTCAAGGGGGTCAGGACTACCCCCGGGGCCCATGACCTACACACAGTTTGATGCTCCTTAACACAAGGAACAAGAATATATATGGTTTAGGGGTGGGGATCTCAACCGTTTTCAAGATATTTGGGCACTTCCTGTTCAAGGGGGTCAGGACTACCCCCGGGGCCCATGACCTACACACAGTTTGATGCCCCTCAACACAAAGAACAAGAATATATATGGTTTAGGGGTGGGGATCTCAACCGTTTTCAAGATATTTGGGCACTTCCTGTTCGAGGGGGGTCAGGACTACCCCTGGGGCCCATAACCTACATACCGTTTAATGCCCCTTAACTCAAGGATCATGAATATATATGGTTTAGGGGTGGGGATCTCAACCGTTTTCAAGATATTTGGTCATTTCTAATTCCTGGGGGGTGGGGATGACCCCAGGGGTAAGATCTAATAAACCCCATATATTGCCTATAATAGTCAATATATGATTCTGAAAACCATTTGCAATTATCTCTGTTCGTTTTCAAGTTATAACCATTTACAATAGAGTCTACGATTTTTTCCATAGGGTTCTATGTTAGACCCCACACCCTTTTGACCCCCCAAGAAAGTGGTTGGCCAACCCCAAATGAGAAAAATCAAACCGGCGTGCACAACTAGATATGCAGGCCTATCATATCCTAGAGTTTTGTAGAATTCTGTTCAGCCATCTCTAAGAAACGCGACGGACAAGTTCAGAGCGAGAAAGAAGAAGAAGAATAACAAGAGGCCCATGGGCCACATCGCTGACCTGAGGAACAATAGGTTATGATAAAATCAGCTTAATTTAGTCATAATAAAAACTATCTGGACAATGTAGTATAATATACATGTAGATCCTGTTTAAATAAAAACCATTTTTGTCCACTGGATATTCTTATGTTTATTATCATTAGTCCCTTTTCTAACAGGATGATTTTATACTAATATCACATGTTGAGCATTGCAGCTCTCAAAAAGATCCTAAACAATTATTTATAATTGGGATATAAACCTGCATCAAACTCTGAACCCCTTGTGAGACCCAATCGTCCACGAATCATCCAGAAGCCAAAATCTGGACAATATTAAATAATCACCTGGCTGATTAGTTTTTTAAAGATTTTCTCTTAATATTCCTATGTAAAATTTCCACCCCTATTGTGGCCCCAAGATGCTTCCACATAAGTTTCAGCTTTACTGGCCTAACGGTTTTTTAGAAGAAGATTTTTAAAGATTTACTCTATATATTCCTATGTAAAAAGTCGACCCCCCCCTATTGTGGCCCCACCCTAGCCCCGGGAGTCATGATTTTCACAACTTTGAATCTACACTACCTGAGGATGCTTCCACATAAGTTTCAGCTTTCCTGGCCAAACGATTTTTGAGAGGAAGATTTTTAAAGATTTACTCTATATATTCCTATGTAAAAAGTTGACCCCCCCCCCCCATTGTGGCCCCACCCTACCTCCGGGGGTCATGATTTTCACAACTTTGAATCTACACTACCTGAGGATGTTTCCACATAAGTTTCAGCTTTCCTGGTCCAACGGTTTTTTAGAAGAAGATTTTTAAAGATTTACTCTATATATTCCTATGTAAAAAGTCGACCCCACATTGTGGCCCCACCCTACCCCCGGGGGTCATGATTTTCACAACTTTGAATCTACACTACCTGAGGATGCTTCCACATAAGTTTCAGCTTTCCTGGTCGAACGGGTTTTTAGAAGAAGATTTTCAAAGATTTACTCTATATATTCCTATGTAAAAAGTTGACCCCCATTGTGGCCCCACTCTACCCCCGGGGGTCATGATTTTCACAACTTTGAATCTACACTACCTGAGGATGCTTCCACATAAGTTTCACCTTTCCTGGCCTAACGGTTTTTTAGTAGAAGATTTTAAAAATTTATTCTATATATTCCTATGTAAAAAGTCGACCCCCCATTGTGGCCCCACCCTACCCCCGGGGACTTGATTTTCACAACTTTGAATCTACACTACCTGAGGAAGCTTCCACATAAGTTTCAGCTTTCCTGGTCCAACGGTTTTTTAGAAGAATATTTTTAAAGATTTACTCTATATATTCCTATGTAAAAAGTCGACCCCCATTGCGGCCCCACCCTATCCCCGGGGGTCATGATTTTCACAACTTTGAATCTACACTACCTGAGGATGCTTCCACACAAGTTTCATTTTTCCTGGCCTAACGGTTTTTTAGAAGAAGATTTTTAAAGATTTACTCTATATATTCCTATGTAAAAAGTCGACCCCCCATTGTGGCCCCATCCTACCCCCGGGGGTCATGATTTTCACAACTTTGAATCTACACTACCTGAGGATGCTTCCACATAAGTTTCAGCTTTCCTGGCCAAATGGTTCTTGAGAAGAAGATTTTTGAAAATTTCTCGAAAATTTTCATTAATTCCTAATTATCTCCCCTTGTAAGAGGGCTTGGTCCTTAATTTTCACAACTTTGAATCCCCTTAATCTAAGGATGCTATGTGCCAAGTTTGGTTGAAATTGGCCCAGTGGTTCTTGAGAAGATGTTGAAAATGTGAAAAGTTTACAGACGGACAGACAGACAGACAGACGGACAGACAGACAGACGGACAGACGGACGACAGACAAAATGTGATCAGAATAGCTCACTTGAGCTTTCAGCTCAGGTGAGCTAATAATAATAATAATAATAATAACTAGACACGATCTCGTTGCGAGCAACGAGGAGGTCTTCCGTCCGTTTTTGGTAGTTGAGATACATGAATGATCTAGCGTTTGCTATTTATAAGGTAAACATGATAAAGAAATAGAAAAAAGTGATATTTCATTGAAAAGTTCAGAAGCTTTTTTCTTTCAGATTCATGTTTAAGAACTTTCGTTGGAAACATTTAGATATCTCTTGGCCCCTAATTTAAAGGGTCATCCCTTTTTCCTTGATATCAAAAGAAATTAAGGTATTTCAAAATCAATAACATTTTGTTTAATAAGTGCTTAGAAATTCGTTACCGTTTTTGAGATATTTTGGAAGAATTGTTTTAGGGGCCAACCCCATATCTCCTTATAGGGCCTTTTTAACGAAATTTTGTTGGTGAAATATTGTTGAGTACACCATTCTTAGTATCGTCTCTTCTATAATGCTTTTCAAAATATTTGTCCTTTTAAAGATATAAAAATCTAAGAATTGTACTTCTAGCCCTTAAAAATCTCTAATTATGTAATACATCCATTTTTTTTGTCACGTATGAATGAAGAACTGAAAGATGAACATATTTGCTTCTATAATACTTTACAAAAAATTTCTTACGAAAGAGATATCAGTAAAAGACTGAAAAAACCCTTTGGCCCCTAATTTGAGGGGCCAGCCCCTTTTTCTTGATATGAAATGAAAGGTATTTTTAACCTTAACACATTTTGTTCATTAAGTGTTTAGAAATTCGTTAAATTTCTTGAGCGATTTGGAAAAGATTGTTTTAGGGGCCGACCCCTTATCTCCTTATAGGGGCCATTTTACGAAACTTTGGTTGATACATTTCATTACGAGCATTATTCTGAGCATCTTTTCTTCTATAATGCTTTTTAAAATATTTCTCCTTTTTAAGATATAAATGATCAAAATATTGGACTTCTAGCCCCTTAAAACCCCTAATTATGTAACATATCAGAATTTTTTAATCATGTATACATAAATAACGAGAAGATAAACAATTTTGCTTCTATAACACATTACAAAATATTTCTTATTAAAAAGATACAGATAATTGACTTTAGACCCTTCTGAGCCCTTAATTTGAGGGGCCAGCCCCTTTTCGTTTAGGAGACTTAATATTCGAGAAAGTGATGATGTGTTCCATTTAGACAGTCCCTTTTACCTCGTATACCATGATGACCGTAATCGGGCAAAGATCTTGTAGTTTTCAGCACGTGTCAATTACTGTCAATCAAAATCCACGTGGTACAAATAAACGATATAAGATAATTTTGGTTTGTACGACCCTTAAAGTTCCGGAAGCTCATAATTACATTAATTAGGTATGTGAAAGGGATTTTTATGTACTTCAACTGTCACAATCAACGTCATTTCGTATTTCCTAACAATACAATGGGTAAATCTGAAGTTATTCACACATGTGTTTTCAGCTGTACTGTCTCTTAAACACTTTAACAAGAATAATTTAATTTGTCTACATGTATATAAAAGGCAGATTTATGGTACGATCCGGATAATCTAGAGTTATCGAATATTGCTGAGGATCGGATAGATCGTATTAATAATACATCACAAACATCAATTGGTTTTGTGTAGTCTTTTTTTTTACTTGTGAAGATTTGGGGAAGGTCTACCCCCCCCCCCCAAAAAAAAAATTAAAACAAGAGGCCCATGGGCCACATCGCTCACCTGAGCAACAATAGCCATAATAAAATCAGCTTGGAGTCATATACAAAATATCTTAACAATGTTGCATGATAGATCCTGTACAAAAAAAAATTCCCCTGCATATTCTTATGTTTATCATTGAGACTTTGTAACAGGATGGTTTACAGTCATATCACATATTGAGCATTGCAGCTCTCAAGAAGATGATCAGACTTAAACAGCTATTTATATATGGATTATAAAACCTACATCAAATTTTGAACCGCTTGTGAGGTCGTAGAATTGTCCAGAGGCAAGAGTCTAAACAATTTTAAAGAATAAACAATATGTCAACATTTTTGCATATAAGTAAAACCATATATAATAACATTTGAGTTTTTGTGAATAATTTAAATGTTTTCCTTTGTAAAATTGGAATCCCCCCCCCCCAATGTGGCCCAAGCCTACTCCTGAAGAATATGATTTTGACAAATTTTAATCTACACTATCTCAATTGACTAAAGTTAGAGCTTTTCTAGACAATTTGTGTTTTAGAAGATGCTTTTAAAGATTTTTCCCTATATATTCCTATGTAAAAATTTGACATCCCCCCCAATTGTGACACCACCCTACCCCCAGGGATCATGATTTGAACAAACTTGAATCTTCCCTACCTCAGGATACTTCAACACAAGTTGCAGCTTTTCTGCATGATCGGTTTCTGAGAAGAAGATTTTGAAAGATTTTTCTCTATATATTCAAATGTGAAAATTCAACCCCCCCCCCTCTCACTGAAGCCCCACCCTACCCATAAGGATCATAATTTTATCAAACTTGAATCTACCCTAACTGAGGATGATTTCACACAAGTTGGAACTTTTCTGGCCAATCAGTTTCAGAGGAGAAAATTTTAAAAGATTTTTCTCTATATATTCCTATGTAAAAATTCGACCCCCCATTGTGGCCCCATCTTACCCCTGGGGATCATGATTTAAAGAAACCTGAATCTACACTACCTAAGGATGCTTCCACACAAGTTGCAGCTTTTCTGCACGATTGGTTTCTGAGAAGAACAGTTTTAAAGATTTACTCTATATATTTCTAGGTAAAATTTGACCCCCCCCCCCCATTGTGGCCACACCTTACCCATGGGGATCATGATTTGAACAAACTTGAATCTACACTACCTGAGGGTGCTTCCACACAAGTAACACCTTTTCTGGCTGATCAGTTTCAGAGAAGAAGATTTTTAAAGATTTACTCTATATCTTCCTTATCGTAAAAATCCACCCCCCATTGTGGCCCACTCTACCCCCAGGATCATGATTTGAACAAACTTGAATCTACACTACCTGAGGATGCTTCCACACAAGTTTCAGCTTTTCTGGCCAAATGGTTTTTGAGAAGAAGATTTTTTAACAAGAGGCCCATGGGGCCACATCGCTCACCTGAGCAACAATGGGCGTTCAAAAGATATTGTGTCATATGGCTTCTCAGTAGAATAACAAAAAATAAATATTGTACAGAATTCGAATTTTACACTTATTTTTGCATACACGTAATCTTTGACATTGTATCTTTATGGAATACTATTTTTACCCAGAATAAGAAAATCCTATGCAAGATATAAAACTAAATATCATATAATAGTTATTGCATTTTATTAAAAAAAAATTTTGGTAGGGGTTCACGGTTAACCTCCAGTTCCCTGTATTTAGTTACCCCCCCCCCCCCCAACCACCACTTTCCTATATCTGAAAGAAGAAAACTGTACCCCAATCCGCTCAATTCCTCAAAATAAAAACATTCAAAAATTTAATTTGTCTTCTCCATTATAATTAAATGACTGTTGTTTACCTGGCATAAACTCGTGTGACTTTTATAACTTTACTCACATTTGATTGATGAATACACTGGAATGAAAATTGTTGACACGTGACATGTTAAAGAGCTATAAAAATCAATGTTACAGTATTGACAGGCACATCACTCTATTTTACTAAGGCCCACCCATTATTTTCATCTTTATTCAAAAATTAAAAAATGGGTATACAGACCAGGATAATTTTCCGCTGTAATATTTTCTTAGGATTAGCGATAATTCCTTTATCCCCTCAACAGAAATGTGTCAGAAGTAAGGAAATTGTTTAACGGTGTCGTTTTTATTTACTCGTGTCTGAAAAAGTATCAAAATTGATGTAGAATTCACATTATTCATTGTATAAAGAGGTGGCCCCAGAGAGAAGTTATATACAGCATATCATCCTTTAATTTTTTTGTACAAGTATTTAACATTTAGCGAGGCATTTCTAATGATCAACCAAAATTTCAGCATCAATCGTAGAATTATAAGCAAGATACAGAGCTCACAATTCTGCTAGGTTTGAGTCATATTTTCTTCACGTCAGTTTATTACATTCAGCTTAAGATTTTTAACTTGGTCTTTCCTATTCTGCATGTAAATTAAAAGTGAAAAAAAAGAATGGCCTCAGATCTGTGTACATAGAATTGTGATCAAATCTCTGTATCTTGCTTATAATTCGAAGCTTAACACTCAAATATGGTTAGTAAATAGAAATTGTAAACAATTAAACATAAGAAACAAGCACTATAACAAATAAAGTGCACAATTTATTTTTTCAAAATGAATCATATACATGTATATACCTACATTTTTCCGTCAGCGATATTAAACTCTATTTAAACTTATGAATAAACTCGAGAAAATGCTAAGCATCTCAACAAAACACATTGCATTAGTCTAATATTACGCAAAAATACCGAAATACCGATAGAATGAATAGTATTTAGTACTCTTTTAATACATCAGATTATGCTTAATTTGCGCAGGTAAACAGTTAACTGTCTGATTTACCGAAGTCTCTGTTTGATTTGATACGTAAAAACTACAAAATACAGGCGATAGTTCCAAGGTTACAAAGCATAGATAATGAAAACGAAATGAAAATCAAAACAAGCTAACACCACCGTCATATGTGAAAAACTGTCAACGCATTGAAATATTTAACCTCAATATACTTCACAAAATCGGCACCAATGTATTTTGCATGTTTCAAAGATCCCCTTCGTACGCGAACTGTTGCACAACAAACAAAGAGTATAGGAATGAGAGTACCAATGCACCGGATGTTGACATCAGAGAAGTGTTTATACAGGATTGAGCCGAGCAGAAAAAGGTATGGCTTAGGCGATTGGCTGAATTAATTGCTGAAATAATGATCATTTTAAAGTAAAATTATCACTGTTTAAATTCAATGATGGAATGAAGAAGTACTGCAGAAAGTAAAGAAATAAGAGGGGTTGAAATAGGAGGTGAGTGTCATTTTTGAGACTTGGATTCATTTGCTGCGGATCGCTATAAGTTGTAAACAAGCTCAATTTTGACCTATGAACGCAATGGGACCATATATATTTCTAGTGATTTTTTGTTAGTGCTTGGAATGAACTTTCAAATGTGACCAAGGATATGTCTGTAAGTAAAATAGCAAACTAGCAAGGTGTGTTTAGGTTAACATTGAGCTCTATGGGAAATGAATTGGTACCCTTTTCCCTGTATGGAATACGAGTCTTGGTAAAATGGGTGGGCAAACCCGGGCCGGGGCAAAATAAAAGCCGGGGCAGATCAGCAATCGTCAATTCCAAAATACGCATTGTTTTGCAGCAATATTTAGAGCGAATACAAATATACTGGTCCCTAACATATCCTCAAAATTTTAATGAGATTGGCATATTAATAACTGCCAATCTTTTGTTTTGCCCCGGCACGGGTTTGCCTACCCATTTTACCCTGACTCACGGAATACTGAACCCGAAGCTATAAACAGATTGAAACACGCCTTTCCTTTATTATTATTTTCGTAATAACTCAGATTTGAAACAGAATTAGCCCATAATTTTTGCAATTTATATTTTCCTTTCCATAAGGATTATTTATGCTTAATTACAATGAATTGCACTCAGTAGATCTTGAGAAGAAGATTTTTAAAAATGCACCCCCCTTTTTCTACAGTTTCGAGGTTTTCTCCGCTTTGAATAAAGATCGGTCTTTCATTTTTGCAATTTATATTAACCTTCCCATAAGAATGCTTTGTGCCAAATTTGGTTGAAGTTGGCCAAGCGGTTTTAGAGAAGAAGTTCAAAATGTCAAAAGTTTACAGACAGACAGTTGGACAGACGGACGACGGACAAAATGTGATCAGAATAGCTCACTTGAGCTTTCAGCTCAGGTGAGCTAAAAATACCAACAAATTTTCAATGATTTTTTATTATCTCCCCTTGAAAGAGGGCATGGCCCTTCATTTTAACAAACTTAAATCCCCTATACCTAAGGATGCTTTGTGCCAAGTTTGGTTGAAATCGGCCCAGTGGTTATGGAGAAGAAGTCGAAAATGTAAAAAAGTTTACGGACGGACAGACAGACAGACGGACAGAGGGACGGACGCAGGACAAAAAGTGATCAGAAAAGCTCACTTGAGCTTTCAGCTCAGGTGAGCTAAAAACTGTGAATAAAACATGGATATACTGTACCGCCAAATGCTGGGGTCGCTGTGGTAGAACTACTCCCTAGACCGAATCCTGCAGAATATATCAAATAGTGGCATGAACAAATAGGTACCGGTACATGTAATTGTTTTATCCAATGCACAAACCATTTAAAAGATCAAGATAATGTCCAACTGCAAATACATGAATAAGCAAAATCAAATTGCTAAATTTAGTTTGATCTTTTAATTGAACTGCACTAACAATAATAATTTTGTCTTATGAAGATTAAAATGGTCTAATTTTGTTCTTTTTTTTCCACAGTAAGAGATGGATTTTCTTATTCATTAAATAATTAAAATACCTAAGTAATAAACTTTATTCTTGTTCAAGAATCAAAACATAATGAAATAACAGCTATATCATTTTCTATCCGAGAACAAGTATAGAGTGAAACTAAAAGCAAACAAAATGGAAAAAAATTACCAAATGCCGGAGCTGTAGTTGTGGTGGCTCCAAATAACCCAGTTGACCCAAATCCCCCTGTGGTCTGTCCTAGGGTTCCCAGACCCGCAACTGGAGGTGCCGCCGTTGGGGGTTGCTGGGATTTTGTCAGGGCCGACGCCATGGCAACAGCGGCGGCATTGGAAAGTCCGGAGAACGGACTGGGACCAAAATGTTCCGGAAGGACCTTGGGTTTGACTGCTTTCTTCTCTCGCTCGGATATGTTTTTGGTGTCGTGTAGGAAGATCTTCCTGTAGTTTAGGTAGTGCTCTTTCTGGGTCTGCAGTTTAAAAATAAAGAGCTATAGAAAGGGAGTATGGATAAAATTGCCCCAAGATTAGGTAAATGAGATCATTTGATAACCTTACATACATGTATAATAAACAATAAACATGTAAGAAAAACAGCATAATTAATAATGAGTTGAGGTAGTTAGTGCACAACTAGTGGAAGATTGGGGGGAGGGGAAATGAAATGGAATTGGGGATGTCGGTGGTTGTTCGGGCAAAGATATTGTAAACCAACTTTAATTTGCATCATATCCAGAATTTATTGTCATGTATTCCTTTATTCAAAGTCTATGCAAATGTTCAAGATAATAGACATGAGTTCAATTGCAAAAAGAATTAGTTGCCGCTCGTAAATTGTGAAGTAAGCATCGCAAATAAATCTTTGTTCATGGAAATAAATTTAAGTTAAACAATAAGAAATTTAATATTTCAGCGATGTAGCGATGACACATGCTTATTTCAATAATACATGCACAATATACCTAATATCCGGGTTTTTTTTCTTGCGTCACAAAATTTGCGAAAATGGGAAAATGTGTATCTTTTTTTTAAATTTGTGTCAATCACTTTTTGCAATTTAAAAAGTTTTCCTATTGCAACCAATATTGAAAAAAATTCTGCGTGTTGTATATTTTGCAATCTAAAATTGATCGCGAAAAAAGCGAAAATTAGATCACCGTAAAAATATCAGGATATACGGTATACGAGTTCACGTACCTTGACGGCCTCGTGGACCTGATGTAACTGGGCGGCCAGGGCAATGAACGTCTCGTGTAGCTTCCGGAGCAGCTCCACCAGTTCTGTAAACATTGTCAGTAAAAATACTGTGAACATATCATATTCTGTGTCAGTCACATTAGTAAAGATATATATATCTTATAAAATTCTGTCAACATTACATTTAGCATGTGGCCAACATTGATTTTTCGACAGGTTAGTGAAGATTTGATCGAGTGCATTTCTGAATGTACCAACATACTGTAAACGTATTACATTTGGCTGCGTATTTTTTTTTTAAGCGGTTTTGGCAGAAAGCGGCTTCCGCTTATTCAAGTACATCGCTAAATGTCTTTCATATATATGCATTAAAGCGAGCAAATTCAGAAAAACGCCAATTCAAATTCACGCTAACTTGTTGAAAAATCATTTTTTGCCAAATATCGTACACACACTAAATATAATACGTTAACAGTATTTTCAATGTAACATAACAGATACGTGTGACATTTAGCTTTGCACTTGATTTAGTAGAAGAGCAAATACATTCTTCCCACCTTACACAAGTTACAGTAAAACAGTAATGTTATAGCGAACACACTTATAATGAATTGACGCTTACAGCTAAGTGACTTTCATTTCTCGTGACTTTATTACATGTTGTAAACTTAGTGGATATACCAAATTACGCTTGTAACGAAGCAAAATCGCCTGTCCCTGGCACTTCGTTATAAGCGTGTTTTACTGTACATGCACTATGCTTTATCATTAATTTCATATAAGAAATAAAATGTAATATGTATTTTGACAATAAGGAATAGTAATAGAAACTGTATAAAAAAGAGCTGACAGTGACTTTGTCCTCACCCTCGGGAGACAAGATGCTGGGCTGACTAATGGAATGGAGGTGACCTTCCAGGGTCTCAATTTGTTGCCGATACGACAACATCTGGGTCTCAAAATTCTCCACCAGTCGTTGGAAATACCTGCAAAAATGCACTTTGGAAATCAATTTTTTTCCCAATTGTAGACCCTTTCATGTGTTCTATACATTATGCAGAAATATTCTCCATTTTTAATTTACAGCACTCTTCATTCACATATTCTTCAAAGAGTTCTGCATGTATGAAAATTTTGCCCCTCTTCATTTCTTTTCAGCTAATTTGTCAGTAAGAAAATATACAATGGGGACATTTGTATATCGCTTCCAATGTGAAAAAATATGAGAGTAACTGGGTGAAATGAAATTAACAAAAGCTGAAAATAATCCTGTATACAACACTCACTCTGTGGGTGCCGTGTTCTCATACTGCAGACCGGCGGGAATGTCTTTTGTTCTCTGGGCCATCTCTGCATTTTTTAGTTCCTACAAAGAGCATCATTTGTAAGAATTTCCTTCTTGAGCTTTCAACACATTCTGAGTGTCTCCTTTCCCAAATTCCCCTTCAGCCATCCACTTTCCTATAACCTCTATGTTAGAGTAAAGGACCCCTCCACTTACACATTCCCATTAACTTCTTGATTTTTCTTTGTAATAATATCCCTACTCCTTTATCACATAACAAAATTCCCACACTCAACCCCAAATCTTCTGACCTGTACACCTTTATCACCAACCCCCCCCCCCCTTTCCCCCAAAGAAAACCCCCCTAAAAATTGAACTCTGAACTTTCTTTTAAAAGTAACTTATCATTAGACCTTGGTGGGCAAATTTTATAGAGACTTTACAGTTCTCTATAAAATATTTTTTTGAGTTTTGAGTTGGTTTTTTAATTAGATGGATATTTTTACTTTCCCTTTCAAATTTTTGCCTCATAACATACCCACCCACTCTTCCCTGACCCCCTTCCCCACACACCCTGCCCCCTCACCTGTGTCATCTCTTTCTTGAGTTTCTCCACCGCACAGGCGTTCCTCTGCAGACCGTTGGAGACGATGGACAGGAGCTGTTTGAGGGAGGCCACATCCTCCTGTACTTTGTACATGGGCTTACACGACATACGGGAAATCCCCTCCTGGACAGTCTTCTCCTCCTTAATGTAGGTCCTGTAATATCATTGTTAATGTACATGTAGGTCCTGTAATACCATTATTAATGTACATGTAGGTCCTGTTATACCATTATTAATGTACATGTAGGTCCTGTTATACCATTATTAATGTACATGTAGGTCTTGTAATACCATTATTAATGTACATGTAGGTCCTGTTATACCATTATTAATGTACATGTAGGTCCTGTTATACCATTATTAATGTACATGTAGGTCCTGTAATATCATTATTAATGTACATGTAGGTCCTGTTATACCATTATTAATGTACATGTAGGTCTTGTAATACCATTATTAATGTACATGTAGGTCCTGTAATACCATTATTAATGTACATGTAGGTCCTGTTATACCATTATTAATGTACATGTAGGTCCTGTTATACCATTATTAATGTACATGTAGGTCTTGTTATACCATTATTAATGTACATGTAGGTCCTGTAATACCATTGTTAATGTACCTGTAGGTCCTGTTATACCATTGTTAATGTACATGTAGGTCCTGTTATATCATTGTTAATGTACATGTAGGTCCTGTTATATCATTGTTAATGTACATGTAGGTCCTGTAATACCATTATTAATGTACATGTAGGTCCTGTTATATCGTTGTTAATGTACATGTAGGTCCTGTTATATCATTATTAATGTACATATACATGTAGGTCCAGTTATTAACGTAAGTCCTGTAAAATTATTATTAATGTAGGTCCCATAAAATCATTATTAATGTAAGTTCTGTAAAATTATCATTAATGTAAAAATTCTTGTAAAATTAATACATGTATTATGTAATAATAGAATGAGCCAGTTAAATCATTAGTAATGTAGGTCCTGTAAAATAATTATTAATGAAGGTCCTGAAAAATTATAAGTTTAGGTAAAACAATTACAGTAGGTACTTTACAATTATTAAATGTATGTTGTAAAATTTGTACTAATGAGAGGGTACTGTAAAATTATAAGTTAAGCTCCTGTAAAACTAATAATATGGGTTGTGTTTTATCCTAGAAACATTGTGGGAACATAAACGCCTAGCTCATAATTGTTTTTCCTTCATAAAATTACAAAGCATTTCAAATGCATATATTCTAGAAGATTATTTTCAATTTTGTTTTTAGATTTAATGTTATTTTGACCAAGCTTTGAAATAGAATTAAAACTTTTGTGAATGGAGCGGAGAATGCTAACTGTGTATGATGAGCGCACGT
Source organism: Magallana ariakensis (assembly GCA_020458035.1). Classification (NCBI taxonomy): domain Eukaryota; kingdom Metazoa; phylum Mollusca; class Bivalvia; order Ostreida; family Ostreidae; genus Magallana; species Magallana ariakensis. The sequence goes on along the minus strand of CM035811.1, from coordinate 42,210,272 downwards.
AAAAATAGAACATTCTAGGGACTGTACTACTTTAAGGGGCATGGTCACGATTTTGGTCAAAAATTATTTTTCCGATTTTAATATTTACAATGAATCATAAAGGCATTTTTAATAGGCAACCAAAATTTGATTGTCATTTGTTGAGTTATAAGCGAGTAACAGAGCTTGAAATTCTTCGCTATGTAAACAAAGCGTTTGTTTACATTTTGAACGTTGAAGTAAAAATTCCAGTTTTAAACCTAAAACGAATGTTTTAAACGATAGGAACTGTTTATCTATGCTTAAAATAAATAAAAAGATAGACAAATAAGCTGGAAAAATATGTTTTAATAGTATATTGAACCTAATATGTAAACAAAAACAGGGCACGAGCCTTGTTTACATGACAAAGAATTGTGAGCCCTGTATCTTGCTTATAACTCTACGAATGACTCTCAAATTTTATTTGATTATTAGAAATGCATTTCTAAAGCATTGTAAATAATAAGAACATAAAAATAGAATTTGACCAAAATCGTGACCATGCCCCTTTAAGGGCTATATAGCTAACAATATAAATACATTAGCCTTTATTGTAAGACTTCCTCTCATGTTGTAGACTGATTGAGGACTTACTTGAAATCCTCCACAGTTTTAACAATTTCTGGCGGAACCTGGCTTTTCTTTAGAGTTTTTCCATCTCTGTAAGGACAATAAAATTAACAATCATTTCATGATAATATTGATCTTATCAATAATTATCATTATATCACAATAATGTGGTTTCATCATTTGTTCTTCAGTCGCTCCATGAAATCAAATGTTTAATTCATCATAGGTAAAAACAAGAAAACTAAATTTTCCTTCATCCACAAAAATTGACACTGAAGGATATTAATGAATTCACAGTAAATCATATTTGATCTTGCATACAGACAAAGATGTAATCACACTAATTAACTAAAAAAGCTTTTTTAATATTTTACACCAATATGATAACAATTAAATAACATGCCAAAAATATACCCCTTGTAACCATAATATTTTGGATGCAAAATTTCTGGGTTTTTTCAATTGCTAGTAAAACCTCTGAAAGACTAAATGTTCTGTGCCACAAAGTTGATACATCTATAAGACTTGTGTATAGTACTTACCCTGCTTTGGGATCGGCAGCAGAACCGCCTGAAAAAATTATTTTTTAAAAAATAAGCATGCAAGTACACCATGTATCACAAAGTGCAATAATCAAAATTTTGCATTCTGTATGACATTTATTCATTTTGCCAGAATCAAATACACATCTATTCTTACAATAATTCAATTTTCTACGTGTACATCCAAATAATAATATGAACCATTTATGATAAAATCAGCAATGAAATAATCCAAAAATATATGACATGCAAATCGTAACTGCATTCCATTCTTGACAAAAAGTTTTGCTTTGTTATTCTATTTTTAGACACACAGTCACTTTAAAAGATGAAAAATGAAAACGGTATAAAAGACAGCATTTACCGGCGGCGGTGGTGGAGGTTTTTGGATCCACTCCCCCGAGCCCCACGGTCTGTGAAGTGGTGGCAGGGTTCCCAAACACACTGCCTGTGGCTGTTGTGGATCCCAGTATTCCTATGTGGGAGAAAAGGAACTGGACATTCAACTTCATTAATTCATGACACACTTAGTGCATTACGCAAATTTTGGTTTAGATATAAGTGTCAACAATTTCAACAAAGGAACAGGTGAAAACAAGTGTGAAATACTTTTTGATTAAGAAATTTTTTATTAAAGCATGGCTAATACAACAAAACAAAAGCATTTTATTAAATTTGAGAATACGGAAGCAGTATGTAAACAGATGTATGTGTAAAGCACTATGTGCCTAGTGATGAAAAATTCCATATGAAGCAAATTATACAGCATGACACTTCAGGGCTTTCCTGACACCTTCAGGGAAATTATTCTGGTTTTGTCACTCTCGAAACCATGTTATATATATGTATAAACAGTATAATACACATATAAAATAATACACCCAAGATTTCAGTCTGCTATCAGATTCAGGTGAACTCTGCCTGCTGCTATTTACCTGCAGGTTTGGCGGCTGGTGTCTGTGTGTTGAACAGTCCTCCCAGGGTTGAGGTGGTGCTGGTCAGGGTGGGTCTCACTGCTCCCCCGAGCCCCACTCCCAGACCCATCCCTCCCCCCACAGTGCTGCTGGGGATGGGCATGGCAAACCCCATCGCTGGTGCCACCGTGGCTGTGGTTCCAGGGGCAGTGCTGGTGGTTCCTGGAAAGGCTGGGGGTAAGGTGGTGGCTCCTATTTTGAAGCCTCCACTCTGTGTTGATGCTGTGCTAGTTCCTAATGCAAAACCTGAAAGGATGAAAATAATGAAAAAAAACAGAGGAAATGACATTTAGTAGTAGACCTGTTGTCATGCAAATGTAATACATGTACATAGTAGTTGATGGTGAACATTTTGATGACTTTTATACAATGGATGTTAAATCCTGAACAATATCAACGTTGGAACAGTACAGAAAGTTACTACTGATAGGAACATCATCTGAGATCAGTACAAAGGTACTTCTGCAAACACTGTCCATGGTGAAAACTTAGTCACACGAAAATCTGACTTCCTCTGCCTCACATCATGGAATATGCCTGAATGCCATGAAAGCAAAAGCAGTTCCAATATTCATTGAAAGACCATGTTTATCGCAGTGAATTTTTTTATTATCGTGGTGTACTTGTCATTGTGGTGTACTGTCGGTACCTGACCACTCACCTGTGGTGGGGGCTGCTGTAGAGGACTGTGTGGAGGGAAACGACGGTGTGGTGCCTCCCAATTTAAAGCCACCTAAAATCACAAAAAAATCAAAGTCCTGGTAGTACTTTAAAAATAAAACAAATAAAAAAATAAATAGTCTATCTTGTAGTTCAAAACTTCACATGTAATTGCAAATGAAAGTCAATAATTAACAAACTTGAAGTAACAATTTTTAAAGTATATTAAATGCATATATTTTCTAAGTTTTATGTGGTTAAACAGCAGAACCACACACATCTTCTAAAGTAAAATAATAAACAAGAGGCCCATGGGCCACATTGCTCACCTGAGGAACAATAGGTATGATGAAATCAGCTTAAAGGAGTCATAATACAAACTATCTGGACAATGTAGTATAATACATGTAGATCCAGTATAAATGAAAATCCATTTTTCCCCCTGGATATTCTTATTTTAATTATCATTAGTCCCTTTTTTTATAGTCATAACACATGTTGAGCATTGCAGTTCTCAAAAAGATCCTAAACAATTGTTTATGTATGGGATATAAACCTACATCAAACTCTAAAATCTCCCTGTGAGGCCCAAGAATCATCAAGGGGCCAAAGTCTAAACAATTTTAAAGAATCACCTGGCTGATTAGTTTCTGAGAAGAAGATTTTTAAAGATTTACTCTATATATTCCTATGTAGAAATTCAATCCCCAATTGTGGCCCCACCCTACCCCGGGGGGTCATGATTTTCACAACTTTGGATCTACACTACCAGAGGATGCTTCCACACAAGTTTCAGCTTTCCATACTTATTAGTTTCTGAGAAGAATTTTAAAGATTTACTCTATATATTCCTATGTAAAAATTTGACCCCCCATTGTGGCCCCATCCTACCCCCGGGGGTCAAGATTTTCACTACTTTGAATATACCCTACCTGAGGATGATTCCACACAAGTTTCAGCTTTCCTGGCCAAATGGTTCTTGAGAAGAAGATTTTTAAAGATTTACTCTATATATTCCTATGTAAAAATTTGACCACCAATTGTGGCCCCATCCTACTTACGGGGGTCATGATTTTCACAACTTTGAATCTACACTACCTGAAGATGCTTCCTAACAAGTTTCAGCTTTCCTAGCTGATTAGTTTCTGAGAAGAAGATTTTTAAAGATTTACTCTATATATTCCTAGGTAAAAATTCGACCCCCCATTGTGGCCCCACCCTACCCCCTGGGGTCATGATTTTCACATCTTTGAATCTACACTACCTGAGGATGCTTCCACACAAGTTTCAGCTTTCCTTGCTGATTAGTTTCTGAGAAGAAGATTTTTAAAGATTTACTCTATATATTCCTATGTAAAAATTTAACCCCCCATTGTGGCCTCACCCTACCCCCCAGGGTCATGATTTTCACAACTTTGAATCTACACTACCTGAGGATGCTTCCATACAAGTTTCAGCTTTCCTTGCTGATTAGTTTCTGAGAAGAAGATTTTTAAAGATTTACTCTATATATTCCTATGTAGAAATTCAATCCCCAATTGTGGCCCCACCCTACCCCCCAGGGTCATGATTTTCACAACTTTGAATCTACATTACCTGAGGATGCTTCCACACAAATTTCAGCTTTCCTGGCTAATTAGTTTATGAGAAGAAGATTTTTAAAGATTTACTCTATATATTCCTATGTAAAAATTCGACCCCCCATTGTGGCCCCACCCTAACCCCTGGGGTCATGATTTTCACAACTTTGAATCTACACTACCTGAGGATGCTTCCAAACAAATTTCAGCTTTCCTGGCTAATTAGTTTCTGAGAAGAAGATTTTTAAAGATTTACTCTATATATTCATACGTAAAAATTCAACCCCCCATTGTGGCCCCACCCTACCCCCGGGGGTCATGATTTTCACAACTTTGAATCAACACTATCTGAGGATGCTTCCACACAAGTTTCAGCTTTCCTAGCCAAATGGTTCTTGAGAAGAAGATTTTTGAAAATTTCTAAATTTTTTAAAATAAATTCTAATTATCTCCCCTTTGAAAAGGGCGTGATCCTTAATTTTCACAACTTTTAATCCCCTATGCCTAAGGGTGCTTTGTGCCAAGTTTGGTTAAAATTGGCCCAGTAGTTTTTGAGGAGATGTCAAAAATGTGAAAAGTTTACAGACAGACGGACGGACAGACGGACAGACAGACGGACGACAGACAAAATGTGATCAGAAAAGCTCACTTGAGCTTTCAGCTCAGGTGAGCTAAAAAGCAAATACAGTACCAAGGAATCAAAGAAAAATGTCTTTTGATGTTACTTGATTACTTTAGTACAGTAAAACACGTTTATAACGAAGTGCCAGGGACGCTCGATTTTGCTTCGTTATAAGCGTAATTTGTTATATCCGTCAAGTTTACAACATGCAATAAAGTCATGGGGAATGAAAATCACTTTGCTGTAAGCGTCAATTCATTATAAGCGTGTTCGCTATAACCGTGTTTTACTGTATGCTTTCAAGTTCTTTTTATCTTTATTCTTGGGGGAGGAGTCTTACTAAGGGTGAAACGATTACACGTGTAAATGGTGATGTTTCGATAAAATGCTCTAAACGTTTACAAATTTAGTAAACGTTTACTTGAAGGTCATTATTAATGTCTACCAGAAAAAAAGTTGAAAACAAACAAGTTGTTTTATTTTCAAGAAAACACAGTCATTCAATTGTATTCTGTTTCAATCCATACTGGAAACATGATACAAAACCAAAAATTTAAAACCAAATACGCGGTCAAACATTTTTAATATATTCCGGTTTCCAAGTAGCGAATTCTAGCGATGTTTTATGATTTTATTTTTCAAAGTATATGTTCTAAAATAAATAAATATGTTACGTTTTCACCTGTCTTTAAAGAGTGTTTCAATACTGATTTTGCTTAGTCGGTGTTAAAGAACTTCATTAGAGATTTCTGTTTTTACTTACCAACTCAAAACAACACACAATTTCGGAGATTTAGTTGTGTCTCCCAAGAATCAGATTAATTAAAAGAGAACTTCTTGTGCCAGAAGTTCTTATAATCATGAGTATGAGGTGTCATTTATGACTGATAGGATTGGATGAATGGAAATTATTTTTTTTTTGCCAGAAATAAAACCTTTCATCAATACACTTCTTTTATTATTTTCTACAGTACTTTTTATGAGAGAAAATATGTATATATCTTTAATACTACATTAAGTTTTATTTGATTTGATAATTTGAAAACTGCCAGTTAAATTCAAAATAGGTCAACATTTGGCAACTGTGTCCAAAAGTCTACTTTGAGCCTTGCACTACGACCATAATGTTAACAATAAATGGAAGTTGACCTTTAACCTCATTCAATTATTTTTAATTTTCAGAGACTTGACCTCTGACCCTTCATTTCAGCATATATAAAATCTTAATCTTCTTATGTATGCAAAATGGCAGGCAGACATAAAAATAGAGTCACACTAAAATATAATATGCACACCCACCTTACTGCAGATTCCTAATTAAATGCTAGGAAATAATTTCCACGCAAAATTGCGACAAGCAACCCTCTCAGATTTTAAAATCTGGCTTTTATTTTTTGGACAGTTTTGAACAATAGGAAATTATAACCAAAAATTGTTGATCGTGATTTTATTTTTTTTGCAATTTGATACAAAACAGGGGAGTCGCGGATTTAAGTACTCACTTAAAATAAGGAATTTACAGTATCTGTATAGAGAATAATGTGGCAAATGGTCAATAATTTTGTATCATAATTTATCATAAGTCTTTTCTTTGGCTGACCTGTAGAAGCTGCAGGGGTGGCACCAAAGCTGAATGAAGAAGTTGGTCCAGCAGCTGGAGTTTGTCCTACAGCGGCCCCGAATGACACATTTCCTGTTGCCTGCGTTGAAGGTGTTCCAAAAGAAAATCCCCCGCCTAGTCAGTGAAATAAGTATAGATCAGCAAGTATTCCAATCATGACAAATTAACAACAAAATTTAAACTTCCTTTAAATTAGAATAACAACATTTAATATAATGTCGAAATGTTGACTTTATATTTTATGTGGATTTTATGAGGTCAGAACTCTATGCATTAATCAAGAAATTCACAGACATAGCCCTAATATTAGCTTTGTTCTTGTTACTTCTGCAATCAGTGAAATTTCACAAGAATATATCAACAATGTTGAACTGCACTTCCTCCACAATCCGATAGTTGGAGAAAGATTTTAGAGTATAGTTTGAATGAACAACACTTCGTCTCCAAAAGGATGGATTGTTTGGTTTGTTTATACACTGTACAGAATTTTTTATTAATACAATAAAAAACAGGGAGGAAAACTGCACATAAATTTGCAATAAGTGTTTCCAAAATACCAAACAAAAACGTTCTATAAATGTGTGCAGCTTTGATTATGCATACATACATGTACACTGTAGCTATTTTTAGAACAGGGAGTTCCCAATATACGAGGTTCATTTAATAATGAAAAACATTTCCAAGTTATAACACTACAACATCCCTTGACACTGAAATATGATTTCAAACCTGTTGCTGGTGTAGAGGCTGCACTGGGTGTGGCCCCAAAGGTGAACCTGCAAACAAAATCATCAAAGCATAGGTCCAAGTTTAAATTTTAAGAGAACATGGTGGCACTATTCAAAGTTACGCGAAATACGAGTTTGAGGAACTGAATTTAATCAAAAATAGTAAAACTATGTACTTAAATAAACATTTAACTTGATAAATTGCTATTAATAAGATATTTACCCCGGAGTTGCGTTCGGTTTTCCACCGAACATGTTCATGATGTTAGACTTTTCCGATTTTTCGTTCGGCGCACTTTTTGTCTTGATTAAAATTTAGCTAACTCGTACCAGGTTTTAAGAAAAGGCGAACCATGTTGTCATGTCACTTTGAGACTATGGAACTCCTACATTTTTTTAATCATATGAAACGCATTCCTGTCTTTAAAATTCTGAAATTGTTTGCCCAATTTTCGTTAAAATTCACGAATTAGTTTACGAAAGTTTTACTAATATTTACTACATAATTCGATCCCGATTGAAAAAGTCAATCATCCATGATGTTGAAAGAGGAGATACAGACAGTCTATCAACTATAGTTAATCACCCTTCAGGTTCAGGGATGACTTGTGCAGTTGACATAAAAGAGGTTTTGATAGCCTTACATGTAAGTCAAGTAGTTACATGCAGCATGAATATTTCCCTACAATCTATGTAAGATGTGAAATTTAGTATTAATCAGTTATTTTTTTAAATTGTACCGTTTTACAGCCCACACATTCTTCATGTCCAATTTCAAGTACGGAAAGAAGGCTGTCAAAGCTGTGGTTTTACATCGGACCTGTGGTGTTTTTATAAGTGCTGGAAATCGAGGCATCCTGGGATGAAAGTACATCATCATTGATGCACGAAAAACCATTCACGTAGTACGAGACTGATGGAGAGTGTTAGTGGTGTCTCTGGAGAGAAGGAACTGAATGAAAATGGTACTCCTGTAGAAATCTTGGAGGGAGATGAGGACAATACATGTACTATGATCTCAAGCCTGAGAAGTGAACTTGGTATAAATATGAAGAAATGTCTTGATAAAAACCATGTTGTCAAGAATATAGGGAAACAGTTGTATTGTAAAATATAATTATCAGAAAATTGTAAAGATTAGCAAGACAATGATTAACCACTTATAGAAATGTTTGAAGTATATATTCACCAAGAATCGAGGAAACAAGAGAGGTCTTGAAGACAATATTGAATTAATTAATAGCTGTTTTCCACACAGTATACCTTGTTTCATTCAGAATAAAAAATATTTGTATAAAGCTAAAAAATGTCATATATATAATATTTCTATTTTCAGTCCGAGGACATGTATTCCCCCTCTCAGTTATCTGCGAATGAGATTGGATCAGATAAAAACATTCACCGCCTACATCTTTCCGAAAATGTCCATCACTGAGGAGGCCTCAAGAGCCACTGGATTATATGTCATGAAGCTGGAGAGTTCAAGGTCAACGGAGAAAGAAAGAAAGCGGTTGGTATAGGTGATGGCTTCAGGGATTTCTTCAATTGGCTGAAGAAGTTTACCAGTATTGTGTTGATTGCTCACAATGGAAGAAGATTTGACTTTCCAGTTCTAGTTGGTGCAGCATGATATTGTCATTTACTTGATGTTTTATATTCTGTAGTTCATGCTTGTATTGATTCCTTTTCTCTATTCCGTAAAATTTTCCCAGGACAGCCTGACTACAAGAGGGATTTTTTGGTGAAGTCTCTTCAGACCACATAATGCTATTGAAGATGTAAAACCCCTGTCGATGCTACATGTAATTAGAAAAACTCAGCAACATATAACTGAAAATGAAATTTTAGCACATAGTTTTAATGATTTTAGTAGTATCACATGATATTGTTTCGTATAATATTGGAATTTACCACATATTTATCTCAATATACGGTGGATATCACGCATTGGATAAATTGTTGATATTCCATTGTGTGTTCTGCCACTTGACGTCATAATTAAATGTTACGTAGCTTTAGGCAGATTATTGACGTAGAATGAAAAAGTAACAAAATAATTAAGTTGAAAAGCGTAGTTAACTATGTGCAGCATTTAATGCTGTTTCAGTTTATTTTTTTTATAAATTGATAAAAATATACCAGAAAATGATATGTTTGTTTGTTAGTCTTCAAGGAACTTTTTTCCATGTGTAAAGTTGTTGACATCTTGTAGTGAATGTGTTGTGCAGCTCACAATCATTATAATGTTTAACAAAAGATTGAGGTTTAACTTGTAGTAAAACATGTGAAAAAAAGAATCACTCATGATTTGTGATGGTACATGTATATAATTATTAATTAATGAGTATATTAACATACATATTACATATACAGTTGAACTTTGATATATCTCAAACACTATTAGTCTAATATCTCAAATATAATGGATATGTCGAAGTGATTTGTAAGTCCCAACCACATATTTTTAAAAAATATTTTACCCTCGATATCTCAAATACTTGGATATCTTGAAGTTTTTAAACAATCCCATCTAGTTCGAGATAACGAAGTTTGACTGTATATGCTAATTAATTGTTCATGTCTGTGCTAGCTCTTTCAATCATCCAACTCTTTCCCTCTTGTATATGTTTATTGAATGTTTATAATTGTACATCTACTACAATCTTCATGTTGCCCCATGAGGGCCCTTACTTGGTCAATAAAGAAATTGAATTGAATTAAAATATACTGTACCAGTATTCATCACTAAAGTTTTTCTTTTTAATTTGTTTTAAATTAACTCTTTCTGGCCCTGAATGTGCAATATGAATATTATTATAAAAGAAGAAAGCCAACAATAACTTACACTTACAATTATGTGAATAGATATTATATACAAAGTAAAAAACATTAGGTAAAACAATATCTAAAATAGTACATATATACTATATATATTTGTGATGATCTATTCTAATTTTCACCTTTTCTCAATCACTATTACATCCCTAAATATTCACTACTCAGAAACTAAGGTATTGTTTGCTAAAGAAACTTTAAATCAAAGAAAATGACTGACACATACAAAAACTTGCATATTTTCCACATTTCTGCATATTTTGTGACACAAAAAAATCCCACCTGGATATAATATGCTACATATATTAGTTTGTATTTAGTTCTAACCTATTCATCACTATACAAAAAAAATTAATATTTTTATGTTACTAGAGCTTTAATATTATTTATTTGATTTTCAAATTTCAATAAATTGTTTAGTTGTCTGTTAGCCTGTTGTTATTTTAAGGCATGAAATTCAAATTGACAATTCTCTTTTCCAAAATTAAAGGAAAAATCCATTCATCTCATTGTAATTTGGTAGTGATGGGAATCGAACCCACGTCAGTGTTGCCACAGACTGCCAATACACTACCTATTTAGAGATTAATGCAAGTCCAAGAAATTGGATTTAAATACTTTGTTCCGTTTATGCAGCAAATTGTCTTACATTTTCAATATTCATATATAACTTATCGATTCCTAAACTAAAAAGTTCCAAGATATATTCTTTACAATGTCTCTCCAGCTTGTCAGGCTGAAGATTTCAGCTAAGTATAATAGATAAGGCCAAAAAATAGTCCTGACTTTTACCCAAATTTAAATGAAACCATTAACGTGGCTCTGTATTCTGGTGACTGTGAAACAGTGCTGGTTCTTCATATACGAAACACTGTATAAGGTTCAAGACATCCCTTTTATTTGATATTGTGATTACAGATATGATAACAAATGAATAAATAAATGAATAAATAAATGCCCTGAAATGAAATGATAACAATAGTAAGTACCGGTAATAGGCAAAGGTATAAAATACACTATAGACACGGTAATATTTTACTCTTATTAAAGGGCAATAACTCTTATATGTAATTATACATGTAATTACACATTTTATCCATACAGATTATAAAATGCTTTACAGTACAGATATATTTGCGTTTTTTAAGAAACGTCTTTATATTTGACATACATTAATGATAAAAACATAATCAATACCATTCATATGAGAATGGGCAATCCCACGCCCTATGAGTGTGCGCTTTTACGGCACGTCTTTTAACCCCAAGGAACCCCAAGGAACCCCATGGAACCCCAAGGATACCCTAATAATACAAATTTATAAAAATTTATAACTCTTGAAACCCCTGGGGATCATTGGTATCCCAAAGACACCCCTAGGGTACCCTAATGGAACCCCACGGATACCCAAATAAACCCCATGGAACCCCAAGGATACCCAAACAAACCCCAAGGAACCCCAAGGATACCCTAATAATACAAATTTATAAAAATTTATACCCCTAGGAACTCATTGGTATCCCAAAGACACCCCTAGGTACCCTAATGGAACCCCACGGATACCCAAATGAACCCAATGGAACCCCAAGGATACCCAAACGAACTCCAAAGAACCCCAAGGATACCCTAATAATACAAATTTATAAAAATTTATAACTCTTGAAACCCCTGAGGATCATTGGTATCCCAAAGACACCCCAGGGTACCCCATGAACCCCATGGAACCCCAAGGATACCCAAACAAACCCCAAGGAACCTCATGGATACCCTAATAATACAAATTTTTAAATATTTATAACTCTTGATACCCCTGGGGATCATTGGTATCCCAGCGACACCCCTACATGTAGGTACCCCATGGAACCCCACGGATACCCAAATGAACCCCAAGGATACATGTACCATAGTTAAAGGTAATTGATGTTAACTGTGTTATTTCAATACACAAAACAAATGATATAATCCTAAGGTTTCCCCAATGACACTTATTATAATACTCATATTAAGAGGGCTGTATGGCCATTGCCATTTTTAGACTAATAGTATATAAGTCTCCTTTAAGAAAAAAAATTCTGTATAACGATACAGTGTATAGGAAACATTATTCAAATTTTAAAGTCTATGGAATTTTTCTTTATCAAATAACTATATTGCTCAAATAATGGTTTATAGCTTAACAAATTATTTTTAAGAATTGTAAACCTGATAGTTAATCTTGTTGACCATCCATAATTGGCTCAGTGGGTCTAGGGATGGAATCATGGACAATCTTGATAATTTATTTTGGCACTTATATAGAGGACCTAGTGTTTAGACATATAAATCATAATAAAAAGTTAAAATTACAGGTATACACAGTTTCTTTCACAGTTAGTTTGAATGATATATTATTGTGTGATATTTCTTTTTTGGCGGTTTATTTGCTTTAAAGATTTTATCTATTAAAGCTTAGAATTATTAACAAATGATGTTATTTTATTCAATAAAATATTAAATATTTGAAGATTAAATATCCAATTGACCCTCTATACATGTTTGAAAAGTCAAAATTAGCAATTATTATGCATTTGTCAACAACAACTAAAAGCATATATAGGGTCATTTGTAATTTCCAACCAAACAAGTTTTTCCAATTCCACATATCTTTACACAGAGATTAATTTAGTTTAATGATGGCCACAACCATGCTGCAAACGAATTTGGGTAGGAATCTCTGGTCACTAGTAAGAATTTTTTTTTTTATATGAATGCCTATAGTTTCTCAGCAAAGCTGAATACATGTACCTCAAAATCAGCATTGTCCACCATATTATTTCTCTTTCATCGTCCATTCTTTTTATCTCCCCAAGTCAAGGTTTTCTGATATGCTCCGAATACTGGAGTGATCAGAAACCCAAATTGACTTAGGAAGATGAATACAACTATTCTCTATATAACTTCAAAACAGTTTGAATTATGACACGGTTTAGGCCTGATATGTATAAACAACTTGCATCAACATTGTTAAATTCATCCAAATTATGCAGATATTTAAGTCAGGAGAAACATTATTTTTATCATGCAGTTATGCAGGTCAATAGAAGAAGTAACGATTAAGCAACAAAATAAAAATGCAGAAACTAAGACACCACATACAATCACATTCCATCTTGAAATTTAAGGTGTACAGTGTACATTAAAGGGTTCCCTGCTATATATTGGGTATATAATTGTTCCTTGGGATACCCAGAAATTTGCTTTTTAGGATTCCAAACGTTGTTTGGATCGTTGGGTAGTACCGGTAAGTAAATGTAAATTGTTTCACATAGCAACAATTGAGGTGAGAACAGTTATCATGAGATGAAAAAAATTAATATTAATAAATGGATCGATGCATAAAATTAAAAAAAAAAAAGATCAAAATTAAACAATTTCTTATGTCCGTGCTTTTCTTTTAAATACATGTGCTTGGTAATCAATATTTTTACCTTTAAGTTTTCATTACCACAATATTTTGATGGATTAACTTAAATAGAGAACTTGATTATATCTTACAATTCCAGTGAGATGCCTGGTGTATCAATGGTTATTAATTACTTCTATCATTTGGGTATAATTGGGGTTCCTTGGGGTTCATTTGGGTATCCTTGGGGTTCGTTTGGGTATCCATGGGGTTCCATGGGGTGCCTAGGGGGTGTCTCTAAGATACCAAATAGTCCCTAGGGGTATCAAGAGTTATAAATTTGTTTTATTTGGGTATTTGTGGGGTTCCTTGGGGTTCCATGGGGTTAAAAGACGCACCCTGTGACACCCCGCTTTTATACACAGCAGAGACAGACTACAAATTATATATATTTCCATAAGTATTACTAATTAAAAATACAAATTGCTTTAAAATAAGGTTTTCACTAGTATTACTTCTAATTCTCAAAGCTCAATATACTTTAATAAATATTCTTTCACTCAACAATCGCTCTTGCTAATAAAGTGCAAAAGGATATATTAAATTTGCTAAATTACAAGAGATGTACTATTAATAAAATATTAGCACTTCTGTTATGGTTAGAAATAAATAATGTTAGCTTACCTATATGAGATGAAATAATGTCAACTACAAAATGTCTATATGAGTCTTGTCTCTTAGGCTTCAATGTGAAGAATGCTTAAAACAGCACAAAGAACTCTTGGAGGGAAAACTACCAACCAATAAAACCAAACTATACAAACTTAAAAACCAATAGATTTCCTTCATAAAAACACACCTATAAGGACCATATATCCTAAGGGCATTAATTAAGCCAAGTAAACATAGGTGTTCTACCTGGGTTGTTTAATATAGAACTACATGTATTGCCAAAATATATTATATCTTAACTAATCATTATCAATACTGTAATTAGATTTAATAATATAATAATTAATAAATCTCATCCTATTACAACTGCATGATTGATATAGTTGCATGGCCAAACTATTTATTTTTCTAATTTAAAATTTGAATTTTTTTTTTCCCCCAAGATCCATCAACAAGTTACAGCTGTATTTGCTTTGAGACAAAGTGTAACAGTTGTGCTGAATCTTTTGCAGTTTGGTGGGTGGTCTCAATTTATTTGATTACATTATGATTTAAATGGTAAACTTACAGTTATATTTTTTTTGGTGACAATTATTTTCCTAATCCGAGATTCCTCTGACTCTAACCCCCGCTTTTATATTGGGATGTGCGGGGGACGTCCCAATATAAAAGCGGGGGTTAGAGTCAGAGGAATCTCGGATTATTATTTTCCCTGATTCGCTCTACACTCACGGCACCCACATGCTAAGCCCTGTCGGGTCAAATGGAAATAACTTGAATAAAAAATATAGGCAAAAACCATCACACATTGTTCCATGTAACATAGATGTGCATAGTTTTTCAAGCAAATTAAATATGACTTGTATTTTAACTCAAACTTATAGTCTTGCATATATTTTTATGTACATATAAAGAATGAAAATGTTTATGAGTTTTCCTTGAAACATTTGGGGTTTTATATCCCAAAACGGACTATTATGTTACATTTGGGAGATTGGTACCTGTAACGTTCCATCTTGTTAATGTGCATATAATGTTTAACATTCCTAAATAGCTACCACCTTGTTGCACATTGAACATCAAAATAATTAAGCTCGTTGTGAACAAATGTGTGTTGGCTAGCTGCATGTCTGTAGCTCCCCATTGTCGGAACCCATGGGTTTTCTCTCCGTTGCACTGTCTAAAAACATAGACATAAGTCTATGCTAGAAAGTAGCCCCCCGATCTGAGAAAATTCGGAAGGACGACTTAGGAGTGCATGCATTCACTAGTGCCTACCCATACGTTTCAATACTTATCGATTAAACGTTGATAAGAAATAAAGCATTCAATATATATATGGCATTCTAAATAAACTTTTTCTTTAAGCTTACCGTATGGAAAACAACTAAACGAAGCGAAGCGGTACGATTTCTACCTCAATTCGAAAGTAGACTACTATGACGTAGTTCGCGCATGCGCAGAATGGGTAGGTCGATAGCTGCGAGAAGTCGGGTGAATTTTGCACTATTTTCTAAATCTTGACTGCGTAATCAAAATTTCCGAAAAAATCAATATTTAAACCCCGTTATCTCTACAATTCGTGTCCTCAAAGTCTTCGCCCGTCGATGACTTCCCTTCAAGCTGATTGTACAGAAGAAACGAATCAACAATGCCATGTGCTTGCCATGCTTGTTTTGATCATGTGACAGACTATTTTTACCGGCGTTGACAGAGGTGTAACATTCGGCACACCTCGGCCGATTCGTATCTCAATCGTTTGATGTAGGTTACGGAATCGGCCGAGGTTTGCCGAATGAGAGGTGTAAGCGAAACTTGTGTAGCACGACCTCTGGTGAGAGAATGATGGATTTCACGGCGTGTAAACCCGTGTATCTCCATTTTGCAGCAAGCGCTAGCTTTTTGTGAGGAAAAACATTCGGTTCAACTCCATGCGCGGATCTAGAGGGGGGGGGGGGTTGGGGGTCCGAACCCCCCCACCCCCTGGAAAATGAGAAGTTATCAAATTTACATAGTAAAATTATCGCAAATATGCCTCGGACCCCCCCCCCCCCTGGAAAACACATTTATGCTTTGGAAAGGCGTCGGAAGCAGAAATATTAAGAGTGATATTTTAAAATTGCAGTTATAGGCATAGTCGCCCCCCCCCTCCCACGGATTAGGAATTTCATGAATATGGGAATTAATTTTTTTTTACAGGTATTATTTTTGTTTGGTCTTTTTTGAGTTACAGGTATACAACCCCCCCCCCCCCGAATGATTTTCGGAATTAGGTGTTTTTTGGGGGGGTGTTTTTTTTGTTGTTTTTTTTTTTTTGTTTTGCTCGTCAACATTTCTGATGATTAGGGGTAGGCCCCCTACTTTCAATTCGGACCCCCCCCCCTGGAAAAAAGTTCTGGATCCGCGCATGTTTTCCAGTGTCTTTGTATGCAATAACATAACACGTACAAATCAAACTTGTATCGTATATTTCGATAATTTCACCAATGACAAAAATGACGTACTATTGTCTATTTTAAGTTTATAAAGGTCACGAAAAAACAGGGGTATGAAAACTGACCCCTTTTTTCTTTGTATTTTTTATGTATGTTTTTAGAACTACAGATTTCAATGATAAACTTCTCGAGAAATTCTTGATACAACAACATTGATGAGTGAGATACCTTAAGATAAACTGGACGCTATTCAGTAAGGTGAAATAAATAGAGAACAGGTGATAATGTAACCATTAGTTTTTTGTTTACAAACATAAGCTTGTTTCAGTGAATAATTGTTTTTTTCCCCCCATCAATTTGCAGATTGATTTTTAACGCTTTATTTTAGAATTATCACCAGTACATGTAGGCGTAAATCGGAGATAGTAAAAGTCCAGTGTTACAGAATGTGTGTGTTGCATCTCTGGTGCGCACGAAAGACTCTTCAATTATAATCGGGATCGTAATGCATAAAAAATATTGTGTCTGCTACAAATGAGGTTTACAGACGAACGAGAACAGTGTTTGATTTCAGGTAGTACGAAACACCCGTTAAGTTAACTAGTTCTTTGGAATATTTTCTCAAATCGAAGTTATAATGGCAAAATTAGTAATTTCAAATGCAGAGTTATAATGGCATAATTCTGGAAAAAGTTTATTTCAGTCACACATTTCATTCACTCAAGGCAGAACAAAGTCGATGTTCACATGGTACATATACCGCGTATTTTGATCATTTATAAACCTACATTTCAATGGTGTTCATTTGATTTTGTGTAATTCAGCCTTCTAAATGGAGCCTAACGTTTATAACTTGTGTTTGTTTAATGTTAAGGTCACATTAAAAGTCAATATGATGACGTCATCTACGATTTTTATCATATCTGTCAAATATCTTAAAACCCTTAATAAATCTAAAATTGACGCTCAGATTTCCATTATGATAAATCTGAATAATAGGGTCATGACAATTATGCTATTGTGTGTGTTTTATTTAAAGTGTCTCTTAAGATACCTTTTAATATTGCAAATTTTTATATACTCTGTCACAAGTTTCTGCTTTCACCACTTTTTTCTTGATATTTCAATAACCAAAATTCCTTTGTCCCTAAACTACATTCATCCATTAAAATGAAGAAAAAAACCCATATTATCTGTTTTGCATGCCAAGTCAACCATATATACTGCTTCAGGTTTCAGTAGTCAGAAAGTACGCAACCAAAACTAAAAAGTATACGGGGATTTTGAATTGCAACAGCCATGAAAGTACCTGGATGATAATGTTGAAAAATTATGCAAGATATTCCGAGTGATCACCTCTGAATTGGGGAAAAGATGTCAACATTTCCCATTATAAATTTTTTAGAAAGAAATCTGACAATGAAGATCGATACATGTATCTTAGATATTTGCCTTTTCATCTATTTCAATTGTATTTCTTTCACAGGTATGTGTATTTATATCAAAAATCGTCCAAATGTGATGAAAACAATAACTTGGGACAGACTATATATAATAGGTAATTCACATTGCCCTATTTCTATTTATCATGAAGTTTTATCCCTTTTCTAATAAAGAGGTCAGATATTAATTTTGACAAATTTTCTCATTACACAAAATAAATAAGATTAAGTCAATTATTTGTCCACTAGGATTGACAAATTTTTGGCCCATTTGCATTAATTTTGTTTTTTGTTGTTTAAAATGCTAGTAATAACTGTCAAATAAGCATCTCTTTGTACATATATATATTAGAGATATGCATACAGTTACTTGGATTTTAATTTTTGATAACTTGTGGGAAAAATATTAGCTGTTGAACTTAGTTATTTTTTGGCAAAATAGTGCATATAGAGTACCCCAATTCTCTGGATAGGTATAGTGTTTATCAATTCAGGGTTGACAAATAGATTATCATGGATACTGTTCACACAAAACAAAACCTGGTTTGCTGTCACATTGATAGCTTTTCTCTTGTTCTTTCGTTAACTTTGGAATAATAACAGGAGATTCTACATTGTTAAAAACCCAGCGACAGTAAAACCATAAACGCGTGGCCACTGTGATAATCATTGCGACGTCATAGATAGACACAGAATTAAGCATGTTCTCTTTATTAGGTTCATATAAGGAAATACATTTGCAAATGTATGAAGATTATGTACATTAAGACAAATTTATATTTGCTCAATGTATTTCATATGTAATAAAGCTTATAACCAGTTAGCTACATTGATCAAAGTCTGACATTGTTGCACAGGTGAGCAATGAGGCCTATAGGTCCCTTGAAATCAATGAGATATGTTTTCTTGTTGGTATTGCTTTAAATGGTATCTGTTCTATAAAACTGATCGGTTCTGTACAATTTTACTTTCCCGGTTTTTATGAATGCTCACTTACAAGTGATGATTGTTATCTAATAAATTATGATTTATTTTCAGCAGACCATGGTCATTGAAGAGGGAATGCACAGCTTGACAAGAACTGTTAGGATCAAGTACATGTATTACTTTGATGTATTGGAAAATGTAAATCATCAGTATATATATATAGCTAAGTATAACACAATTACATACCAAGCAGGCACGTTACTAAGCAACAGGGAGGTGACAACCCCTATATTTTTAGGTTTCCCCTTACTTAAATCAGAAATGCTGTTATGAGCCCGCCAGAAGTTGCATTAATCAAAACATAGCAGCTAGCAAAAACAAATTCCAAATTCTCCTTATAAATATGTCATATACATGTATATATTATAAGAGGTTTCTGCCTGTAAATGGGGCTGATCGACTATATAAATTTATTTTGTTAAGTGTCAAAAAACATTTTAGATGCATTATAGCTGACTAGCCCACTTATAAAAGAATACAAAGTCATTTCAAGTTTAAATGTGTGGTGTTCCCATACTGGAGTGAAAAGGTCCTAACAATTAAATTAATTGCCTTTTTGAAAGCTATAGGATATACCTGGTACATGTGTTTATTGCTGAGAAAATATTAATTTATTATACCCCTGCTCCGAAGGAGAAGGGGGTATACTGTTTTACCCTTGTGTGTTCGTCTGTCCGTCTGTCTGTCCATCCGTAACAAAAATTTCTGTTGCATTTTTCTCAGCAACTATTTATCGCAGATGCTTGAAATTTTAACACACTATTTGTCTAGCATGCCATATCGTGGGATGTATTTTTGTACCAATCGGACGTCAATTTCCTGTTAAATGACGACTTTGTTTATTTTTAGCCAAAATTTTCAAAAAAATTTTCGTCGCATTTTTCTCAGCAACTTTTTATCGCAGATGCTTGAAATTTTAACACACTATTTGTCTAGGCATGCCATATCGTGGGATATAGTTTTCTACTAATCGGAAGTCGACTTCCTGTTAAATGATGACTGTTTATTTTTAGCCAAAATATTCAAACAAATTTTCGTCAAAGATTTCTCAGCAACTTTTTATCGCAAATGCTTGAAATTTTATCACACTTTTTGTATAGGCATGCCATATTGTGGGATATATTTTTGTACCGATCGGATGCCAACTTTCTGTTAAATTTTGACTTTGCTTATTTTGCATATTCACATTAGAGCGTGGGTATCACTAGTGAGCATTGGCTCACAGATATCTTGTTTTGAAAGATTTGTTTCAAAAGGAATCTTCCCAGAAGTTTGTTTTAAATTTACAGCCTGCATCTAAATTGCACAATTCTGATAAAAATGTACAGTAAAAATGTATATACATGTATACTGTGAGGAATATGTAGAGAATGACAACATTTCTTTAGAGTTATTTCCCTTAGACTATAACTGGCCAGTTATGATATCAAGTTATATTTCAGAATTTTGAATATTTGCACTTATTTGAACTCAGTGTTTCAAATTTCATGAAGAGAGACTATGTATCTTTACATTTGCCATATGAATATGTAAGATTGACTTCTATAATTTAAATATCATAATTTTTATGTGTACTTCAACCACCCTTTTAAGATCCTTTCTTTACATTTAATAATGTGACAAATTTGTATATCAATGTATTAATGTGACGGTGTCTAGATTTATATTGAAAATTTTGATTAAATGTGTTATTTAAGCAATATATAAGAAATTATAGTAGATGTTTGATTTATTCATTTTCAAACACTTTGTTGAAATTAAACATCTTCTGCCTTCCTCTGCATTAGGAGATGGTGACAATTTGTCTAAACCATTTCTTCTCTTGAAGATTGCCGTGAAGATTCCCAAATCATCACTTAGATTTTGTGGAGAATCCCTAACCACCATGCAGATCCTCTGGAGAATCCCTATCATTTAACCAACATGCAGGTAAAGATCCTGTGGAGAATCCCTAATCACCATAAAGATCCTGTGGAGAATCCCTAATCACCATAAAGATCCTGTGGAGAATCCCTAATCACCATTAAGATCCTTTGGAGAATCCCTAATCACCATAAAAATCCTGTGGAGAATCCCTAATCACCATAAAGATCCTTCAGTTGGGAGAATCCCTAACCACCAGAAAGATCCTGTGGAGAATCTATAACTTTCATGCAGATTCATTTCAAAGAACAGTTGACTATATGGAGCAGGTAAAATTTGTGGGGATTTACATGAAATGATTAATTCAATTTCATGTGCATTGATGAGTTTAAAAATAAGATGTGAAAGGCCAAAATTTATATTTATTGCAAAATTCTTATACTAGGAAACAAGTTAAACTACACTTTCTGCACAAGTTCACTCGACCCCATAGAATCATCAAACACACCCGATATACATGTATTTATACTATAAATAACTCATAAACACTAGAAATGAAGAGTAACACAGGTTTACCTTATGCAGTTTATATATACATATTTATTTGTAACCCCTTCCTACACTACCATGTTTTGTAAGAACACCTTTCTTCTTACCTTGTTGCCTCCTTATCCCTGTTCTCGCCTACTTGCCATGGTTTTTATAAGCTTAATTGTATCATTATTATGCTAATCATCAATATGTCCTTGAACAAAAATATTGCAGAATTATTTATAAATTTGTTTGTATCTAAAATAGATAAATCTCTTTAATTTTGCAATGTTAATATTTTATATTGTTTTATATACAAAATTACAACACTTAAATACAATAGGGACGTACATGAAATGGTCTTATTTGGACTTAGAAACAGACGGTTATTTCAGGAATATACACCCTTTAGACTGGCGGAAGACGTGATATCAATATGCTCTCATTTAGTATTACTTTGGAACACATCTAAGACCCTATTTTTATTCCTTCTGTCCAAATTTAAGAGGGTTCGGTGGTCATGGCCATTTTTAGACTATTTTAATCTCCTTAAGAATAAGAGCTCTGTATAAAGATATAGGAAAGTAATAAAATTTTAAAGCTAAAATATTTGGATTTTTTCTTTACTTAAAGTTAGTTTATGGCCAAAAATATTATATTTCAAAGTTTAAGACAGATCTGATGGTTAATTTGTTGACCACCCAGCCTCCTTACTATGATTCTACTTTTGTGATATTAATCATTGGCACTGTTTGTGTGGTTTTTTGTTTTTGTTTCTCTTTCTTTCTGGGGGGAAGGGTGTTGCTTCAATTCTTCATATTGGTAATAACTCTAGCAGAATAGTTCTATGTTAAAACTGAGAAAATAATAACATGTATTTTTAAGACTAATTTATTTTAACTATCACCAATTATTTCCAAATTTGATCACAGGTCTTAAAGAGATTTTCTTCCAGTAACTCGATTTTCTGAAGTATAGGATGTCATCACTGAGCAGTCAGCTGGTCAAGCATCGGATCCAAGACAAGGGATAAAACTCTGTATGTTTAAACAGGTATATTTTAAGGTATAGAGATCGAGTCACAAAATCAACTAATTTTTAGGTACCAGTAGTTATGTAAGAATGTAAGATGATTCTGTGTTAGAAGCCTGCCTAAATTTCAACTCGGTATCATCAGACTAATCAAAGGGAAATAATTCATCCATCAGTGACTATAGTCAAAGAAAGATAACTCATACATTTTACTGGTGAACTATTAATTCAAAAGCGCAGCTTTCATATTTTGAATTTTCAACATTAGATATTCATAGAAAAATTGAATCATCAAGTAATCGACACATATAACTGGTATTGCAGTTAATGTCCTAGGACTTTAATAAAGATAAAATCTTGTAATAATTATACTAAATATATATTTCGAGTTCTTCACCATGACTTATAACTTTCGTCATTTTTCAGACCCTGGAAATAATAACAGGTAGAAAGTAACTACATGTACTAGCTATCGCAGCAAGCTTAGAATCTACGGACTTTCATTGGGAGGTTTGTACCTTAAAACTAAGTGTAATTTGATCCTGATAAAGTCTAAGTTGTTCATAAAAGTCTTCACTTTTTGTTTATAAATTCTGAAATTAGTTTAAAAAAAAAACAATAAAATGCTCTCTTTGGTGGTACATGCGGGTGTGACAGTAGCTACTGTTGCAGATAAAAAACATAACTCAGCAGGTTGTACTTTTTTTCTGCAATGATTTCTACCTTCATAGCCCATAGATCACCAAAAGAAATCATTTTTAGCCCGCCTAAGCTGGCAGCTCAAGTGAGCTATTCTGATAACTTTGTTTGGCGTCTGTCTGTCCATCAATCCATAAACTTTTTATATTTTAGACTTCTCAAAAACCACTGGGTCAATTTTAACACCACTAAGCATAAGGCATTGTTGGGTAGAGGGGAGTCAAGTTTGTTAAAATGAAGGGCCAAGACAATATTCAAGTCAAGAAATATTTAAGAATTTTGAAAATGTGTTGATATTCTAAAAAAAAAATTCTTTTCAAAAGCTATCTGGCCAGAAAAGGTGTAACATGTGTGGAAGCATCCTCAGATATAGTGGATTTATATGCATCCTCAGGTAGTATAGATTTAAGTTTTTTCAAGAAATGATCCCCGGGGTCAGGGTAGGGCCAAATTGGTGGTCTAATTTTCACATTGTAATATATAGAGAAAAATCATTAAAAATCTCCTTCTCTAAAACCATTTCGCTAGAATAGCTGAAACTTGTGTGGAAGCATCCTCAGGTAGTGTAGATTTAAAGCAATATGAGCTGTATTTTTTAGAATTTTATTTTGCTGCAAAAGCCTGCTAGTATGATAAGTCTGCATGTAACTTAAACTTTTATGACAAATAAAATTTTAAAAAATCATTAATTTTAGTCAGAGGAAAGATTTCTCTTCTAAGGAATATATAGCAGATTAATTTTTGTACAGGACGACAATTATTCAATTTTGCTCCATTAAGGCTTCTTAACGGCCTTTTCCACAAATTATGGCTAGCAGAAATTTAAAAACCATGATATTTTTTGTCATTTTAGTAGAAAATAGCATTTTCGTAAAAAAAAATTTCATCAACATGAAAAATGCAGCTCATATTGCTTTAAGTTTGTTCAAATCATGATCCCCAGGTTTAGGATAGGGCCCCATTGGGAGGTCGAATTTTTACTTAGGAATATATAGAGAAAAGTCTTAGAAAATCCCTTTCTTCAGAAAAGCTGTAACTTGTGTGGAAGCATCCTCAGATATAGTAGATTTAAGTTTCTCCAAATCAAGTACCCTGGGGTAGGGTGGGGGCCACAATGGGGGTCAACTTTTAAGATATTTTCATACCGGACCACTTCTACTAAATTGTCCAAATACTTTGTATATGACTCAATAAAGCTGATTTTAATTGTTATGGCTATTTTTTCTCAAGTGAGCAATGTGGCCCATGGGCCTCTTGTATTAATTATATTTACATCTCTCTCTCTCTTAATTTCTCTCTTTATCTCTTTCAATTATTCATTAAAAGCAAGTTATCAGTTTTCTCAATCAGGGTATTGCATAGAAGGTACAGCAAGTTCTTCCATATATACAACAACTATTTTTAAGTCTGAGGTCAATCCGTGCTGTCCATGTTGCTAAGTTACGATCAATCACAAAATAATCCAAACTTTGATAAATACCGACTTACACAGGCTGACCTCAGACTTCCAAGTATTTATAATAACCATGGTAACCTTAATGTATGGAAGAATTGGCTGTTCCTTCTGTGAAATGTGCTGATTGACAATAACGATCAATTTTACATGATCAGCCAAGGCGATTGAGAGTTATATATTTTTTCTGCAATTCTCACTGTCTTCATACCCACATAAAACATGAAAAGAAGCATTTCGTTGTTTAATTGACGCCTGATTAAGCACTTGATAACGCAAATATTTTTTTTCAGTAGTAGATGGTTTTCCTAACTATGAGATGATGTACTTTTATATAGCAGTGTATAGTTAAGAGAACTTTCTACCTCTGAGAACAAAATGTTTGTAATGTCAAGAGTCTGAACCATTGAAGTAATGCACCACACTTCATAATTACACAGTTAATTTACATTTATTATTTAATATATACATCTAAACAGTATACAATATATATTGCATTATTGCAGTTAGATTTAACATATATTAAATATATTAATTTTACACAGTTTGATGGCACACAATGTTTGAAGTTTCAAATCACCAAATTTGGTCTGTTGACAGTCACATCCAATATATAAACACATCCATTATATAAACACATCCAATATACAAACACATCCAATATATAAACACATCTAATATATAAACACATCCAATATATTAACACATCCAATATACAAACACATCCAATATATAAACACATCTAATATATAAACACATCCAATATATTAACACATCCAATATACAAACACATCCAATATATAAACACATCTAATATATAAACACATCCAATATATAAACACATCCAATATATAAACACATCCAATATACAAACACATCCAATATATAAACACATCCAATATATAAACACATCCAATATATAAACACATCCAATATACAAACACATCCAATATATAAACACATCCAATATACAAACACATCCAATATACAAACACATCCAATATATAAACACAGTTAGTCTACATCCAGTACATGTATATACAAATACAAATAACACAGTTAGTGTACATCC
Organism: Magallana ariakensis; assembly: GCA_020458035.1. Taxonomy (NCBI): domain Eukaryota; kingdom Metazoa; phylum Mollusca; class Bivalvia; order Ostreida; family Ostreidae; genus Magallana; species Magallana ariakensis. Next base: position 42,184,551 of record CM035811.1, on the reverse strand, counting down.
AATACATAAAACAATCAGTCAGTTGACATACATTATGTAAACACAGTCAGTTACAGGTAGTTTGTTCACATATATAAGTTGTAAAACAGTCAGTTTGTTGACATGTAAACATGTTATCAAACAAATATAATTTATTAACATATAACATTTAGAATTTGTCACTTGAGGACTTTATTGAAATATAAATCAATATCATGAACCGTTTGATGATTATAAAACATGGTTTGTTTCATTTGTAATAGGGATTTCTTCACTAATGTTACATGTAAATAAATAAACAAATAGTTTGATTATTATAAACACAGTTTGTTTACATGTTATATTGTATTTTCTTCACTGTACCTGTGATGTACTCAGCCACAAAGAGGTTGTCTCTGGTGTCCACACATAAACCCCATGGACGCTGTAAATCACAGTTGTCAATGTAGCGGAGGAACTGTCCGTCCTGATCCAGGATGTGGATACGCTGGTTGTTAAGGTCTGCTGTCAGGATGCGACCCTGGCTGTCTGTTGTAATGCCCCATGGACTAAATGATCCCTTGGTAGTAGAGGGAGGACCAGTGTAGGTAAACCGGAGTTTCCCGGCCTGATTGACCACCACTACTGCACGGGCCCAATAGTCTGACACACAGATATCTAGGTTCCTGTTCTCACTGATGTATTTAGTGTCACGAGATGAATAGAGAGGTTGTCCTTTGTCGTCGTACTGAATACTTTGTTTCTCTGTGGAGCCAGAGTAACACACAACTTTTGTTTGTTTTCTATCATCACTGTTCATGACAACCAGGAGGTCACCAGAGGAGGTACTACAGACACCGCCAGGTCTCCACCCCCGTAGTCTGATCACTGTCTGTATCTGTGTATTCTTCACTATGTTCACAGTTCTATCATCGTAATCAGTATAAACTAGATCCCCACTCCTTGTCACTGCTATGTCCCATGGATAGTTCCCTGACTTGGTTTGGACTGACTTCACTAGTTCCCTCCTCAGGTTGTAGAGTCTCAGGATTCTGTCATCAACACGCGTCCAAATCTCCTCATCACTCAGACAGGACACACTGCGTAATCCTCCACACTCGGTGTCTATCTGTGTGATGATCCGTGGTACATCAATGAGCGGTCTGTCCGGGGGAGAGGACTCAGCACCGGGAGATTCCATGGTGTAGCCATGTTCTTCTGTTTTGATAGATAACGCTGACAGAGAACCAAACTGTTGATAAAGCTGTTCTTTGTTGATCTTCTGAGGGGTAAAACTTGGTAAGGACACTGTGAGTTTAGGAGGCAATCTTTTGAATTCATCATTCCTGGATTTGTAGGCAGAGACACGGCTGACATCATTGGACTCCAGTAACTTCTTCAGTTCAGCAATGCTCTGTGTGATTTCAGAAATGGTGTGTTTAATTTCACCTTCCTGTTTATCTAAGACAGCCAGGTGTTTGGTGTCCATTTCCTCCACGTTAGATTTCATGTTTCTGATAATGGCGTTTATTTCTCTGTGCAAGTCTTCTCCATGTTTGTCGATTTCTGTCGTTAATTTCTGGGAGTTTTCATTCAGAGCAGATTTCTGGACTGGGATAATGGATGCAATCTCTTGGTATTTAGGGAAAATAAATTTCTCTAATTCTTGTAAATCTTTTTGAATGAGTTCTTTCTTGTTGTCCATTGTTTTTATTATTTCAATAAATTTATGGTCGCGGTGTTTTTTAGAAGAAGCACATGTTGCACAAATAGGAATATCACATTGTTCACAGTAAAGTTCACATAGTTTTAAGGAATGTTTTTGACACTTTGGAGTATATCTCCTCTTTTCAAATGGTAGCACTTTGTGTTCTTTGGATAGATCTGAGAGATGTTCCCCCTCACAGGCTTTACACAGATATTTGTTACAAATGGCACAGTACATAGGGGGGCCCGGGGTCTCACAGAGATGACACCGTAACACATCCTGAAGGCTGTACTCAGGGTCCATTGTCATATAGTATGATGGGATTTTAAGAGATATTCTGAAGAAAAAAAACGGTCACTATTAGTTTACCATACTTCAGTAAATTATTCAATTTTCAAAAAACTTAAGGATTGTAAAATCTTAAATTGCATGTTGGAAGTGCACACCAGAGTTTATGTCTCTGGTGCACACGTACTGCAGTACACGACAATAGGTCGCAACTCTCGACCTCGATCTCTAACGCATTTGCATTCTTTTCATTTTTCATTTTTTTTTAAGGGGGGGGGGGGTAAAAGAGTTACTGGTTAAGAAACAAACCTCTACAAGTCCAACATGGCGATCACGGTATTTTTCTTCCTGGTCTTGTTGGCCTTTGTGATCGTCACGTGATTAACTTATAAATATAGCAGGGGTGGATCATGATATTCCCGAATCGAATTTGGTGCGTTTCCGCCCGCGACAGGTGCTGATTTTTTATGAGATGAAAAATAATGTTTAAGATTTCTGATTATCCCAATTTGTAATAATGCGAGATCATTTGAATTTTTGATGCGTGTTGTTTCCGGGGGAGGGGGGGGGGGGGGTGTTAAAAGGCCCGGGCTTGATTACCAAGCACATGTGTACAAAGTCTCGTGCCTTGCTGGTTGCACCTGTGTTTTGTTTTTTTTGCTATTAAATTGTAAATGAAGTGTTGTTTAAAAAGATGTCAAGAGGATTAAAGTAAAATCTAAATTGCGCAAATTTTGGCAAGAATATATAATAAAATTTGTAGTGACACATGCGCCTACTTCCTCGCTTAATTAATAATTAAGACGCGTAGTATGGATATAATACGTACATTGTTGTAAACGTAATCACAAGAAATTAACATAGGAAAAATATTTCTTAAACTTATTAAAAATATTAAATTTTAACACGTTAGTGAATAAAGTGAATTAAATGGTGAAAAAACTAATGATGGTGCCAAAACATCATAATGCTTAAACATCTTTGGGCCCAAACGTTTAGGGCCTTAAAGTCCGCTCGTTTGTATTCATGTCTACAAAAGCTTCTAAATCTTGCTTCTACGTTTGCACTGAAGTCCTGTATGTAATTAAACATTGGGATAAATGGGATCTTAACAATAAATAATGATTGGATTACATTGACATGGCATGAAATATTAATTTTGTAAATCTCACTATCCACGAAAATCATATACTGTATAAAGTTAAGTAAGAAATAATTTTTTTTTTAATTTCAATTCATTTATTGACAGTTACCATGTCGGCATACAGTCATGAATATGAGTTACATAAAACAAAACATTAAACATAGCATGCAAAAGTTAAACATTAACTAATAAATCTACAATGGACAAAACATTGGGTGAACAAAACAAGGCTTGTGCAAAGACTATCATTGGTATTCATAAAATTATAAAAGTGTTCACTGTTGACTTTCCTTTCTAGCGTTGAATAAATAATGTTCTCACCAAGATTTGCGTGGGAGGAGGGGGCACCAATCAAGCCTTGTCCTTTTAAAATCCTTTTCAGTTTTACTTATTTGTTTCTTTTTGTATCTTTTACAGGTACCCATGGCCACACTGCGAGTCCAATGTTGCTACACCAGAATCGTTATTTATGTACATTATAAAGAATAAATTATCTATTGTCCCCTTAATAGTTCATGTCTTGATTTCAAACAACCACCCCACACCATGGTATTTCCACACACGATGTACATTCAACTGTTTGCTAGTGTTTAAATATTACAACTTTCAGTTTTATTATCTCATTGATTAATGAGAATGGACATTTCTCTTTACGCTGCGCACTCTTTTTCATTCTTTCCATTGGTCAACCTTGATATATAGTACAACTTGATTCAGGCGCGTAGCATCGTATGTGGAGGGGGGTGCACTTTTTCTTGCAACATACATATGCATTTTTTCGTAAATTCACGTATAAGAAATATAATTTTTAAGAAGCTACCCCCTCCTATTTTTGGGCAACAGGTTAAAAAAGTATAGGGAAATATGGATATTTATTTTTATGGGGATTTTGGTGGGTTTTTTTTTTTTTTTTTTGGTTTTTTTTTTTTTTGCATGTCAACTATTCGGAAAAGTCTGCCAAACGATACCAGTCTAATTAAATTAGAACTTCCATCCGCTCCTCGGTTTTCTATATGTCGCGACATCGAAACCGAGGAGCGGATGGAAGTTCTAATTTTAATCATCTTCGCTAGCCAATGGTTTTCTGTCCACTCCGTTCCCCATAAACGGGGAGCGAAGTGGACCGAAAACCCTTGGCTAGCGAAGATGAATTTTAATTAGATTAAACGATACGTGCCTGTACCTTTTTTTTTTTTAAATCACCACCATGTAATAACAGTAAGGCAGTATGATTCAAAACGAAAAAAAATAACCATTAATATTTTCATTTCTAGTGTGACCACTACGTATCGATTTTGTACTGTACAGTCTAATAACTTCAAATGACGTATTATAACAGGGGCGCCAGCGGGATTTGCTTATTTATATTTAAATATTTAATTGTACAATAGCTGAAAATTATATAAATATAAGTAATAAGGAATCATTCTTCGAATATTATGAGGTGATGATTTTGGTCGAGGCGTGATCAAATCTATAATAAAGCCCTTGGATTTGATCACGCCCCGACCAAAATTACCAACTCATAATACTCAAAGAATGATTCCTTATTCCTTAATAAAATACAACTGTTATAAGAAATTAAACACTATCTTGGTTTTTCTAGACATCATAGAGTGTTGTCTAATCAAGTGTCTGTCAGTCAGTTCTAAACCTTAAAAATTCCCTAGATACCTCTAAAAACGCACTGTCATGCGGGACACATAGTTACGAACTTTAGTTGCATTCGATGTTATTTACCTGAGGACTGTAATTGTTAATGATTGAAAGAAGGTATTTTGAATTACGATTGTGAAATTAGGGACTCCCATTTCTTCGCAGATGTTTCCAAGGGAGGGGGGCATAAGTGTTTCACAAACATATCTTGTTTTCAGTATTAGTGTACATCGAATTGCACAAAAAGTCAAAAGTATAGAAAAATAAATACCAATACAAATATTATATTGGCACTTGTAAACACAAGGCCCATTATATAAACAGAAGTATTGTTTTTATTACATATCAGTATGAAAGATATACATGTATAATTATATTTCACATTTACACGAGAGGAAAATAGTTCTGACAAAATTTAAGCTTGTACACTATTTCTGTATGATGTACATTTATTGATAAATGAGAGACTTATTTTCAACAGTGTTGAAGATTTACTATTAAAACAGAACTTGGCCTTAAAGATATCTGACATTTTTTAAAAATTATTTCTAGTATGAAATCATGTATATAAATTTCTTTCAAAAACTGTCCTCAAATGAATAAAGTATGATAAAAAAAATCGTAGTTTTATACAAAAGTTAAACAGTGGAAGAAAATCAGTTTGTCTATGTGACTAAATGGGAGCTGGCGTATCAATGAAAACACGAAAATAATGGAAAAAAGCCCTCAATTATCTATCTCCTCTTTCAACCAACTTGTGATTTCATTTCCTGTTCTGATTTTCAAGGACGTTTGTTTTAGACCCTTACGATTTATTTTCTGTTCTAATTTACGATTGTGCGCAATTCAAAGCTTCTGAATGTAAAATATATAAAAGTAATGAAAATACTTGTTGTCTTTGTATGAATTTATACGTTTTTTAAAAATAATTTTGATACCTAATATACACATAATACCGGTAATATGTATAGATATGAATATATGGAGACCCAGTCACCTGTGCATGATTTTAATGAGCGAGAACCAAGTAAAAAATTCATTAAATTTTCAACCATTTATTGTAGAAAAAATTGTAATCAAAAACACATCACAGCATTTTCATCTTGTATAATTTCTTGGATTACTTTACATGACGGCAATTTAAACAAATTTCTTGTTCACATCTTCCGTGTGATTGGTTGTCATTTTCATTAGTTCACCGCAGCAATAACCCACAAGACTCTCAGTCTACAGTGCTCTTAGTCTATTAATCACAATAAGGAATCCTGCTCAAGTAGGAATCGAGGACTGTCATACCATTCTGAGAGCTTCATCCAATCGGATTGTTTCTCCATTCAGATAAGGATTTTCAACAATTGTTTGACACATTTGTGCAAAATTCATCCGGTTTTCCAAGTCTCTCAGGAAAAACAACAGTTTTGGTCACGGCATCAATTGCTTTCTGTGGTAGGGCTGCTAGTAAGGTACGCCTAGAAATAAAACAGTCAACGTCTCCATGGAAATTCCATTGAACATATCACAAACATAATAAGGTGTTTTTTTCAATATGACAGTTTAAAATACTGTTAACCTGATCAGAGCTTAAAATTACACAAAAATCAACCAAACAAGTATTAAAATCACACTATAACATCAACCAATCAGAGAGTTACCAAGACATCATCCAATCAGAGACTAAGATACTACACATAATATCACCCAGTCATCACAACATTACCTGGATATGCTGTACACACTACCTGTACATAGTGTACACAACATTACATGTAACCATGCACTGTACACAACATTACATGTAACCATGCACTGTACACAACATTACATGTAACCATGCACTTTACACAACATTACCTGTAACCATGCACTGTACACAACATTACCTGTAAACATTTTATCGTACTCAACATTACCTGGCCAGATTGTACACACTCGGATTCCAAACTCCCCGATGTCTCGAGCTAGGGGGAGTGTCATTCCTGCGATTGCAGCCTTACTCGCTGCGTAAGCCACTTGACCCATCTGTCCGTCAAATGCGGCGACGCTGGACGTGTTGATGATCACCCCACGGACCTTGCCCTCATTGGGCTCATTCTGTGCCATCAGTATAACCGCCTGACATATCATGTTAAAAGTTCCCAATGTGTTTACCTGTATAAGTGTCATAATATTAAATATATCTCAACGTCTGGGCGAATCTTATTTGGGGCGATTTGTCTGTTTTTAGAATGTTTTGTTTGTAACAATTTTTTGAGCAGTTTTATTCATGTAAATTTTGCCTAAATGATCAGGAATTTTATCTACTCCGATATCTATCAAATTGACATGCATATGCATATTAATTAAACCATTGCTTTACAGCGTCCATTAACTTTGCTCTACAACAGGACCAAGCAGCTTCAACAAACATTATGTATAAATAAAATGCTGTAATCGCCGGAATGGGCACAGAAAAAACAAAAAAAATATTACATATCATCATATTATCTCTGGATAACAACGTTTCTTTTAGGAAGTACGATTTTTCGAACAATAGATTATGAACTCGGTGTCCATTATATCTAGTCCGAAATATCTGATGTTTCCCTGGCTTTTTTAACGATTTTGAAAACCTGGCATGTAAAATATCAAAATCGTTAAAAAAGCCAGGAAAACGTCAGTCTGAGATATTTCGGACTGCATTATATCAAGAGAATCCAGAAAAGATTCAAGAAAAGATTCAATCGTTTTCAGATATCTTAGATCTGGTAAATTTTACATATCATGCTCTGTTTAAATGTATACACGCATTTCTATATTCTTAAAGTACATGTAACAAATCGTTTAAGTATACGAAGAGCTCGACTGAATAAAGAAAATATCATAAAAAGCATTCTTATCGCTACCACAATGTTGGGACAATAATTCCCATCCCCCACCCACGAAGAGGGAAAAAATTCACGGGGTCGGTCTGCTGATTAATTTAAAAACTGAGTTATCAATAAGAAAAACTAACTACCTGAAAACAGTAGTTTTAAGATTTTGATTTAGATGATACATCAGTAACGGCACCCCCTCCCCATTAAATGAAAAAAAAAATACAAACATAAAGATAACCGTCGTGAAGTTAAAAGTTAGAATGTGTATGAATTACAACAAAATATTTCATTTCGTTGGTAATATGTAGAAAAAGAAGGTAAAAATTATTTGGCAAAAATTTTTTGATATCAAGCAATTATTACGGGATATAAGTATGGCGTCCTGAATGTCGATTCAATCCAGACACACTCAGTGAAGTTGGTTAATCAAAATTTTCCAGAAAGCTTTACAGCTTTACAGCCACTTGTGAACATGTACTGATTACCAGGAAGCAGCTACTTAGTTTTGTAAACTTACTGTCATTACAGTATATAATTATAAGATTTAATAATTAAAACTCTACCAGTTCATATTGGATCAAATCTGTTTTACCCGACACCCGTTCCTTAATATCAGAAATTTGATTTTCGAACAAAAAAATATAATTATAAAAACATAAACATACTAATATGCCTTTTTTTCCTTCAGAACCTTTCTATTTTTGACAACGTTTTGTATTTTGATCAATGATTATAAAACTTCTTTTATCACAGATTCAGATTGTTTTATTATTTATCATTCACTCAAAAATATATAGATACATACATTTTCCCGCGAAAAATTACCAAATTTTTCGCAAGTCGTTTAATTCTAAAGAAATGAGGAATATGAAATTCACTTTCAAAACTCTTAGCATTTAGGTAAGCAATGCGGCTATACGCGGTCTCCAAACCCCATGCCGCACAAACTATATTCACCCCCTAAGAAATTTCCTGATCCGTCTCATTTCTAGAAAAGAGTACGTATTCAACTTTATATTTTTCAGTTTAAATTGCATGTCAAATTATTTTAGCGATAATATAATAAATATTAGGCATTTGTTGTTTAGTAAAAGTTAACCCTTATCGTACATTACATGTACCAGTGTCCATGGGAATTATATTACAGAAACTAACGATTTTTACAAACATTCACCTTTTCTTGCTTGGTCCAGTTTCAATCTCACCTCAATATCTTTTTCTAAAAATAATATTTTTGATAAAAAAAAAAAAATAAAATAAAAATAATATCGTTCATTAGAACAGTTAAAGTGATGTTATGTTTATTTTAGTCCATTCCATTCCGGCGATTACGGCATGCCTTTTCCCGCAGCGAGCATTTGCCATATAAGGTCCAATCTAATTAAAATTAGATGTTAGATAAGCGAGCGGATCTAACATCTAATTTTAATTAGATTGTATAAGGTCATGTCAAAATTCGACAAACTTTTAAGTATACACATAAAAAATTGTTTGTTGATGCCAAGCATCCTTTAATATCATTTATTTTTTTAAAGCCATTCTCATTAAAAAGGTATTTTACTAATAATAAACCACCTTTAGTCCAACTTGAAAAAAAATAGAGATTTACCCTTAAAACATATGTTTTTATTGAACCAGATATTTTGGTTAGCAAAATTGGTTAATGAAATATCTTTGCATTCGTTAAAGGCCACAAGCACCTCTTAATAGAACACAGGGAGGGAGTTTAATTTAAATTCTTCGTATTTTGTAATGTTTGAATTGAGTAAAAATAGAATATCGATATTATGTTTAACTATACAAGCGTTTAAAAGTGAAGATAGACTACTTCTATTTTGAATAATTTTCGAAACCGATGAAGCTTTTATAGCTTTGAGTTTTGATTCAAAGTCTGTAATACCAATCCCGCTTCCATTTATTAGTCAGCCCGCGGGCTGACTAATTAAGTTAGGATGAAACTTCAATTGCGCTTGCGTAAATTGGAGTTCTGGGAAGGAATTAGACAGTTCGTGTTAGAGAAATTCGAAGAAGTTATGAAACTGGTCAGTTTTTAGGTCAAACTGCGCATCGGTATACTGGAAGACTGTCAATGGGAATCGTCTGCAGCCACATTCTGGCTAGGAGGTTATAAACGCTGGCTCGGGCTCCAGCTCCAACTCTAGCTCGAATTCTAGCTGGAGTCCGCGTATATCTTCCCAACTCTCTTCGTCAGATTGGAAAGTAAATATAATGGAAGTAGTTTGCTATGAGATCATGAAAATCAGAGAACTATGTCTGCAAAGTAACAACTTAAGTATTAAGTAGGTGTGCAGTCATACATTGCATGTACACCGCTACACGCTTATCTCCTCACCTACATGTACAGCCATAAAAATAAGGGTGCAAACTAAATGTGTACCCGCTTATTATTATTGTTCTGGAAACTATTTATCTTGTATTTTAATAGATTGTGTATTCACTTTTGACCTAAAATTAAAATTCCGCTGGCTGACTTTCTTAGCTTTTTAATAAGCTAACCTTGTGTTTCTAATTAAGGTGTTACGCTTGATTCGCTTGATTTACAAACAAGTTAATGGAACAAGAATATGAAGAACTTCGATTAAAATCATCTTTACGCAAGTTTAATAGTCGATACAATGACCTTGTCAGCAAGTACAATGTTTCATTAGGACACATGCTGACTAACCTTTTTCATACTTATTAGACCATTATTTATACACCGGGCTGACTACGGTTTCCTCCGTTTTTCATGATCTTACACGGCGGGTGCGACGGGTCGGCAGGGGATGCTGACTCCTCCTAGGCACCTGATCCCATCTCCAATGTAATTGAGGTCCATGTTTGCTCAAGGTTTGTATTTTGACTATCACAAACAAACCAAATCATCAACGTTTCGTTTTTCCCTATTACGACAATTTCCCGATTAAGGTCCGCCTTTGCTCTATAAAGGTCCGGTCCGTATAAGAAAAGGTCCGCCTAACATAAAAGGTCCGGGGTATATTTTTCATTTCTATCTTTTCAATTTCGAGTATTTTGTTACAAAATAAGTGGTATTATTTTGTAATACGTTTAAAGGAGCACTTAACCGAAGTGAGTTTGTAAATATCCAGCACAGAGTGTAAATAAAAAATACATATAGCTTGGTCAACACAAATACATTACAAAAATTAATACCGTTTAAAACTTTTTTCATTTAAACTTTAAACTTACAGAGCGACCTTTTATAAACAGGAAATGATGCTTATTGGTGTCATTACACAATAGCTTGAACCAGGTGTTATATACACACACCACCCTGCAGGTGTGAAGGGTTTTTGACCGTTTAAAATTATCAAGTACTATTAAACAACGGACATTAATTAAACAATGGCCACCCGGTAAATTCAAAATTTGCAACATGACACTTCGATCCTTCTTTTCCATAATTTTATTTTTTTCTGGATTCCTGCCTGCTAAACCCACATATTGCATTAATAATTTTTGCCACAAATATCACATAAACATCATGACCTACATTTTTTGACACCTCCCCCAATTAAAAGAATAAGAAGGTCATTAGATGAAAATCAAAACCGTCCGACAAATATGAATAATCTACATTATTTTATAATAATTTCAACGAGACGGACAAATGTTTGCAATGAATTTAAGGCCATTGTCACATTTTTAAAAAATCGTGGGATAAAACTCAATTACAAAATATGTTTTACTACTTCTACTTACAATAACACTAATTTTACGGTCTTTTTAGGGATGCAATACATGTACGTACCGGATCTCACTCTTTGAATTGAAATATTTTACTATGGAAATTAATTGTATAAATTAATTGTATAAATATTATCATAAATAATGTTTAACTACTCTGAATACATTTTAAAAAATAAAACTACGCTGAAGTCAATTTCATGTCCACTCCAAAACCGAGAAGATCAACTGAAAAATATAATTACAAGAATCTTTATTAAACTCATTACATCCATGAATGACGAGTTCTAACAACAAGGCCGACCTTTTCATGGGCTATAATAGTGGGTCATACCTCTGAAATAAATGGTCATCGGGTTAAAATACTGTGAAGTATATGCATACAGCATTTCAATGGCGCGTACTTTTTCTTGAACTTTGATATTGGTTCCTATCCCCTGAATCAAAATGTAATAGATGACATCAATACATGTACCAATATGATTTAACTACTAATACTTAATTCCTTGTTTAACTACATGCATTAACATGGGTTTTTTTTCAACTAGCGAACCTTTTCTTGGGCAATTATATTAGGCCCTACCCCTAAATTAAAAGATCATTGGGTTAAATCAAAACAAGCATCAATATGAATATTAATGATCTGCATCCAGTATTTCAACGAGGCGGACCTTTTCTTGAACTATTATAGTGGGTCCTACCCACTGAATTAAAATATCATCAATAGAAAAAAGTCAATACAAGTATCAATTTGTTTAACTACTTTCCTTTTTAACCATTATACCAGCATATTTCATTGGGGCAGATCTTTTTGAAATTAGGCTCCTCTCCAAAAATATCAAAAATTAGAAATGTGTAAACTATATCTATGGAAACGGATTTATATAACAAGTGTTTAATTGTTTCCAAATCCTTGATTAATTATGCATTATTAGATACATGTACGCTTGTATTTAAGAAATAGGGAATCATTTTTTAGAATTATCAGGTGATCAAATACAGTCGGGAATAAACACTAAATCTTTTTTTTTTTTAAGAAAATTGCATGCACATAATGAAATAAAAACAGAGAGAGAGAGAGAGAGAGAGAGAGAGAGAGAGAGAGTAGCTTACCACATTATCAGACTTTTTTACTTTTAAACACTTTACCTGTAGTCAATCAAAACATGCTTTTTAATTATATGGCCATGTATCATCTAATAATTAATTTTTTTGTCTGTTCACACACAAGGAACTTTTTTTATATTTAAAAATGTTTATTCTTTTTTATGCAGACGACACTGTTATTTTAGCTGAGTCTGCAAATGATTTACAGTTTGCCCTTAATGAATTTTATAGATACTGTGATACGTGGAAACTCACTGTGAATATTAGTAAAACAAAAATTGTTGTATTTTCTAAAGGTCGTCAACCCAAATATGCCTTTTCTTATAATGGTTTACCTATTGAAATAGTTAAGGAATTTAATTATCTTGGTGTAATTTTCTCAAGAACAGGCTCATTTTTCAAAGCAAAAAAACGGCTATGTGAACAAGCACAGAAATCCACGTACGGAGTTATAAGAAAGATAAGAACTTTTAATTTACCTATTGATTGTCAATTAGATTTATTTGATAAAGTTGTTGTACCAGTTTTATTGTATGCATGTGAAGTTTGGGGTTATGAAAATATTGAGATTATTGAACGTGTCCATTTAAAATTTTTGAAACATATACTTAATCTGAAAAGTTGTACACCTAGTTACATGGTATATGGTGAAACTGGACGATTTCCTCTGTATATAACCATTTTTACTAGAATGATTTCATTTTGGGCCAACATTATCAATAGCAGTGAAAACAAGTTAAGCAAAATTACATATATGTATGTACGTATACTTTTTGATAAGGGACAAATATTAAATCCGTGGCTATGTTCTTTAAAAAATATTTTAGATAAATGCGGACTCTCAAATGTATGGTGTGATCATGAATCATACCATTATAACTCCAGTTGGATTAAGACAACTATTAACCAAAGGTTAAGAGATCAATTTTTACAAAAATGGCATAACGATATTCAGGAATCGACTAAGGGTGTTATATATAGAATTTTTAAAACAAATTTTGAATGTGAACGCTACTTACTCTTGTTACCCTGTAAATTAAGAAAAATATTAGTTAAGTTTAGAACTACAAATCATCATCTTCCTGTTGAAATAGGAAGGTGGGGTACTGTTGAAAGAAGTAAACGTTATTGTAATTTGTGTAATTGTAACAAAATTGGTGATGAATTTCATGTGATTTTAGAATGCAAGGCATTAAGTAAATTACGAAGTCAGTTTTTAGATACATATTACTGCTCTTCTCCTAACACTAAAAAGTTCTATGAAATCATGTCTTCAAGTAATTATATTACATTAAGAAAATTGTGTTTCTTTATTTCAAAAATTAATCAAACTGTTTGTTCACCCCATTTACTTTCTTGACCTTTACAACTATATTGTATATATGTAAATATGTTATGTTTTCATCATGTACCTCATGTACCATTATATGGTGTTGAGTGAAAATAAACTGAACTGAACTGAACCACCCTGATAGTTACCAGTTAGGTATACACTATATTGTCAACGTATACCCTCTGTCCAGGTAATGCACATATGGGACCTTTATTAATTAGATCTATCTTAAAATAATGATAAATCTACATAGAGACGTATGAATTGTTAGTATATTATCATACGTTCCTGGGGCCCGTTTCTCAAAAAGGCCTACGCCCAGGCGTAAGCTTAGTCCGGACTAAATCAGGGACTAAACCTCAAAGCCAGACTAAGTTGCGTTTCACAAAAAGGCGGAAACTTAGTCGGGACTAAATTTGGGTTTAAATCTACGCCTGCTAATGGGTAGGCGTAAGTCCTTAGTCTGTACACAAAAATGGCGAGTGTTTTGTTTCTAAGGCAAAATAAACAGACAATTTTAATTTTGGGATTGTTTTACGTGTTATTAAGGAAACATTCACATTTATTGTAATATTTGTACATGTACGTATAACTTTAAAAAGTACTTATTGTTCGATAACTGTTCCGATTTCTAAACAAATTGAGATTAAATCAATTTGATAAATAATGGGCTTAACTCATTAAACGTATGTAATATACATTACTACTCGTTAATGAAATTTACCTAAACTAAAAGTATGAAGAATTAAAGATGGATATACCCCTATAACTGATATAAACACAATGGTTAAAAAGATGCTATAATTCTGAATTACACATGTATTCCACAACAACAACTCCGAGTTTATACATCGTACATTTATAGATGTATATGTGAGTCGCCACGACAAAACCAGTAGCCCTTTTCACAAAAAAACTTACGATTAACTTTTGTCGTAAGTGAAAACTTACGTTTTTGTTCACTTTCACAAAAAATCTTACATGAATCTTAAGTGTAAAATTTGTCGTAACTTTACGAGAGCTTATACCCTCTCTTAAGTGTAAAAATTAAAACTTAAGTGCAAATATTTTGTCGTAAGATTTTTAATTGACAACAAAAATGGCTGCCTTTTTTCGGCTTTTTGAAAACGATCGAGCATTGCGACGAGAACGTATTTTTCGGGACCGAATTAACCCACTAGACAGATATACGGACCTAGATTTGGTTGCACGATACCGTTTTCCTCGGCGAGAAATTCTTCTCTTGACTGATTTGGTAAATGATACTGTTCAGCACCCAACCTCTAGATCGTGTGCGATTCCTGTTTACATCCAAGTAAGTTTACAATATAAACTTCTTTTTTCACCTCAATTTCATAGAGAGTTAACGGTTCGTAGTGAAATTATACTGGCACTTTTTTCGGTCCTCTGTAATTTCGCCCCATATGGCATTGAAAGACAATTTTTGAGTATGATTAAACAGGCACCTGCCAGTATTGATCTATCATACCTTTATCAACTCAGATACTATTATCAATTTATCTCACTATTTAATAACCAAAATATAAGAAAACAGAAGAGTTTAATACTTAAAATCATGCATGCAATGGTTTATTATGATATTTAAGAATCATTCTTGATTCTCATTACTCAGCTAACAAAATTATATTCCTAAAAAGTAGGTTACATGGCCTTAAACTATCTATCACAAATGATAGCCTATGTTTTGATTATTCCACTTTTTTTGGTAGTGATTTCCAAGACTGACTGACCCCCCCCCCCCCAAAAAAAAAAAAGTTTTTAGTAAGAAAAGTGTCTTACTAGAATAATTGGGGTAAGGAGTAGGTGTGGGTGGTAGTTATAATTACTATTAAATTTATAAATTTGAGTAAAAATGTTTAAGGGTTTTTTTTCAGCCCTTCAACCTATTTTACTTCAAAAAGTCTTGAAGTACGCCTAATTGAAAAAAAAAATTGAGCCTCAGAATTCTTTCATATTTCTCCCCCCTCCCCCTCCCCATCTGCAACACCCCACTTAAACAATTGTGTTCTCTCTTTCCTCAGGTGTTGATCACTCTTCGCTTTTTGGCTAAGGGGGACTACTTGTCAGAAGTGGCTGACCTGCATGGAGTCTCCGTTCCATCAGCATCAAGGATAATACATTCTGTCTGCCCAGCTTTATGTCGACAGCTTAACAGCATTAATTTCCCGACCACAGCAGATGAACTGAAGAGAGTAAAGGATGGCTTCTATAAGATTGCACATTTCCCAAACGTAATCGGTACTATAGATGGTACATTGATACCCATACAGGGCATGTCAGGAGATGATGAACCCAATTTCATCTGCCGCAAGGGTTTTCCCTCCATCAACGTTCAAGGAGTTGTGGATGCCGACCTTCGGTACATATTTAATATTGACTAAAAATATATATCAAAATCATACATTACAGATAACTTTTACTCTTTTAATAATTTTTGAGAAAGATTATACCAAAAGCAACCCACTTGTCCACTCCCAATCTAATTAAAATTAGATCTTTGTGCACGTGTAGCAATGTATTTGGAATGGATCAAAAATCTAATTTTAATTACAATAGTCTGCTCCAAATAAAGTCATATTACACCCACCCACCTGCTCACTATAAAAAAAACTAGACCGGAAATAATTAGGTTAAACTAATCAAGCTTATTCCTTTCAGTTTTACCAATGCTGTTGTGAAGTGGCCTGGATCAACTCATGATTCCTTTATATTGGCCAATTCCTCTGTACCTCAACTGATGGAAACTTTGAGTGGACCCTGGATTTTGGGAGATTCAGGATATCCCCTGAAAAAATGGTTGTTGACCCCATTCAATGAACCAAGAGGCACCAAGGAAGAGAATTACAATCAAGCCCACTGCTCAACCAGAAACACAGTGGAAAGGGCTTTTGGGGTTCTTAAGTGCAGATTCAGGTTTGTTCAATTTTTTTTTTGTATATCAGCTTGAATTTATTAAGAATTAAATCCACTTACAGGATTCATCCTTGACATGTTAATTATAACTAATCCATGTGAACATAATTTTTTTTCCTTTTTATTTTAAATAGATGCTTGCATAAAACTGGAGGAAGTCTTCAGTTCACTGCCCCAAAATGCATCAAATTGATCGAATGCTGCCTTAGACTACACAATATGGCCATCAATGGCAGACTCCCGCTTGAAGCTGCAGACGATCCAATACAGGTTCTGCACAACAATGCCGTGTACAGAGGAAATGGAAATGATGGTTTCCGGGTGAGACAGACCATTGCTCAGAGGTTTTGAGAACATTATCTATAAAATCATGCAATATTCCTTAAATTTCTTATGACATTGTGTTAAAAATATTACATGTGTGAGTATCCTCACATAAAATTTGTTCATGTAGTTTGTCTTATCATATCAAATGAAATGAAAATATCATATATAGTTGATGTATACCTTTAAAATTAGCAAATGTCTTAATAGGATACTTATGCTCATACAAATGCATGCAATGTAAATAAATGTAAATATTCTCAACATAATGTGAAATATAATTTATCGTTCACTTTTTTTTACATGTAAAACCATATTTTTACGTCTGTCAGGGTGTATGTCTCTCTGTCTTTGTGTCTTTCTCTCTCTCATTCTCACTCTATCTCTCTCTCCCTCTCTCTCTTTCTCTTCTCTCTCTTGCTCTATCTCTCCTCCTCTCTCTCTTCCTCTCTCTCTCTCTCTCTTGGTAGAAGAAAAAGAAAGATCTGTAAATGAAAATTGTATAATTTAGCTGTGTCATCAGATTCTTGTTTATTAAGGAAAACCCTAACAAATTCATTAAATCTTTAACAGCTTTAATAATATACATGTGCAACTGTAAACATTGATAGAAGTTTATAACAATAACATAATAGTATTATATTAAGTAAAATTCAAAGTGTTTGTTGCCTTAAAATAATAATTTTTTTCAATTTATATGAAGTGAATGAATTTTTTCATATGTTTCATTATTTTCCTGATTGTAAACTGTTTTGTATTTAAAGCATTATTATCAAAAATTAAAAATCATTGTAAATTTTTAGAAAGTTTTTTGTCAATTCTTTATCTCATTGATAGTTTGAATAATTGTTGGTCTCGTCAGTGAATGAAGAGTTGAATTGAAATTAACTGACCATGCAAACAACTAATTAAATTTGTCTATATGAAAGGCAAATTCATTGTATGAATAAAAAAATTCCGGATAATTTAGAGTTGTCGAACATTGCTGAGGATCAGAGATCATTAAGTTGCCGAAAAAAATATATGTGCTATTTGACAATCATATCAATTCAATTTAAGAAACATTTAATAATAAGTAATACAGACATGTTTAATAGTCATACGAAGAAAACACACTTAATAATTATCTCTCTCTCTCTCTCTCTCTCTCTCTCTCTCTCTCATTCAAAGCTATGAAATATGAATAATTAGGTTGGGATTAAATAATTAAAACTTTCAACAATCTTGCGAATTGGTATGTGTACAGCAACAGAGTGTGCATGATGATATAAATTTCTATATCAGCAGCATTCAATTTGACTTAATTTTTTATAAAATATCCATTATCTGTTCATTAACAGTGAAGAGTTATTCAAATAAACATATACTATAGAACTGGTTTACAAGCAAGCTTACATACCATATGCTCCCAATTACTTGACAATTTATGCTACCCATATTGAATGGTAAGGTACACATTACATACACAAAACATGTACAATTTGTCTTTAACAACAAATAATTCTAAATTCAAAAGAGTCTAAATTTCCAGAAAAAAAAAATAAAATCAAAACTTCCTGGATATTTGCCCATCTACACATTATGCCCTAAATCCCTACAAGTTTCACTAATTCTGTGCCATGCAGTGGTTTAAGAGAAGTTATGTTAGGGAATTGACAAAACAAATAACAAAGAAGAAACAGGACTGATGGACTGACTGATGGATGGGTCAAAAACATTGAACTGTACCCCTCATAACTTTGTTGCATGTGTTAAAATAAATGCTCTAACCTCAGGTTAAAAAGTGTAAATATATATCTTGGGTAGTTAACAAAATTTGTCTGTGGAATAGTTAATAATCCTCTTCAAAGATGAAATTTAATTCTTCACAATTTATGATAGATTTGGGAACTTAAAGGTCATATGAAACGATTTTTAACACCATGATTTTCTTTAATAAATATGAAGCTTGGTATAAACGAATGTTAAAATACGTGTAGCAAGATTTTTTTGTCATTGTATTACTGAGAAATAACCGTGGAAACTCGGCATCTGAAAAAATTCTTCCCCGCTTATCGTTCTTGAATTTGTGGATTTATGACGTCACACAGACCCACCGATGTAAACAATGCAATGAAACTAGTGTAATTTTACAGTAGCTTATCGATTTGATTTTAGTATTTTTTGCATATATGAACGTGTCTTTCTTTTCATATGAGATGATCTGATTTCGTAGTACAGATGACTTAGTTTTAATTGGTCGTTAATGAATAAAACTATCAGCTTTTCACCAGAGTAATATCACGATGAAGATCCAGTACTGCAGTGAAAATTTAACAACATTAACAGCTGATTAACGAACTATCCTAATCCTTTTGAAACAGAAACAACATTTTCTTTTTCGATACGTATCATGACTGAGCTACATTTACATAGAATTAAATCATTTTAATTCATTTGATTTATTTTGTGACATAAAAACGTATAAGGCAGACCAATGAAAATGTTTGAGGCATTGTGTATAGTCTGTATTTAAAAGCTGCTGTAAAATACCGCAAAAATAATCTTAAATTTTATTTTAAAAATAGGTCTATTGATATAAACTCTAATTAATTTGGCCTATAAATTTCTGACTTATTGATATATACAAGTAGCAATATCTTTAGAAAATTCTTTGTGTACACGTATAAGTATTAGCGTTTTATCAAACTAGATCGCGGAAATGTGGCATTTAAGGATTTAGAAATGTACCGGTTAAATAAATTGGTTGTTTGATAAAAATATGTGTGAACGAACGGGAATCAACATATTTCATTATAAGAACAAGCATCAATAAAACGAAAGAAAAAATTGCGGAAGAAAGGGAGATAGAAGGAATCTGTGAGTAAACACCGCACATACAAGTACACGTTTCAAAATCAAAACATTTGAAGAAACTTCTCTTAGACTAAAAATTATTAAATGGTAACATATTTGTGAATTTGAAAACGAAACAAACAATTTAATCGTGAAGCGAATGAGTCAGCATGTTGCCTGTTAAAGGTCATATGAAACGATATCCTGACCATATTGAGTTATATACGGGAATGAGTTCATAAGTGCCTATTTAATAAGACTGGCATTGTTTTTTGGATATTTTATGCAAAATGTCAGCGCCACAGTCGATCAAAATCACTTAATCGGGAAAAGGAACATTGACTTACGCGGCTTACCTCCCTTGCTTATGACGTCAGTAAGACCCAATGGCCTTATAACGCTCTGTAGTGAATACAAATATCCATGTCATTTTGCAGTATTTTAAAAGAAAAAAATTCTATTTTATATAAAAACTTATATAATTATACAATAATCAACCACGACAGTATATTTTCTCTCAAGAAATTCAATCGCATGCGTCTATATTTGATAGCGTGTACATGAGAGTAGAGACTCGAGAATGAATGATTTTCTTTATAGATCTACATGCAAGTATAATATAAGTTTTATGTATGCATGTATATGTTTTGTTTCAATTAGTTTAAATGAAATTGTCAAATTCAAAAATAACTGATCGTTTTTTCCAATTTGCACGTTCATGCAATTCAACAGTACTGGGTTTTTTTTTTCTTAACAGGCAACATGCTGACTCATTCGCTTCACGATTAAATTGTTTGTTTCGTTTTCAAATTCACAAATATGTTACCATTTAATAATTTTTAGTCTAAGAGAAGTTTCTTCAAATGTTTTGATTTTGAAACGTGTACTTGTATGTGCGGTGTTTACTCACAGATTCCTTCTATCTCCCTTTCTTCCGCAATTTTTTCTTTCGTTTTATTGATGCTTGTTCTTATAATGAAATATGTTGATTCCCGTTCGTTCACACATATTTTTATCAAACAACCAATTTATTTAACCGGTACATTTCTAAATCCTTAAATGCCACATTTCCGCGATCTAGTTTGATAAAACGCTAATACTTATACGTGTACACAAAGAGTTTTCTAAAGATATTGCTACTTGTATATATCAATAAGTCAGAAATTTATAGGCCAAATTAATTAGAGTTTATATCAATAGACCTATTTTTAAAATAAAATTTAAGATTATTTTTGCGGTATTTTACAGCAGCTTTTAAATACAGACTATACACAATGCCTCAAACATTTTCATTGGTCTGCCTTATACGTTTTTATGTCACAAAATAAATCAAATGAATTAAAATGATTTAATTCTATGTAAATGTAGCTCAGTCATGATACGTATCGAAAAAGAAAATGTTGTTTCTGTTTAAAAAGGATTAGGATAGTTCGTTAATCAGCTGTTAATGTTGTTAAATTTTCACTGCAGTACTGGATCTTCATCGTGATATTACTCTGGTGAAAAGCTGATAGTTTTATTCATTAACGACCAATTAAAACTAAGTCATCTGTACTACGAAATCAGATCATCTCATATGAAAAGAAAGACACGTTCATATATGCAAAAAATACTAAAATCAAATCGATAAGCTACTGTAAAATTACACTAGTTTCATTGCATTGTTTACATCGGTGGGTCTGTGTGACGTCATAAATCCACAAATTCAAGAACGATAAGCGGGGAAGAATTTTTTCAGATGCCGAGTTTCCACGGTTATTTCTCAGTAATACAATGACAAAAAAATCTTGCTACACGTATTTTAACATTCGTTTATACCAAGCTTCATATTTATTAAAGAAAATCATGGTGTTAAAAATCGTTTCATATGACCTTTAAGAAAAAAAAAACCCAGTACTGTTGAATTGCATGAACGTGCAAATTGGAAAAAACGATCAGTTATTTTTGAATTTGACAATTTCATTTAAACTAATTGAAACAAAACATATACATGCATACATAAAACTTATATTATACTTGCATGTAGATCTATAAAGAAAATCATTCATTCTCGAGTCTCTACTCTCATGTACACGCTATCAAATATAGACGCATGCGATTGAATTTCTTGAGAGAAAATATACTGTCGTGGTTGATTATTGTATAATTATATAAGTTTTTATATAAAATAGAATTTTTTTCTTTTAAAATACTGCAAAATGACATGGATATTTGTATTCACTACAGAGCGTTATAAGGCCATTGGGTCTTACTGACGTCATAAGCAAGGGAGGTAAGCCGCGTAAGTCAATGTTCCTTTTCCCGATTAAGTGATTTTGATCGACTGTGGCGCTGACATTTTGCATAAAATATCCAAAAAACAATGCCAGTCTTATTAAATAGGCACTTATGAACTCATTCCCGTATATAACTCAATATGGTCAGGATATCGTTTCATATGACCTTTAATTAATGATTGGTGAGACTGAAAATGGTGACATAGGAGAATTCAAAGACTGTCCTGGAAACTTAGCAACAATTAATTCTACTGCCTCTGTTGATCTCCTCTGCAATTGAAGCATTTCATCCTGCTGTGCCACCATCTTTTCATAGAGTTTAATCTTCTTGGCCCTGTACTCTTGTAGGTGCTTATTTCTCTCTCTTTCCATTTCGATGAACTCCTCCCTAACATCTTTTGTTGTTCCTGCAGACTTGGCTAAAAATGTTGATATGCATATTACATCAAAGCAGATACTAAATTGCTTACTAATTAAAAACTGATTTTCATGCACATTGTGTCATAATATAGGTGACAGATGACTAACTGAATCATATTGTGCGTTACATGCAGCTTAATTTATACTGCCATAGATCTCAACATACTTTATAAGGAAAACACATATGCTGTACAGATAAAGGCTTAATCATAAAAGGCATTTCTCCAACTTGAATGAGATACTAGCTGAAATTTGTGTTCACAAGTATAATAGTATAATAAAAACTAGCTAAATTGAACAAGTGCATTTGAATCTTAAAGCCATAGTTGCATCTACACTAGAAAAGCTTATATATACCGTTATACTTACAGCCACTATCATGAAATTTCTTCTTTTTCACAGGTCTTGTCCTTGATGCATTCATGACATTTGAAGTGCATGCTTCTAAATAGTCATTAGAGAAGGTTATCAATTAGTATTCTTTAAAAGATAAAAGTTGCATGATTAAAAAACCATATGTAAACATTTTTGTACTGCGTTGGAAATTTAATCAACTGACCAAAACAAACACCCTATAGAGACACCTACACACATTCTGCCATTTACTCCAGCAAAACACATTATAAATATCTATTCCTCTCTCTCTCTCTCTCTCTCTCTCTCTCTCTCTCTCTCTCTCTCTCTCTCTCTCTCTCTCTCTCTTATAGCTTGTGTTTAGGTAAGGCTTTTGACTTTTTAAGAGTTAAGTTAAATAATTTAATTTGGATATTTTAGAAAATACAATAAAGCACAGTTATAGGGAATATGCTTATAATGAATTGATGCTTCTAGCGAAGTGATTTTTATTAACTGACTTTATTACATGATGTAAACTTGACGGATATAACAAATTATGCTTATAATGAAGTAAAATTGCTCATCCCTGGCACTTCGTTATAAGCATGTTTTACTGTACTTAATTTCTATTGCAGCATGCTTATTGCTTAATCAAATCAGCATTACTAAAAATTTATCCTAAATCATTTTTTCTACAAGAAGAAGACACAATTTTCAATATTATCTGATCTAATTATTTTTCCATCAAAAAGTGCACAATGTATATAAACTTGATTTAATACTTTACACTAAGAATAATTTGTGCTAGTGCATTTTAATAAGCATAGTAAAAGTTACACACTGTGCTGCACATAAACAGAAAAATGTGCTGGATACTTTCCCTAAATGCGATGAGTGAAAAGAAAATAATACAAATGGCATGTACCTGGCAAAGTGGGTGGCAGAGTTGGGACAGATGCTTCTTTCATTTCTGGCATGCTATCTAAAAAAAAAAAATCATAAGAATAGAGTTGTATACAGAACATTTAATAGATGTAAAATTCACATTTGCAGACAAGGCAAGAATGTAAAAAAATGTAAATAAAAGCATTAAATCCTTATATTTTGAAAGATATAGTCTCATAACTGCAACAGTGTGTGCAATGAATTACTGCAAGTTAAATAAATGAACAAGAATAGAATTCCTGGGTCCCCCGCCGTTCAAGCAGTATACTAGTATACTGTACTGTGGAATCATTAAATTTCGTGGGGGCCAATTTTCGTGGATTGCTTAAATTTTACAGGTTCGTGGGGACGCGACCAAGGCTGATTTAAGAACTTAACCAAGGTATTAGTGGTATAAACATTTGGTATAAATTTCATGTAAATCCATCAAAATTTGTAGGCATGAGAGCGCTTACAAGGTCAATTTTTGGATAAAACAAAGTCATTATTGTGGTCAAAGTCCCATAACTCCAGCAAAAAGTATCGACCAATGCTAATTTTCGAACTTGACCAAGGTAATAGATGTATAAACATTTGGTATAAATTTAATGAAAATCCGTCAAAATTTGTAGGCATGAGAGCGCTTACAAGGTCAATTTTTGGATAAAACGGAGTCATTATTGTGGTCAGAGTCCCATAACTCCAGCAAAAAGTATCGACCAATGCTGATTTTCGAACTTGATCAAGGTAATAGGTGTATAAACATTTGGTATAAATTTAATGAAAATCCGTCAAAATTTGTAGGCATGAGAGCGCTTACAAGGTCAATTTTTGGATAAAACGGAGTCATTATTGTGGCCAGAGTCCCATAACTCCAACAAAAAGTATCGACCAATGCTGATTTTCGAACTTGACCAAGGTAATAGGTGTATAAACATTTGGTATAAATGTAATGAAAATCTGTCAAAATTTGTAGGCATGAGAGCGCTTACAAAAAAGTGTGACGGACGGACGCACGGACACACGGACCCACGGACACACAGACCCACGGACCCACGGACCCACGGACACACAGACCCACGGACCCACGGACACACGGACCCACGGACGGACGCCCGGCATTTCTATGTCCCCGCTCCGCGTTGCGGCGGGGGACAATAAATTGATAAAACTTAAGATAAATTGCATGGATCATGGTTGGTGGCATGGAGCTCCCTGGAAAGCTGGTTGGTGGTATGGAGTCCCATGGGAAGCTCTGTGGTGGTATAGAACTACCTGGGATGCTGGGGGATAGATGGCTCCATATGTGACTTTGGGATAAAACATGCCTTATTGGGTGACTTGGGTATACAATGGACCTCCTTGGACAGCTTGGGGCTAGGTTCCCTGGTTTGGTGACGGATGGAATGTAGTTTCATGATTGACGTGGAGATAAAATGTGGATGGCTGGGTGGATGGTGGATGATACTGACCTTCCTGAGTAGATGATGGCATACAAGCTCCAAGACTCTGCATAAAAGAGAAGTGATAAAAATTAGACCTTAACTACCCACCTCAGCAATATGCTATACAAAATGTAATAGGAAACAGTAATAGGAAACAGTATGTCCTGCAGAGAGTCACTTCTGAGCAACATTACGATCATGAATTAACATTAAATATTTCTCCGACCACATTAAAATTCTTTACAAAAAAAACCCATTAAATCAATTTTAGATTCCATCCTGATTTGCAGAAAATGTGGGGCTGGTGAGTGGCTTTTAAAAATATACCCATTTTACGGTTCATGTTCTTGAACTGCTCTATCAGAAAGAAAATAGATACAGGTAAAGATAGAATCAGCTTGAAGAAGACTCAGCTTTTTTCCGGTTTATTAAACCAATGCAAACAAAAACATGGTATGAGCCTTGTTTACATTAAAAATAATGTGAGCTCTGTATCTTGCTTAGAGCTCATTTTCAACACCGACGGTGTTACACCGTTGATTTTTCCACTTGGTGAGAGTCAATGTTTACGTCATGCAGCTCGCTAGACTTAGTCGGCCGTTCGCTTCGCCAGCATCAAAGACATGCCGCCGCCACAACGCTTGCGGTTGAAACAGTGCAACTGCATTAAGAATAGTGTACAAAACAAATATTTTTCTTATGTATACTAACATTTAAAATTATTCTTATGTTCGGAATGACTTTATTTAAATATATGGAGAGAGAGAGAGAGAGAGAGAGAGAGAGAGAGAATAGGCATGAGAGAAAGAGAGAGAGAGCTTACTAGTAAATAGCTGGTTAAGTGGATTACATCCTCACAATGTCAATGTTTTGTGATTACGGAACTCCACGCAGTTTGTGTGGAGTTTCATAATCACAAAACCTTGACATGATTGTGAAGATAAAGTGAATCAGGGCTTCATCAGATTTGAAAAGAGGTTCCTCAGTTTTTTTATTTAAGCACACTGAACATTTAATATTGCAGCTGATTGTGCTAATTAGAATGCTATTTAGTATCACAGTGATTGGGATAAGCAATGGGCTAAATGTGACAATGGCACGTTCCAAGACAGTGTCAATGTGACATTTCCAAAATCAATGCGCCAAGTGGAAATTTTATGGTACATTGTAAAATAATAAGTTAAAATTTGATGAGTTTATAAAAGTTTCATTGCAATTGTCAAATTACTGAATGACACTGAATAAAAAAGCTACCAAAAATATTTTTAATTTAGTAATGAAGCCATAATTGAGTTTCAATTCTTTATCTATATTCTTCTTTTCATCCAGTTTGAGTTGAATTTTCGTTTGGTTGCACCAGTCTTACCGTCATTCACTATTTCAGCCACCTGTTCTGCTTTATCTGTTGATTCATTTTCATCTGGGTTTTTTTTTTTAATTAAATAAAAATTGCAGTTAAGTTTGTCCTTTCTCGGGACGGGGAATTTTTTTCAGTGGCATGATGGCAGCTACTTACATTTAGAACGGGCACGTTAAATATCAAATTGACAGTATTAACCAATCAAAAATCACTTTACACTAAAGAAAACAAAGGCATGATCACGCTTTGCTCTACAACATTTTACTCTTATTTCTTAAGGATCGTTAAAGAATTGTAGCTAAAGAGATTCCAAGCGTTTTGGGGGGAAAGCTCAAAGTTAAAAAGTATGCACTGTAATAGTATAATGATAATTTGCGCCAGCAGGGCGCAACGTTTTTAACATCAATGTGCCATTATTTTATTTAATGCGACTATGGCGCAGGGCGCGTGCTTATCCAAATCACTGTATCAACATTTTTCAGGGTTGACCCTTGAACCCCATACAGGTCAGTGAACTATGAATAAAGTTGACTGACTCTTGTCCAATCAGATTGTAGTAGGCAATGCAAAGTTCAGACATTCACTGCTCGTGACTTGAAAGAGGGAGAAAGAGAATTGATACGATTCAAATACAGGTAACTCTCGATAGCTTGAAGTCTATGGGACCGAGGAAAATCTTCGAGGTATCAAGAGTTCGATTTTTTAAGAGTTCGGAATTTTACAGGTTGACTGACAGGTTTTAAAATTAGTATTACAGGATGTTATGATTAAGCCATTTATTTAGTGCTTACCTTTAGGCACGTGCTTAAACAATGTTTTCTTTTCAGTTAAATATACAGACCTGGATGTTTTAAAAACTAAATAGAAACAAATATGGAATAAATTCATGATACACTGTAATTATTTATTTTATGCATCATATTGTGATCAGATTGCTAAGTACTACTGGACTACGAGACGACATGTCGTAAATTAAATAACTGAATATCACCCAATGTTCCCACTTTACGGGTCCTTCCCCAGCTGTAAGAACTTGTACAGCAATAATCATTATAGTGAGCGTAGCTCGTTGGCGAGCGAAGCGAGCTCTAAGAACCAGTGCGAGTGGGAAAAATAACGAGCTAAACCTACAGATTCATCAAGAAAAATTTTGTGTCTACGTCCCATAGTGCTCTCTTATGTTTTTTCCGTGGTGCTATGCCAAAAATGGCTAAAATTTAACTCTTAATTAATGGTGCCTTGAGGTTTGAAGACATGTTTTGAGTAGCGCACAAGCTTTGGTGAGACCCAAGAGATTTTTTACATGCTTCCATTCCTTCGTATTGAGTCGAGATACATAAACAAATGAATTTAGATTTGAACGTGTGACGTCACAGTGATCTTGCGCTAGTTTTCCCGGGATAAATTAAGAGGTGGATTAAACATCATTATCTGTTAAGCGTCTTCTATAGCTATATTAGTATAAGCTTCGATACCTGCCTTAGATGATTTGTGGGTTTTTTTTGGTGTGTTTTTTATTTTGAAAGAGAGATCATTATATAATTATATAGGCCTATACAAGAAAGAGTTAAGCTAATTTTTTCGTGCATGAACAATAAGTATAAGTAGGGAGGAAATTTAAAAATTTAAAAAAGTCATTTTGAACTAAATAATAAAGAATGCAGAGAAAAAATAAACCGTTAAAAAAATATATGCAGATATTGCATATTTTTTAACCATTAATTTGGAAAATGGGAAATTACACACCTACAAACAGGGACCGGGGCACGGATACAACGTATGCCAAAATAAACAAAAGTAAAAAAAAATATGAATCAGGAATAAAAAAAAAATGAAAGTCATGCAGATAACAACAAGGTACAAAAGAAAAATAATACATATGTACTGTATTTACACTTTTGACTAAATTAAACAGAAATTACACTTTACAGACTGATCAATTTTCTCCAAAAGTAAAGAACGGTTTTAGGGGGAAGCAAGTCTATGTATTTGGTAGGAATTTTTTAAAACTTAGAAATATTATATTATTCTCTCTCTCTCTATTTTAAAAAAAAATTCCTTTGATGTTAAAAATATCACTAAGTTGACAATTATGCAAGGTATGTGTAATTCTTGCGGCTGCGCTCGCCACAATGGTAGCACCGTAAAACATATTAATGACAATGATACTGATATTGAGCATAATTTCTACTGTTTAATAATTCTAAAATTTTTACCATGGCTCAAAATTATCGTTTCATCTCAATTAATTTCTCATTTTCACTGCGTCTTCAAATTATAGTAAAACAGTCGGCGTTAATTATAGATAAGGTATCGGTATGGTCAATCATAAAATAATTATCATCTTGCAGGACAAGTGTCGCCTGAATAAACAACCCGTGACACGGGTCCCGCGTCTAACGCCTGGAGCCATTTAAATGACCAAGTAGGTGTTAATTAGGTAACGCTTGTACATACACAGCCACTTCGAGGTATCGAGAGTAAAAAACTACAGATTATGAATAACGGGACTGCAGTTTGACTTCGAAGGATCAAGGGTTTCGAGAGTTCAATAGTGCAAGAAATCAAGAGTAAATTTGCTTACCGGTATATAGGGAAAAAAATCGAGACCCTAGACTCACTTCGAACGACCAAGAACTTTGAGCGATCGAAGTTCGAGCCATCGAGAGTTACCTGTATGTAATTACAGTGTTCAGGAAAAAATATACAAACAAGATTTGTCAGTAAACGCATGCAATGCATGCATATACCTATGTGAACAAGAGGCCCAGGGGCCACATCGCTCACCTGAGCAACAATAGCCTTAACTCTGATCAAATTAGCATTACAGTATCAAAATCAAAATATCTTGACAACTAAGTATAGTAGATCTTGCTCAAAAAATTTTAAACATCTGCCGATTTTTATCCGCATATTTTTATGGTAAATACATAGCCCCTTTTGTTGTTGTACCTGTAAGACGATTTTTCTCTATTCCTATATAACCCCCCCCCCCCCCACTTTGTGGCCCCACTTTTCTCTAGGGAATCATGGTTTGATCAAACTTTAATCTGCATAACCCGTGCTTTCACACAAGTTACTACTTTTTGGACTGAAAATTTTCCCAGAATATTTTTAAAGATTTTCTCTATATATTCCTATGTAAAAATTCATCCCCCCATTGTGACCCCACCCTACCCCCGGGGACCATGATGTAAACAAACTTGAATCTACACTATCTGAGGATGCTTCCACTTAAATTTGAGCTTTTCTGGCCTAATAGTTTTTGAGAAGAAGATTTTTAAAGATTTTCTTTATATATTCTTATGTAAAAATTCATCCCCCCCATGGTGGCCCCACCCTAACCCCCAAGGACCATTATTTAAACAAACTTGAATCTATACTATAGACTGAGGATGCTTCTGCTCAAATTGGAGCTTTTCCGGCCTAATAGTTTTTGAGAAGAAGATTTTTAAAGATTTTTTCTATATATACCTATGTAAAAATTCATCCTCCATTGTGGCCCCACCCTACCCCCGGGGACCATGATTTAATCAAACTTGAATCTACACTATCTGAGGATGCTTCCGCTCAAATTGGAGCATTTCTGGCCTAATAGTTTTTAAGGAGAAGATTTTTAAAGATTTTTTTTATATATATATATTATGTAAAAATTCATCCCCCCATTGTGGCCCCACCCTACCCCCGGGGAACATGATTTGAACAAACTTGAATCTACACTACCTGAGGATGCTTCCATACAAGTTACAGAATTTCTGGCCTAATAGTTTTTGAGAAGATGATTTTTGAAAAATACCTACAAATTTTCAATAATTCTAAATTATCTCCCCTTTAAATCCCCTTTGAATCCCCTTTACCCAGTGATGCTTTGTGCCAAGTTTGGTTGAAATCTGTCCAGTGGTTCTGGAGAAGAAGATGAAAATATGAAAAGTTTACAACGACAACAACGCCAACGCCAACGCCGACGCCGACAGACAACGGACAAATTTTGATCAGAAAAGCTCACTTGAGCTTTCAGCTCAGGTGAGCTAATAAAAAGTAAACAATTAAACATTATGCAGAATAATTGTTAAGATGGCTGCATTTTTTTGGTGCCCGCCTGCAAAGTGACCAGGTCAGCTCTAATGCGGTCGTATTGTGTAGGTGTTTCAGCGGCATGTCTTTGATGCTGGTGAAGAGATGGGCGTCTGGATTTAGCGAGCTGCTGATGAAAACAAGACTTAACCTAGTGGGAAAATCGACAGTATTTTGAAACAAGCTCTACAACTCTACAACTGACATTCAAATTTTGATAGATCATTAGAAATGCATTACTAAAGCAATCTAAACAATAAAAATTAAATTTGACCAAAATTGTCACCAAGCCCCTTTAACATTACAATGCAGAGCAAGTAATACTAACAGTAACATGTATAAACCTTTGTTGTCAGATGTCTTTGATTTCTTTTGATGGTCATCCTTTTTATATTTCTTGTTCTTTCTTCCTCTTTTAGCAACAGGTTTGTCTACAACACAAATAAAATGCTATTAGGAATTCCAATGATGACATTGAATGTTTGAAGTCATCTACATGCAATTTCAATACTTGTCTTTTGTCTACATTACATATCATTTCCTAGTAAGTACTTTAACAAACACTTTAAATAAAAGAAAATGTATGTTTTTAACATACCCAAATATTTTTGAGAAAATTTTCATCAAAATAAATTGACAATTGTCTCTTTTTAATCCCCAATTTTTTTTCTTTCAATATTTTGTTGTTGTTGCACAGTTGGCCTACTTTTGTTTGTGTTTAATGATGAAAACTTAAAGATATTTTGTCGTTTAAAACAAATGCAAAATTAAACATAAGAAATGTCCATTATGTAGACATCAATTGCAAATTACAAATCTAATTAATGCAGGCAATGATCGGCTGCAAAGAAGGTGCAATTGGTATAATGGCGTCATTTAATTAAAATTAGATTTTATTATACTTTCATGTTAAATACTTAAATCTGATTGGTTTAGACGCAGTTGACAATCCGTTCTCATACCCTCAGCGTTAGCAACACACTTGGCAACGGGCCGATAGAATGAATTGTTACATACGCATAAATTATGCGCGTACAGTTTGCCCTAGAACTCAAGTCTTTTCTATATAAAAGCAGAAAAATTTGCTATAAAATTAACATTCAGTATAATAAAATAAATAGTGCCTGTTTGGGAGGGTACCAGTTGAAATTGACACCCCTCGAAAACCATTGTCAACCTCCGCTTCGCGTCGGTTGACAATGATTTTCTCGGGGTGTCAACTTCAACTGGTACCCTCCCAAACAGTCACTATTTATATAGTACATGTACCAACTTTACTGCTGATATATCATTGGTCCTGTTTACAATAATGAATGAATCTTAACAAGAGGCCCATGGGCCACATCGCTCACCTGAGCAACAACAGACATAAATCAGCTTTATGCAGTCATATACAAAATATCTGAACAATGTCGTATTATAGATCCTGTATAAAAAAAAATTCGCTTACCTGAGCAACAACAGACATAAATCAGCTTTATGGAGTCATATACAAAATATCTGAACAATGTCGTATAATAGATCCTGTATAAAAAAAAATTCCCCTGCATATTCTTATGTTTGTCATTGAGCCCCTTTGTAACAGGATGGTTTTACAGTCATATCACATATTGAGCATTGCAGTTCTCAAGAAGATTAGACTTAAACAACTATTTATATATGGATTATAAACCTACATCAAATTTTGAAGCCCTTGTGAGGACCAAGAATTGTCCAGGGGCCAGTCTAAACAATTTTAAAGAATCAACAATATGTCAAAATGTTTGCATATGAGTAAAACAATATATAATTTGAGTTTTTGTGAATAATTTAAATGTTTTCCTTTGTAAAATTGGAATCCCACCCCCCCCCCCCATTGTGGCCCAACCCTACTCCTGAAGAATATGATTTTGACAAATTTTAATCTAAACTATCTGAACTGACTAAAGTTAGAGCTTTTCTAGACCATTTGTTGTTTTAGAAGATGATTTTTAAAGATTTTCCCTATATATTCCAATGTAAAAATTTGACACCCTCCCCCCCAATTGTTGCCCCACCCTACCCGCGGGGATCATGATTTGAACAAACTTGAATCTTCTCTACCTGAGATTTAGGTCTCCGTGTACATGGTGTATGCCGCCATTACAGATGTTATAAATAGATCTGTGCAATAGATACAGACTATGAGATACCTTGTTCTTTTCATTCTCTAAATTCTTTAAAAATCCGTTTAAAATCATATTAAGCAATTTATGACAAATGATTCATTTAAATTAAACAACTCACAGAAGATTTGTTTCACTTTTTTTTTAACATATAAGCGTCCCTATCAAATTCGCTGTTGTGAAAATGTGTGCTTGTCACCTATTTTCTCTGACATCCTCTTAGGGCAAAGAAATAATCAAGTCACCCATATCATCCTGCATACCTCTGTTGTTTTCGCTCAGTAACTTAATATAATCACTGCAATGTATTATATGCTAGATAATAAAAATATAGTCAGGGTTTTCCAGTGAAATGTCAACAATCGCACATCGTTATTTCACATATATTTTTAAGCAAAACTTTTTTTTAGTCCGACCAGACTGACTAGACAGAAATTTTGTTAGTCCACATGAAAATCTATTATAAAGAATATAGTCTGTGACTAACGGACTAAGGTTAGTGTCGAACCCTGCTGCAGGTGTATTAAATTGTCTAATTCATCCTAATCATCATGAAATATTTATCTGTACTTGAATATAATCATATAATAGGCTATTTAAACTTACATGAAAATATGAATTTGCATGTAAAAACAAAAAAATTGGGTCTTTATTTTGAAAAGAGTGCCAATCATTTATAATGTAGTAGGAAAGGAGGAATGAGCATATACATAAATTGAAAATATATGGCTGGACCGGGAATCGAACCCGGGACCCCTGTACCTCTAGTCAGGAGCTCTACCACTGAGCTATCCAGGCCGATATCCACGGTCCATATAGCCCCAACTACATGTACTACATTCCTCCCTCCTTAAATGATCTTCGCCCTCGAAGATCACCCCAGGTTCTTCCCCTGGCAGGAGTTACCTGTCAGTTCCAGGGGCAGGTCACGGCACCAAATGTAGTAGGAAAGGAGGAATGAGCATATACATACATTGAAAACATATGGCTGGACCGGGAATCGAACCCGGGACCCCTGCATCTCTAGTCAGGAGCTCTACCACTGAGCTACCCAGGCCGATATCCACGGTCCATATAGCCCCAACTACTACAATAAACTTTAATATGCCCTCTCCATGCTCTCAGTACTTCACTATGATATTTTTAGCCAAATCTTTGATATAATTTGAAACCTTTTCAGAAAATTACAAACAAACAAAAACAAGAGCACCGCTAAGCGGAGCATCCCCTCGCGACATAAATGATTAATTAGAATTAAAACACTATTGTGGAATTGGTAATTATTGTGGAACCAATGTTTGTGGATTTTTTAATGTTTTCAACATAAGATTTTAAATCCCAAGAATGTGTTTTTCAAATTGTGTTTTTATGGTCGTTTTCCCGTTTGAAAAGTTATCCACTGTTAACAAATGAGTAAAATTTTGTCATTCAAAAAATTTAAATGATTCCACAGTATTTTACATATTATGAAGTGAGGAGAAGAAGGTCCTTGGCTTTAATGAGAAACCCACAGCATATTCTAATTAGGATTGACATTTTGATTTTAAAATATAGTTTACATACTGTATATTTTAATATTTGCATTGAGTAACAATTTTCAAATAAATTAAAATATATGTTCTGATAATTGTATTAGCAAGATTTATTACAAATTTTAAATTTAGCTGTATATTTCAATAATCATGGGTTAATGTATCGAATCTCCCTCCTCCTTCATGTACACACTTACATACACTAGCACAATACTCATCACACAAGCCCGGTATATTTGATCACATACTCTGATAGCAGAAAGATTTGGCTCCAAAGTGCATTGAATGCAAGCTGCAAGTACCCAATTTCTACTGATGATCCGAGGATAGTGAAAGGAAAACGAATTCGGTGGTCGCCGAGTGTCCTCGATAATGAACAGTGACGAGTTCAATATAATTTCTCTAAACGTTCCTTGACTATATTTATGCGTGTTAAATTCAAATAACAAACATTCAAACACACATTAAGCTATTAACTCTATTAACTCACCGTAACGTTGTTCTTGGCTCTGGGTGATTGATTCTATTAACTCACCATAGTTCCGCGTAACGTTGTTCTTCGCTCTGGGTGATTGATAACTCTTACTCAGAAATTTTGATTGATAACTCGTATACAAAGTTGATTATGACATTGATTTAATGAAATAATAATTTGTAATAGTATTAATGGTTTGGAAAGGCACATGCATTTTTAATTTGTTATTTTACAGAAGTGTGCAATCTATGATAAATCAATCTAATTAAAATTAGATGTTAGATCCGCTCGCTTACTCGCTACACAAACATCTAACATGTTTAGTTTTGAACGAATTTTGTCCTTATTAAATGTATGCACCCCTCCTTTACAATGGTGTAATTTTATTTAAGATTTTGCATAAAAATTTGACCAATTAATATGACATTGCATTTGTTTTAATCTTTTACAATGAGGCATATTTGTGCAAAGATTGAGAAAATTCTATTTGAAGGTTTTTTTTTAAATTTACTAGAAAATTGAAATGGAGTGCACAAACATACACACACGCACATACGAACACACACACGCACGGTAGCGATGCTATATCCCCTTCGCAACAAGTTGCGCGAGGGGATAATTAATAAAAAAAATAGTCCAATCCACACTTTGTAAAAGTTGTTTCCCTTTGGGGTCAACACAAAGGTCAAAATGGAAAACTAAACTTTTTCCTTCTCTATGCTACCAAATATTTGTGCGTCCTGTGATAAAATCTCTTTGAATTTAATTAATTCCTTCGAGGTGTGGGTTGCCCCATCCTGGGGCAATCAAAATACACAACGAAAACGGAATTTTATTGTCAAATGAAAAAGTTACAAATTTCTTACCTACAAATGGGTTTTTCCCCAAAGATGGCGGCCAATGCTCGCGAAGCTCACTGGTAGGATTTTGCCTGTTTCTCATTTATTTACAACAAATTGATAAAATCGCTGATTCCTGTGGTTAAAAACAGTGTTTATGGTGGGTTATTTTTCGTCCGAGGTACCCACTTTTTTAAACTATGCTTTTTTTTTTTTCTATACAAGTCCAAAGACATGTTATCTATGTCTCTGACAAGTCTCAAAACTGATACTTTTTTCAAAACGATACTGGTACTTTTTACCAGAGACATAAATGTTATTTATGTCTTTGAGTTTACATACCTGAATTCAACCAAGTTGAATGTCCTATAGAACTTTTCTTTGAGATTCCGCTTTTTAGCAACTTGGCACACGAACGACAACTCTAGCACTAGCTAAACTGGTTCCCGCTTCCGCCACTGCATTTACTGTTGCGAAGTGAAACGCTGTGGCGGGGGCGGGAACCAGACTAGTCGGAACTATCTACTGCGCACGCGCATCTTTTGTGTTATAAATAAGTACCTGCGCGGGCATTAATTCAAACTTCCTTAGTTACTAACGAAGCTAGCTGCATATTTGCAACACCAGTGTTTCCACACTCTACAATCAGTGTATAGTAGCCTTTTGCCATCGTATAGAGGATCTTGTACTCAGCATTTATTGTTTCATCAGTTTTGGGTATTTTTATCAAGTATCGAACGAGATTTTTCAAGGATCTTTGAAGAGAATTACGAGAATTATGGAAAGTGCAGCCTTGAGTGGGCTGCATTTGCAGACTCCGTATATTTATTCTTGGATAAATACGTTACAATCACGTAACAGCTCTCATCCAATGGGTAAGTCTGGCTTGTTATATTATTAATGAGATATTATGAATTTTGATAAGAAAAAACCACAGGAGTTCGAATTTTTATCAATAAAGCCAAAAAACTTACTTTATTGACTGACCCATGAGCTATGCGTAAGCTCATGGGTCAGCCAATAAAGTAAGTTATTTGGCTTTATTGATAAAAATTCGAACTCCTGTGAAAAAACAAAAAACAAAATGTATACTCAGATTTGATGAATAGTTTGGAGAAGGTGGACTTGTTTGACGCCCCCCCCCTCCCTACATTACAATTATCTTCGATTTTTATTGTAATGCATTTTGTTTTTATATTATATTATGTACAATATTGAATGTATGTCACTAGCATTAAAAAAAAATTTTTTTAAATTAACAAACCTCTGGGAATGAACAGTACTACGTACTTGTTTTCTCAGACAATAAATACATAGGGGTAGAGCAAAAACAAATGTTCATCAGAACGGTTGCGCATGAGGTTAATCACAGTACAGCAGTCTACTTCTCATCACTTTTCTTATAGCTCTATATGTATATATGTATTACATTTACTGCTGTTTTGTTGTTTCAAAAAAAAAAAAGATAATAATTTATAATAGCATTGAAAATTATAAAACCTCTGCATTGAAGTCACATGTACCAATCTCCTTTCAATCTTCATGAGTTGATTTATCAGTTTTACTGGATTACCTTTGTCTGTTTACAGAGAATAGAAACCGCAACAATTCTCCACCTCCGCCGAGTGACACCACTTACAGTGGTTGTAGTTCTCATGCGTCTTTAATAGAGAAAGCCGTCCCATCCCCCAGCAATGCACCCAGTAGGGCCTCTTCCCTGGAGGGCTCCCTAGCCCATGAAGTCTCTAGCCAAGGATCACAATCCACCCTGGAATCTGAGGGTAGAGGCAGTGGGATGACTGGAACCAAACCCATATCACATTACGAGGGAATCGGTTCCTACATCCACCAGATTTACAAGCAGAAAAAAATCTGTGATGTCTCATTTCAGGTGGGAGACATGCTGATGCCAGTACACAAAGTGGTGCTGGCATCACAGAGCTCCCTTTTTAAGAAAATTTTGGAAGCGAAGCCATTTTCAACTAATCCTGTCACCCCAAAGATAATTAGGGTGAAGAATGTGGCACCTGCTGCCCTTGAAATCTTCATTAACTTCTTATATACTGGACACATTGAAGTTAAGTCAAACCTTATCTCTGACATCCTGAAGTTGTCAGAGATGTTTGAAGTTGAAAAACTTTCGAGGCGTTGCATCGATGGAATGAAAAAAATTGGCCATGCAGAACTGCTAAAACTATTGCCAATAATGAGAAGGAACAAAAACATCCCAATGTGTGAAACTATCATGCAACTGCTCAGCAAGAGTTTCATGACTTGGAGAAAATGTGATGAATTCCTTAGTTTGGACTTGGAAACCACATGCATGATCCTGTCCGACGACAGCCTCAAAGCTGCCTCAGAACTGGACATTTTCATGGCGGCAGTGGAATTCATTAGCAATCTTGAAGCGGACAAAAAGGAAAACTACATTGAAAAGATTATGGGATGCGTCCGCTTCCCGCTGTTGACGGGAGAACAGCTCTTCTCCTGTTTCAAAATCTGTCCAATTCTGAGAGACTACCACCAGGTCATAATGGACATCACCTTGGCAAATTGGTAATTATATACACTCACAACAAAACGTTACCAATCTGAATGTTATTTTTTGCTCAGTGTGTTGATTGGGGGGGGGGGTGTGTGTTGGAAGTACCCCCTGTATATTTCAGAGCTATTAAAATAATATAGTGAAACAGACTAATAGAACCAGCTTAAAAATCCCCTGTATTTCTTTAGGGATAACGGTAATTGTTAATTAGTTTGACTCTTGAACTTGATTGGATTAATAAATACAGGTACTAGCTATTATATGAGAATGCACATATTGTGAGCTTGCAATGACCATCTGTGCTTTTATGAAATATTAGCTGTCTTCATTTTAATTATGTTTTATTTGTTTTGTGTTTTTGAATTCTGTCATTAAATATGTTTACAGG
This sequence comes from Magallana ariakensis, assembly GCA_020458035.1. Lineage (NCBI taxonomy): Eukaryota > Metazoa > Mollusca > Bivalvia > Ostreida > Ostreidae > Magallana > Magallana ariakensis. Next base: position 42,145,943 of record CM035811.1, on the reverse strand, counting down.
ATTCAGACTTCCTTGTCTCTGGGTGGAGAAGACCCCCTGGACCTCCAAATCCCTGTCCCCCGCAGTCACACCAACAGTGCTACTAGTGTGGCCAGCTATATCAGTGTGAGTAATTCTATAGTTGGGTGTTCACAACATAATAATACCCCCTGACAACAAAGTTAAGGGGGGGGGGGGGGTAATAGGAATCGCCTTGTCTGTCTGTCTGTTTGTCAGTCTGTGAAAAAATTTGTGTACAGTCCATATCTTTTTTATAGAGAAACATTGGAAGTTCTAACTTCATGCTAAACATTGCTTATAACCTGAGGGTGTGCCATGACCTTAACCAAAGGTCATTTGAGCAAGGTCAAGGTCACTGGAAGGAAAAGTGCAAAATCTGTGTCCGGTCCTTATCTCTTTTTTTATTGGAAGTTCTTTCTTGACGCCAAACATTGCTTAAATGACCTGAGAATGTTTCATGATCTTCACCCAGGGTCAGTTGAGCAAGTTCAAGGTCATTGTTTAAAAAATGGATAATTCCTGTCTGGGCCCTATTTTGTAATGGAAAATGTTTAGATGCTAAAATTTGACACAATCAAAGTACTGAAGTACTGAAAGCTGGGCTCTTTCGATGTGTTAAATGCACATTGTGCAGTAAAGACTGACAAAATCTCTCTCTCTCTCTCTCTCTCTCATATGCTTTTAATGTCGGCAAAGCGTCAGATAGTGACTAAATTTTAAAAGCGGCTATTAGCAAAAATATGTCTGTCTAGTAGAAAAAAATCAACGGTGCATTGCACTTTAAAAGAAGCGTTATAAACTAAATTCCCTATTTCTTCGATGTGCAGCCGAATACCAATGCTTTGTAAAGTAGTTCATGGAAATATATGCGCATTGTATGTGTTAAAAATGCATACTATAAGTCTTGTTTTCAAAAAACAACCTCTCTTTGCATAATTTTTTCACAACCCCCCCCCCCCCCCAAAATACATTTCACAAACATGGCTCTCTGTGTAACTATTTGGTTTAGCGGAAGCTTTTACTTTGACGCTGTTCGGTTTTTTTGTTTACTTATGAAGGTGTGCTATTTATAGTAACTTCGGCGATTTGCCTGCCTACAGCCAGGACTCTTGCTTTCAGCAGAGCCCGGCTAAAAATTGCTTGTGACCTGTAAATATGTCCTGACTTGAGATGTAGTCATTTGTGCTAGTTCAATGTCACTATAAGAAAAAGAAGCATCCCTTATTTTTTAATAGAGAAATACTAGTACTTCAGATTTGATATTTTCTCAGCGGGAGGTATCATAATTTGTGAGCTTGCTCACAGTACCTCTAGTTGTTGTTGTAGTTGAGATTCAATTAACTTGAATTAATGAATTTGATTTAATTTGTTCATTTAAACTGTTTCTTTTAGTGTTTATTAGCTATATTTTTTTTTCTGAAGACAAGTTCATACTGTATTTGTATTAGACATGTATTCATCCACACAGGTATGTACCTCACTTCTTTATTCAACTTTTGCATGCTTCACTAAACTCTACTCTAATCTAATCTTTTTTTTTAAACTTACTCCTTACTCTACTTTCTTCTCATCTTTGTCTTTTTCTTCCTTCCTTTCCTCTTCCTGCTTTTACAGAATCATTCTAGCACTGAGCAGGATAATGAACAGGAGGACCCTGATGTTGAGGTTGAAATAAGTCACATGTCAGAGGACATGGCTCGGGATTTCAACACGCATGCTTACTTGCATAGCGCAAGCTCCTCGACCATCTCCAACTTGCCCCTCATTGAACAATACAGCAATTCCAAATGTAACCAATATTGCAGATCTGCATTTTTAATTTTTGAGCAAATAGACATTATAGATGTTGCTTAATTTGGTCTAATGTTTTCAGGAAATGAATATTATGCTTTCTTTGTTGTTTTATAAGTTACATATTAAGAATTTTGTTGTAATTATCACCATATACTGAGTCAAGCGCATGTTAAATGGCTTTATCCATCCATATATACATCACAATGTGTAACAGTGGTTGCAGTTGATTTTTACTTAAAATATCTTTTTTTATAAAGTGGCTGGAGACTGCAGTATGGTGGGTGATTTTGGAGAGCATCAAAGAATCCAAAGGGAGATGCTTGCTGAAGAAAAGTGGAACATTTCTCCAGATCATCATGCTAAGGAGATGCAAAGCAAACAAGGTCAAGACAGGCGCATTCTCCAAAGCTTGGATCTTGGAATGGGAGAGAGATTTGGCCGGATCCACAAAGAGAAGAAGAGGGACCCAAACAAGTCTACTCGGAAGAAAAAGAAAAGGGAGGTGGAAAAGAGAGATTGGGAGCAGACCAATCAGGAGGGAAAACTCTCGGACGAGAGTGACCAGCTCCGGAAAAAGGCCATGGTGTGGGGAGGCACCCAGTGGTTTTTGATTGGTAAGTGTTTACAGGAAGGGAAATATTAAGTCACTGAAATTCTTACTTTTTATTTCAATATTAAAGGTGTGCTTTATTGAATTTCATTTTGTCTCCTTGTTATGATGATTATAGTGAAGTATGTTAATGTAACTGACCAGTTTAAAAAATGTTAATCGGTTTTAATCCAATGTTATTTTCTAATCCAAATATCATCATGCAATCCTGATTCCAACATGTCAACCATCATTGTCAAATCTGATACATATTTTATTTACCTGCAAAAAGGTGGACCTGGGCATAATGGAAGTCCCTCCAAGAAAGTCATGGCATACAGCTATGAAACCAAACAATGGACCTCCCTTGCTCCTATGAATGTTGCTCGGATGGACCACACGCTATGCCTCCTGGATGGAATGATTTATGCTATTGGAGGCATTGGTAAAAGGGACCGGTAAGTGCTGTTGGACTATTGTTTTTGTCTGTATGTTTTAAATGCATGAACAAAACATGAATAGAGTCAAATACATGTAAATGCAACTTGTACATGTACTTTCTGTATGTTATACTGAAATTTTATTTTTCAGGGTTCTAACCAGGGTTGAATGCTACAACCCGAAAACCAACTGCTGGTTCTACGTAAAGTCCTTGCCAGAGCCAAGGGCTGGAGCCACGGCCACTACAGAGAATGGCTGTATTCACCTGTCTGGGGGGTACGGAGCTCTCAATGATGGCCATGTATCAGACTTCATGGATACCGTGGAAATCTACAATGTGGATGCCAACAAGTAATGCTTACAAATGTTTTTGTTGTCTGGTTCATACAATTATCTGTAAATTTGTCCACAAACTTTTCTTTTATTAATAAATGGTAAATGCATGTCCATGTTCAAATATTTTTAGTAAAATTATTCAAGTAATTTAATTGTTTTTTCTTTGCAGGTGGACTACTGGATTCTAAAGCATGGGCCTTGAATTTATTGAACTGAAATTTTATGAAAAGTTTTGAAGTTTTGTGCTTTTTATTATTGAATAATACTGTCATGTTTAAATGAATAACTTGCAAGTGCTGCAAGGCTTATTTGTAATGGATTTTTTGTTTGTAATAAATTTTATGCATTGTATATTTTTTAAGCTTGCTTGTTGGTATTGTATTCAGAAGAGGTACATTATTAACCAATTCCAAATATTTTACCTTTATTTAAAAATTTGAATATTTCCTTTTCTCTTTATACAGAGCTCTTCTTCTTTAGGAAAATAATATAAGTCTAAAAAAAGAAGCACATGGCTCAGTGGTCATGGGCGTCAGGCCAGTAACCGAAAGGTCACTGGTTCAAACCCCGCTGTGGTCACTTGATGTTGTGTGTTGTGCACTTAGACAAGGCACTTTATCTACATTGTCTCAGTCCACCCAGCTGAAACTGGGTACCGGCTTACGCTGGGGGTTAACCTGCGATGGACTGGTGTCCCATCCAGGGGGAGTCGATGACTCTCATCCGCTTAGCACCACGGAAACCGGGGATAAGCACCGGCCTTATGCGCCTTAAGGCACGGAGAAGGATTTAACTTAACTTTAACTAAAAATGGCCACTACCATCCGGCCCTCTTAATTTCCAATGTGTTTATACTCGTAAAAATATCCCGAACTGAAAAGAGTAAGCCTTATAGATTACATTTACGAGGGTTGTCCAAAAAGTTCGTGGACACATGCAATTTTACTCAGAATAACGGCGCAATTATCAAGAAAGTATTATAATATTCTAATATAGAGTATAATAATGTATACGTATAAAAATCAGAGCAATGTACATTTTTGTATTTAGGTTATCATTATATATTCATTGTCTATACAGGCCGCACGGCCCAGTCTGACGTTGAGTTATAACGACGTTTCTATACCGTCGTAGTCCTAGGTAAAAATAAGAGTAATATGCCACATTCACCGTTTGGTCAGAGGGTACAATTGCATTCTCCATCAAAATATCGCTTGTGCCACTTGTGGATAAGGAAACTCGAACTATTTCGATTTTTTTCCTGTTTCCTCCAGCGTTTGTTTTATTTCTATCAGTGTTTTACCTCAGTCGACACAATTTTATGAAGGCGCGCTGTTCCGTGCGGTCAGCTGACGTTGCTTTTTCAGGCGTTTATAAAAACATGATTTTGTCGTAATATTTCTCAAACGTCCACTGCTACTTTGATAATAGCTTCAAATGACGTATGAAAATGAAGATCACCATACAGACTACATCACAGTAGAAGATTATTAAGTTTTGAAATGTTTTATAAAAACTAAATATTTATATCTAAAAACTCAATTGCAAAGTTTGGACAATTTTTACGCTGGGCCGTGCGTCCTTTCAGTTACCCTTTGATACATTAAAATTTTAGTTTATTTCTATGGAAAACACTCAAAACCACTTAAGTCTGATTTGAAATTTCATGACAAAGATTTAGATATACAATATGTATATATAAACCCATTCAAAATGATAAAAACGCAATTGTCCACGAACTTTTTGGACAACCCTCGTACTTTCTATTCTTGTAATGCTTCTAATGAAAGGAAAAAAATTTTAGACACAACTTCAGGGAATTGATCCAGGAACTTCAAAATCACGAACTATTACTAGTTGCAAGTTTTTGTCTTTTTATTTTTGTAATATGGAACTAAACTTCGATACTTTTTGAAAATAAATTAATTGAAAATTTTTATTTTTTAAAGTTATTGACCATGTTAAGCTCAAAACAGTTAAACGTAAAAGTATAACACTTCACAGAGAGAGCATACTTTATTCCACATTTGTCTGGTTTAAAAGTAGTTCAAGTACATGTGCCACTTTATCTACATTAGAGAGGTTAAGCATTTGAACATGTACATGTACGAGTGTAACAAGTGTAACTAGGGGAATCCCCTAATTTTATGTGTATTACGTCATAATTTCTGTATACCGCGTAATTCTACAAGTTGTACAAAACGTGTAGAATCAAAAGTACACGGAGGTGAATACTTGTAGCATTTTTCAAAAGAAATACAGACTTTTTGCTTATCAAACGTTGTTTTATGTAAAGCAGACGATAAGTTGAGGACGACTGTGCTTTTGGTTTCATCAAATTCATAGAATTATTTCATAAACAGTGAGAGTAAACTGAACATGTTGAAAATGCTAAATCTAAGTATTTAACAAGTTTACTGACACGTACAGTTTATTTAATAAACCAAATTTTGGTACGTGTACGTGTAAACATACCTGTAGCTTTTCACGTACCCGTAGACGTACACGTTCAAATGCTTAACCTCTCTATTGTCTCAGTCCACCCAGCTGGTACCGACTTATGCAAGGAGTTGACCTGCAATGGACTGGTGTCCCAACCCAGGGGATTAAAAAACTCTCATTTACTAAATTACATGTAGCACACCACCAAAACCAGAGACAAACACCAGAGGCGTGTTCAGTAGAGAGAGTGCTCACCAAATTTTGTGTTGCAGGTATAGGGAATTTTGGCGAGTGCTCACTCTAAAGAACACGCCTCAGCACTATGCATCTTTAACGTTAATATTCAAATCTGTGTATTTTGTCAATTTAGACTCATGAATTTTCTATATGCCATTTGCACTTAAAACATCCCATACCAAAAAAATTACATTATAGGCATTCTTCAGGTACCAAAAAAGCATAACTAAAGTATGCAAGTTTGGAATCATTTATTCAGCAAGTTCCAATTTGCACTTTTTAGGCATGTCAATTTGGTACTTATTCCCAAAATAAGTACAACATAGGCATGCTTTTTAAAAGTTTAATCCTTTTTTGACAAAAAATAAACACACATAAAAAGTACAGAAAAATCATGATGCAGGTATGTTGAACAAGTACATGTAAGCATGACTAATATGTGTCTAGCAATTACACACATATACCTAATGTGTACTTAATTCACCTCTTAAAGCAGCACATAGACTTAGTACAATTTAGTACAATTTGGACAAAGGCATTTTTGAGTAACACAGTTTCATTTGAGCTACTATTATAGGACATACTTTAGGCACATCTGTACACAAGACAATTTCATGGTAGGCATATTTTTGGCACCAAACAGATTTATTTCAGGCACAATCATAAGTATGCTTTAAAAGGCATATCTTTACTTAAAGATGAAAGCACATTTTGGGTATACTGTAAGTACATGTTAGGCACATTTCTATAAAAAGTAGGTATACTTTAGATACATAATAAGGTACATTTCAGGTACACATATAAACTTACTTTACAAAACACAAAATAGGTACATAAGAAGTTATAACCTTGGTGACCATCTCAAAGGGCCCCGCTTAAATAGTGGACAAAAGAATGAAAAGATTTTCAGAGAATTTTGCTTTGACCTTGACCTATAACTTTGAAATTTTCCAGCTGGCATAGAAATTCTAATTCAATCTTCAACCCCTTACATACAGGCATTTTTGTTCAATTTGAACAGATTAACCAAATGGGAAAAAACTTATTATTAAGAGATCTGCTATGACCTTCACATTGACATGGTTCAAGGTCACTGCATGCCATTAACCAAAAATCTCTGTTTTAAGTAAAATATTAGCAAACAAGAGGCCCATGGGGCCACATCGCTCACCTGAGCAACAATGGGCGTTCAAAAGATATTGTGCCATATGGCCCCTCAGTAGAATAACAAAACATAAATATTGTAAAGTATTCGAATTTTACACTTATTTTTGCATACACGTTATCTTTGACATTGTATCTTTATGGAATACTATTTTTACCCAGAGTAAGAAAATCCTACGCAAGATATAAAACTAAACATTCGGTAGGGGTACACCTCCCTCCAATTCCAATTCCAATTTCGTTCTGCCCCCCTCCCCTCCCCCCACTTTATAAAGCGATCAAAATATATGAGAGCATATAGGTACATTTTCTTCCTTAACTACTTACTAGTTATTGTATTTTTTTTAAAATATCATATAATAGTTATTGCATTTTATTAAAAAAAAAATCTTTAAAAAAAATCCTATAGATGTGAAGAAGAAAATTGTACCCCAATCCGCTCAATTCCTCAAATTAAAAACATTCAAAAATTTAATTTGTCTTCTCCATTATAATTAAATGACTGTTGTTTACCTGGCGTAAACTCGTGTGACTTTTATAACTTTACTCACATTTGATTGATGAATACACTGGAATGAAAATTGTTGTCACGTGACATGTTAAAGAGCTATAAAAATCAATGTTGGCACATCACTCTATTTTACTAAGGCCCACCCATTATTTTCATCTTTATTCAAAAATAAAAAATGGCTACAGACCAGGATAATTTTCTGCTGTAATATTTTCTTAGGAATAGCGATAATTCCTTTATCCCCGCAACAGAAATGTGACAGAACTATGGAAATTGTTTAACGATGTCGTTTTTATTTACTCGTGTCTGAAAAACTATCAAAATTGATGTAGATTTCACATTATCCATTGTATAAAGAGGGGCCTGAGAGTAGTTATATACAGTATATCATCCTTTAATTTTTTTGTACAAGTATTTAATATTTAGCGAGACATTTCTAATGATCAACCAAAATTTCAGCGTCAATCGTAGAATTATAAGCAAGATACAGAGCTCACAATTCTGCTAGGTTTGAGTCATATATTTTGTTCACATGAGTTTATTACATTCAGCTTAAGAATTTTAACTTTGTATTTCCTATTCAGCATTTAAAGTGGAAAAAAAAGAATGGCCTCAGATCTGTGTACATAGAATTGTGAGCAAATCTCTGTATCTTGCTTATAATTCGAAGCTTAACACTCAAATATGGTTAGTAAATAGAAATTGTAAACAATTAAACACAAGAAACATATGCACTATAACAAATAAAGTGCACAATTTATTTTTCAAAATATATACCTACATATTTCCGTCAGCGATATTAAACTCCATTTAAACTTATGAATAAATTCGAGAAAATGCTAAGCATCTCAACAAAACACATTGCATTAATCTAATAGGCCTATTACGCAAAAGATCATACCGAATTACCGATAGAATGAATAGTATTTTAGTACTCTTTTAATACATCAGATTTTGCTAAATTTGCGCAGGTTAACAGTTAACTGTCTGATTTACCGAAGTCTCCGTTTGATTTGATACGTAAAAATTTCAAAATACAGGCGATAGTTACAAAGCATAGATAATGAAAACGAAACGAAAATCAAAACAAGCTAACACCACCGTCATATGTGAAAACTGTCAACGCATTGAAATATTTAACCTCAATTTACTTCACAAAATCGACACCAATGTATTCTGCATGTTTCAAAGATCCCCTTCGTACGCGAACTGTTGCACAACAAACTAATTCATCATTGTCAGATCGACCCGTTTATCTAAACAAAGAACCTCGTGAGTCTTGGTAAAATGGGTGGGCAAACCCGGGCCGGGGCAAAATAAAAGCCGGGGCAGATCGGCAATCGTCAATTCCAAAATATGCATTGTTTTGCAGCAATATTTACAGCGAATACAAATATACTGGTCCGTAACATATCCTCAAAATTTTAATGAGATCGGCATATTAATAACTGCCAAACTTTTGTTTTGCCCCGGCCCGGGTTTGCCTACCTATTTTACCATGACTCATGGAATACCGAACCCGAAGCTATAAACTGATTGAAACACGCATTTCTTTTACTATTATTTTCGTAATAACTCAGATTTGAAACAGAATTAGCCCATAATTTTTGCAATTTATATTTTCCTTTCCATAAGGATTATTTATGCTAAATTACATTGAATTTGACTCAGTAGTTCTTGAGAAGAAGATTTTTAAAAATGCACCCCCCTTTTTCTACAGTTTCGAGGTTTTCTCCGCTTTGAATAAAGATCGGTCTTTTATTTTTGCAATTTATATTAACCTTCCCATAAGAATGCTTTGTGCCAAATTTGGTTGAAATTGGCCGAGTGGTTTTAGAGAAGAAGATCAAAATGTATAAAAGTTTACAGACGGACAGACGGACGGACGGACAGACGGACAGACGGACGACGGACAAAATGTGATCAGAATAGCTCACTTGAGCTTTCAGCTCAGGTGAGCTAAAAAGGGTTTAGTGGAGAGTATATATATGCTCTTAAAAAACAAATTTTTGTTTGATCCAATATGACCTTGACACTTGATCTACAAACATCATTTAAGGTCACTGCATACATACCCTCTGATCAAAGGCACCATGTGGGTAAAGTATGAGCCAAATTGGAGCAAAGGGAGAGAAGATAAGCTCGGGACAAAGATTTTTAATACAATTCTGCTTTGACCATCACTTTTGACCGTGAAAATTGGTTCAAAGTCACTACACACCCGTTATTCATAAGCTCTGTTTATGTGAAGTATGAGCAAAATCATCTTCACTAGCTAAGGGTTTCTGATCCGCACCGCTCCTCATGAACCCTTGGCGTATCGTGCTATCAAAAGTCAGGATTTTTTCCCGTCACATGATCTCCTATCTCATTATAAATCTATTCAGCCAAATAATGACAGATACCTGGTGCAGTAACAGCATTGATATTGACAAGTTGGAGGAATGGTTTAATGCCCAGTGTATTCAATGAATAGGAATGATGTGAAATGTTATATACTCATAGATCAAATTCATTCGAAGGATGTAAGACTAGGGGAGGTAAATCCTCAATCAACGAGTGCATGCCTCTGTTGATACACAATAAGGTGTACTTATTATTCACTATTGCACCATTGAATAATAGAATGATGCATCATGAAGGCTCAAACAGAAAGACTAGAAAAATAAGGGTTAAGAGCTATTTGTGTTACAGACACTAGTTGAATAAATAGTATGAAAACATTGTCGATTAAATAAGATATGTTTTGCATTTTTGATTGGTCGAATGGTTTCAGTAAACCCCAATCAAATCCATGGCAAAAATCCCGACTTTTGATAGTACGATATGCCAAGGGTTTGTGAGGAGCGGTGCGGATCAGAAACCCTTGGCTAGCAAAGATGAAGCCAAATAAGGCTACGTGGAGAGTATATATACTCTGAAAAATGGATTTTTGCATGGTCTGATATGACCTTGACCCTTGACCTTCAAAATTCATGCACTCTGCACACCCTTTGACCATAGACACTCTGTTAATTAAGTATGAGCTAGATTTGACCAAGGGGAGATAAGATATGCTTCAGACAAGGATTTTGTTTATAATTCTGCAATGCTATGACCTTAACCTTAGACCTAGAAATATGGTTCAAGGTCACTGCACATCCTTTACCAAAAGGCACTCTGTGGGTGAAGAATGAGCCAGATGGGGCCAAGGGGAGATAAGATATACTCTGGACAAGCGATCTCGGATGGACAGACAGATGGAAGGACAGAAAGACGCTCGCAGAGCAGGGCCCTATTTTACGGACAGAAACATGTTTACATACATATATTAGATAATCTCTCCAATACATAAACAAGAAGCCCTGGAGGGGCCAAATAGCTCACCTGAACAACAATCACCATAACTCTGATCAAATCAGCATTACAGAATCTAATTCAAAATACCTTGATGATCTACTGGTAGTTAGATTTTGCACAAAATGTTAAAAAATCTTCCTATTTTTATCCACTTATCTTTATGTTAAAATTCAAGCCCCTTTTGTTGTTTCAGTAATTGTGAGAAGATTTTTCTCTATTCTTATTTTAAAAATCACCCCCCCCCCTCCTTTTAAGAAGAAAATTTTTAAAGATTTTCTCTGTATAATCCTTGTAAAAATTCATCCCCAATTGTGGCCCCATCCTACCCCCGGGGTTTATGATTTTGAACAAACTTAAATCTACACTACATGAAGATGTTTCCAAACAAGTTTCAGCTTTTTTGGCCAAATTTGTTTTTGAGAAGAAGATTTTTAAAGATTTTCAAAAAACGGTATATTCCTAAATAAAAATTCATCCCCCCTAATGTGGCCCCACCCTACCCCCGAGGACCATGATTTGAACAACCCTTAATCTACACTACTTAGAGATGCTTCCTCACAAGTTTTAGCTTTTCTGGCCAAATGGTTTTTGAGAAAAAGATTTTTGAAATTTACCAACAAATTTTCAATAATTCTAAATTATCTCCCCTTTAAAGAGGGCTTGGCCCTTCATTTGAACAAATTTGAATTCCCTTTACCCAATAATACTTTGTGCCAAGTTTGGTTAAAATTGGCTCAATGGTTCTGGTGAAGATGAAAATGTGAAAAGTTTTCAACAACGACGCCAAGGACGGACATTAGACAAATTTTGATCAGAAAAGCACACTAAAGCCTTCGGCTCACGTGATCTAAATAGAGTAGCTACTATTTAGTATACTAGTACCGGTATATTTTTTTGCACTAAGAACAGCAGTTAATCTAACAGTACACAAATGATGAACAGAGAGATGATATTAGCTTTACTATTACAGATATGGTTCTTATGTACAGTGGTGATAGTAGCTACTATTGTGTTATACACTGGTATGCATATCTTAATTATAAATTTATCTCTACTTCTAATAGATGATATAAGCTACTATTCTGAATAAATAATTTATAATACAATGGTGAAAGTGGCTTCATAGATACATAAATTATGGGGGTTTTCATTGTAGCTATTATCACAGATACACAAAATAATTGTCAAATAAATAACAGTTTTTTCTTAACATCAAACTGTGTCACTCCATCAGTCCTCAATGCCACTCCATCAGTCCTCACTCCATCAGTCCTCACTCCATCAGTCCTCAATGTCACTCCATCAGTCCTCAGTGTCACTCCATCAGTCCTCAATGTCACTCCATCAGTCTTCAATGCCACTCCATCAGTCCTCAATGTCACTCCATCAGTCCTCAATGTCAGTCCACAGGCTTTGGTTCTGTTTCTTCTTTTCAAAGGCTACCAATCCAGTAACCTTTGACCTCATGGCTAGCTTCACACACGACTCGCTGTCTTTTCCTTTTATCACCACATACCGGTAGTCTAAAATTAATTAGACACAATTTGATACCATAGTTTAGTAAGAGCAAAGACACAATTTTATCAATAAATTGATGTTTGTACAACACATAAGTCAGTTTTTTAAAACAAATTTCACTGTTTGCTCCAAAAAATACTTATAGCTTTATAACAGTAACACAAAATGATATAATTCCTTTAGATTTAATGTCTTAAGATGGACACTGCAAGGTCAGAGAGATTTGTAAAGGGTGCCGAGAGGAAGAATGTACTAGCCTTGTTATTTCAAGATATATGTTACAATTTCTTTACCTATAATGGCCTTCACAATCTTCTTGTTGATCAAGTCCCTATTTACCACTCACTCCCATGACATTTCCCCGGTCAATCAATTCCTTATTGGTATAAAAAATGCAATAAAAATTCAAACATTTCTTTTGGAAGAAATGCCTTATTCAGATCTATTGTATAGAAGTAAAACATTTATTTAAACTTGCCTTTTCATAATTTCCTTTAAATCACACAATTGTTTAAGTAGTTTAATCTGTAAATTTTTATTATTTACAACATGAGAAGTAACTCTCACAAGGGTTTGAGGAGATTACAGGGGAGGTCTCAAATGTAGCGAGACCATCTCTTAGTTTAAAAATTTTTAGCGGCTGATTCAACCCGAGCCGGTAAGAAATCCTATAAGTTAGTTTACACAGGTAAGTAACCCGGATCGAAATAAAATTGATATTACTTACACCGTGAATGCTTGCAATCTCTTTAGGAACAAGTCCTGCAGTAGTCTACCATCAGACGGAGTTTTCCAGTCACCTTGAAAAATATAAAATAAATTACAAACAATTTATAAATAAATGGAAATAATTAAAAATTTGGATTACCGGTAATTGCACCACAGATTTTGGATAATACATACCATTTCCATTAAGACTTTGATTTCAGCATTTCTAATTCCTCTTGGGCAGCTTCCAACAGATTCCTCGATCAGTTCCTTTACTTCTTCATTTTTCTTTTTCAGTGCAGCCATGCATTTCTAAAGCTCATCATTTTCTTTACATTAGGTGTATCTGGCTGTTTTCAAAAAGAAATATAGGATATTTAGATGCATTAAAAATGTACTGGACACACACCTTTTATTATTGAATAACTGACATGCATAAAATGTAAGTTAAGGTCAAGTGACTTGTTTCAATTATCAATACCTCATCGTTAGTTGTTGCATATGTTGTCTTCCCAAGAAAATCATTCAAAATCCCCTCTCTCCATGATTTTAATGATTTTAATGTCATCTGTCATCTGTCATAGTGGATCTGTAAAAAAGATTAAGAATTAAACATGAGTAAATCACAACAATATCATGTGCTGTTTTCCTGGAAGACTTATTATTATTTAGAATATTAACCCTTGGTATCTAGTCCAACACATTTTTAAACAAGAGGCCCATGGGTCACATCGATCACCTGAACAATAGTTTTTGTATCATGTTTAAAACTATTTTTGAAACTATTTAAAAGCTTTAAAAAAATGGTCTATTAATGAAGCTGATTGCAATTCAATACCTTTTTAACGCAAAGCTGGCATTTAGAAGACTAGTAGTTGAAGTATGGGGAGTTGATCCCTGCTGGGCAGGGTATGTGATTGTTACCAGAGTGGGATTTGGCTCCCTGGGTAGCTGGGGTATTTGAGGGTGCTTTTTGGGGATGGGAGCTGTTGCCTTTAGTGGCTGGAGGATTTGGTGTAGATCCATGAGTGGATGTATGTTGAAATGTGGCTCCTTGGCTAGAAAGGAGGGGTTGGGAAGTGGCTTTCTGAGCTGCCTGGGGATGAAATGTTGACCTTTGTGTGTCTGGATGATGGTGTATTTCTCCATGGGTGACACTGGGGTTGAATGGAACAAGTTGAGGGTCTGTTGGCTGGGTTGGGGCTCCCTGGATGGATAAGGAAAAAGACGAGGATCCCATGATGACCTGGGGATGAACCATTGATCCCTCGATAGAATGGGGATAGGACTGGGACACCTGGGTGGCTTGTTGGTGCCATGGAGCCCCATGGAAAGCTGGGTAGTGGTATGGAGCTCCATGGGAAGCTGGGTGGTGGCATGGAGTTCCATGGGAAGCTGGGTGGTGGTATGGAACTACCTGGGATGCTGAGGGATAGATTGCTCCATATGTGTCTTTTGGATGGAACATGACTTATTGGGCGACTTGGGTATATGATGGACCTCCTTGGACAGCTTGGGGATAGGTTCTCTGGTTTGGTGAGGGATGGAATGTAGTTCCATGATTGATGTGGAGATAAAATGTGGATGGCTGGGTGGATAGTGGATGATACTGACCTTCCTGAGTAGATGATGGCATACAAGCAAGCTCCAAGACTCTGCATAAAAGAGAAGTGATAAAAATTAGACCTAACTATCCACCTCAGCAATATGCTGCAACTTTCTTTCGTTTCATGACTCAAAGGATTAGCATTATACCATTCACAATGGAAAAAGACAGCGAAGTACAAAATACAGCGATATCTTGCAAAATGTAGAAAAAGTAATCGAAAAATTAGACAAGGGTCCTTGTACTCAAATGCATGTAATGAACTGGTTCGAATTCACAACTATGCAAAAAATGTCAACAAACAATAAATGTCAATAAGGCTGTACAAAGTTAATTCTACGTTTTACGTCATCTTCAAATAACAAAACCTACGAGGGAGGGCGATAAAATTAAAACAAAAATTTTTATATATATGATTTTCAATCATTTACCGGTACATTAATACAAATACAGTGAGTATTCAAACTACATATAGGTTATTGCTTTAATAGTAATTTTTTCTCTGATAATCCCATTGTGTATCTGATCCATAATGTGCTCTACACATTTCGAATTTCTACAGATTACAGTATTTAAGTACATGTATAATCAAACTGGTAAAAATCAAATTCAAATAGGGGTTTGTTTGTTTTTTTCAAAACTCAATTTCTCCTAAACCTATGCGCACGGGTTACATTAAACATTGAATTAACTTTGGACAGCCTAAACAAAAAAACAAAATCAAAGGCCTGAAGGGCCACAATGGCGTCGAGTTGACATTAATTTGAAGAGTAAAAACCTGAATATTATTTTTAAATTCAAAATAAACCCCTCACCTAACAAAAATGCATATATTTTTTTTTATTTGTGTTGTTTATGGTTCTCCTTCATTGATCACACATACATTTAGGTACTATAGATTAAAAAAATCCTTTAAACAAAGTATGATCTTATATGATTGTACTTGAGATCAACTTTTCTTATTGTTTTGCTGGAGATTAATGTTTATAAAAATTGAGTCGGATGGTCAATTTTAATAAAACAGATATTTTATATGGATTTTATGCAGTCAACTTAATACGGAAAACTCAAAATGAAGTATGATTTTTTTTTTCAGATATCATTCTAATTTTGTTATTGACCCTTCATTTAGAAAATTGGTATCAATTATACTTACTATTTAAAATAAATATAAAGACAAATACATTAGTTGACTACTTTCAAATAAATAAAAATTATGTTTTTTATAACATATTTCATTAAATTACAATTCATTACAATTTGACTCACCTAATTCTTAAAAAAATTTGAATGCTAGTTAAAAATATCTTAGAAGTTAAAATTTTTTTCAGATATTTTTTCTCTATTCAAATAGAATATATTTGTATATCAAAAGTATGATTGTATTTAATTCTTTATATTGTATACTGCTGATAAACACTCTGTTTTATTATCAATTTGATTTAAAATTCACATGGGTCCAAATGACGCGGGCCGAAAAGAACAGGGGTAGAAATAAGAAAGCACCCATTCCTGTTGTTTACGAAGTGAAAGTAGAGGGTTTAGAATTACTTTTGGTGTAGATATATCACCGTTGTAGGAAGTTTTGTTTCTAAAAGATCAACATCTGTGCATTGTTAACATTCGATTTGGAAACAAAATAATCTGTTTTGCAGGCAGGTATGTTTCAAAAACAAATTGAGTATGTAGGCCTAACTATCGCATGTTCTTCGGTAAAAGTGTATTCATCCGCCGAAACACAGACATATTGTTTACAATAAAATATTAACATTATCAAAGACCTCAACAATTTTTGTATCTGCCAACTTGTTTTGTTGACGTACAGTTCTGCTCAAAATGGAAGTATGTCATCTTTTTTTCTTCGAACACATAAGAAAACTGCACTCATTTGAGTTGTTTGGCTCCTTAGAATTGGCAACTTCCGGCCGTACGATCCCTAGGGTATCAGGTGCGTTCGCCCTATCTACCTGTTCGCCTGAGTCCGTTCGCTCTAGGTCCGTTCGCTCTAATCATCGTTCGCCCTAATAGTCGTTCGCCCTACACCTCGTTCGCGCCTTATTTGTTAATAAACCATATCAGAAGTTCTTTCATTTACTTTTAACTTAAATCTTGTTAACTTTTATTAATTATTCGTATATTCTATGTTTTTTCTTCATCAAAAAAGAACTTAATTGCTATAATTGTAAGATTTTATTGCCATAAATTGCCGATAACCGTCTTGTTGTTTTAAAAATGATTCGCTTGGTGTTTTTTTAAACAATTAAAGAAGTTGAGACTTTAATTGGCTCATTCAGAAGCTCAGCAGACGATTATCACCTATTCTAGCTTTGAAGAATTTACATAACACAATCCTTTGATCTCTAAATGAGATATATACGGAGATGGAACATGAAACTGTATCAAACTACTGTCAACCATGGCAGATGTCAACCCCCCGTGCATCTCCTGTGGCAGAGAAGTAAGACCGAAACAACATGCTGTGAGCTGTGATGCTTGTGAAGGTTGGCAGCACCGCCTATGCAATACTGGTATGTAAGAAATATAAAAGTTAAATCAATATTATTTGGCTAGGATTTCATACCGACCCCCCCCCCCCCCCAAAAAAAAAAAATAAAAAAAATAATAATGACTGAAATAAGTGAATACACACTAAAAATAATAATAATAATAATAACTGAAATAAATAAGTGAATACTCACTAATAATAATAATAATAATAATAATAACTGAAATAAATAAGTGAATACTCACTAACTAATTTAATTATTGTAATACAAATTTTCCTACAATAAAAATTCTATCGATTTTTAACTATGAAATTTGTATACCTATCCTAGATATTTATTAAGGAATTATATTCAATTATAAAAATAGTAACATTATATTATTAATATGTATCTGTATTTAATTAGAGCATAACAAAGGAATTGAATTGAACAAATTTTATTGCATAAACATATACAAATGGTTCGAACACAAGTTCTAATAACTTACCAAGTATAAAAATTTACAACTGTGTAGTAGTTTAGAATGGAAAGTACATAGTAATGGATAATATTAAAATGATTAAATTAGCAATTTAAATGCTCATTTATTTTAAAAAAATTTTATTTAATGATAGTCGATGTACAGAATGTGGTTCTGAATCTGAGGGAAATATACTTTTTTTTTTTTTTTGAGTGTCCAAGATACACTCAACAAAGAGTTCATATTTTTAATCAATTTAATGACATTAGTGTACCTTTTCATATTAACTATATTTTTTATGGTAGCTCGACTTTTCATACAACTTAATTGTAAAATCTTTTCATGTTCATAGTTATATCATAGCTTCTAAGCGTTTTTGAACTTTTTTATTAAATTTATTTTTATTTATTAGTACTCTTTTTAATTACTGTTTCCTTCAAATGGGCTGGATCATGAAAACTCTATACTTATGTTTGTCTGTCGGTATGAATGAATGAGGTGATGGCTTTATAAATGTAGGTATGAATGTGTTCTTGTATATGTTAAACAACAAATTAACGTACAATTTAAATTATTAATGACAATGAACTATACAAACTACAATATTATACTAGATGAAAATCATTGGTACAGGCATGATGAAAGGATAACAAATTATTAATTAAGGTTGAAAAGAAAATGAATTTATCAATAACTTCATTGTAAGCACATAATTTACAAATTATATATATTTATACAATTACTAATTTAATTATATTTAAATTAATTAATAAAAAGATTATTAGATCTTTTTTAATCACTGGAAATTTAATAATTATAATATGGTTATATTATAAGGTGAATTGATCAGAATACAAAAATATATAAATACATTATATGACAGATATATATAAATATAATTATATAAAACTAAGGCGAACGGACCCAGTGCGAACGGCGTCAAGGGCGAACGGACCTAGAGCGAACGGAAACTAGAGCGAACGGCGTCAAGGGCGAACCTGTTTTAGAGCGAACGAACAGCCAATCGATCCCTAGATGGCTTTCGAGCTTTGCTCGACGCCATAAAAAAAGACAAAAAAAACCCAGAGTTCATTTTTGTGTGTTCTTCTTACCTAAAGATACAATTTTTAAAACCATCATGCCCACAGCATGTATTTGATTGCCTGCAGCTATTGCGATGGACATTAATTTTTCCCCGCTCCTGAGTGATAAATGTTGCCTGGATATTTATACATTTCTTGTTGTGACATGAGTGTGACACATGATATGATATGTTATAAAAATGACAATCATTTTCCCAAAAATATATAAGACGGTCAACGCTAAGTCTTTTCAAACAGAAAGCTGGTCGTATGATTCCGTATTTATCGGAGTCTGTCGCAAGGTACCATATAATTATGACAACCGTGTAATTCATTAAATTTAAAAACTTTGAATATAAAAACTCTTCTGTTGTAAAGGGGGTTTCATACGCCCTGTTCATGATCGATTTTAAAAAATGTCCTATAAATCCAGCAGTCTGAAACAATATCATAAAAAATACAGTCATGATGTTGAGTCAAAGCAACTGATACTGAAATGGGCTGCAAGTAACTGACAGATTTAACATGCACATTTAATATGCACAACACATATGAACATGTACTAATGCTTTAATGTTACATGAAACTAAAACTGTATGATTTAATATAGAAAATATAGGTAGTCACATCAACCATTTTGCAGGCTGATCATGCAGACCAATGAAGAAAACGGTATTTCATGCGTGTCCTGTGCAAAACACAGTTTTCTGTATGACGTTACCAGGACTTCATCAGAAGACAAGCAAAACTGACCCCTATACAGAAATGTTCTAAAAATGTGTTACATATGTATCTATATATCAATGGAAAGATAACATGATAAATTTTGTAAATATTAAAAGATTACACATTTATCAATAAATAATAGAGTGTATAAGACAATGAAAATATTGGGTAAATATGGGAGATTGTGCCCCAAAATTGCTCTACACCCATGCATTTTTAGCTCCCCCACAACCAAATTGCAAACAAATCAGCCATTCCTAGTTCTATGCATTTCACAGACAAGTCATGAAACTTTGCATGTGTAAAATCCAGATGTTTATTGAGTTACCTCCCTCTAATTAATTTTAAAAACATTTCTGCATACTTTTTTCATGTATTCTAAAGATAAGACTATATCCTTTGCAATTGAGAATAAAAAAGATTTCATTTTCATGAATACTGCATAAAAATGGCTAGAAAATCCCTACCCATCATGCTTTCTACTGGGAAAACCCCCTGGATTTTATATGAAACTGTGTTTAGCTACACATGTACCTAAAGTCAAGTGTTTTACTGACTTGAGTATCTAAAATGCAGTCCTAAATCCAATTTTTTTTTCCAGAATTGGCAAGTGCACTAGCAGAATTTTATTCTATTCATTTAATGATAAAATTGGGCAATGTGCAATGTTAAATCGGATGCGCTCGGGCCTGAGAACCAATGAATTAATTTTTGATGGCCTTAAATCATGCAATATTCAATTGTTTAAATTGATTCCGGCTAGTTTTTTTTTTTATTTTATACAACTTTTTTCTAATAAACACAATTATTCATCTTCTGTTTCCATCAAGTGAACAAACATACCAGTCCTGCTCTTTAAAAACATTCAAAGATTGTAGGAACTTTTTCTGAGGTTCTCATCTCTCCTCTTCACACTGGCTTTCCTCTTCTTCTGTTGTTCTGCTTTGGTTTCTATGAGGATATTTCATAAATTGAAAAGACTAAACTATTAAGCCGAGATTTATATAGCTTCTATAATTCATTCAACAAATTAAATATATTTGGCTCCTTATCTGTGCAGATTAAAATATTGATTGAAGCTTATTGAATTCAAAAATATATTTGTTATTTGTCTGCTTTAAAGGGGCTTGGTCATGATTTTTGCAAAAAATTCTTTTTCAGATTCTAATAATTACAATGCTTCAGTAAGGTATTTATATTGTCAATCAAAATTTGAGTGTCATGCAGTGGTCTAGTTATAAGTGAGATACAGAAAGAAAAAAAGGTACCTGGTACATGTTCAGATAGAAAAAATCAGCTTGAAGAAGAGCTTTTACCGGTTTATTGAACCAATGCAAACAAAAACATGGGATGAGCCTTAATTGTTTACATAAAAAGAATTGTAAGCTCTATATCTTGCTTAGAGCTTGTTTCAAATACCATTGAATTTCCCACTTGGTGAGAGTCAATGATTACGTCAGCAGCTCACTAGACTTATTTGGCAGGGCGCTTTGCCGCCATCAAAGACATGCCGCCGCCACAACGCATGCTGTTGAAACAGTGCAACTGCATTAAAAATAGTGAACTGCAGGTCAAAAAACAAATATTTTTCTAATGTATACTAACATTTGAAATTATTCTTATGTTCGGAATGACTTTATTCAAATGTATGGAGAGAGAGAGAGAGAGAGAGAGAGAGAGAGAGAGAGAGAGAGAGAGAGAGTGTGTGTATTGATACGATTCAAACAGGTAATTACAGTGTTCAGGAAAACAATATATAAACAAGATTTGTCAGTAAACGCTTGCAATGCATGCATATACCTATGTGAATAAAAACTAAACAATTTAACATCATGCAGATTAATTGTTAAGATGGTGGCATTTCTCTGATGCCAGCAAAGTGACCCGGTCAGCTCTAATGCAGTTGTACTGCGTGGGTGTTTCAGCAGCATGTCTTTGATGCCGACAAAGCGACAAGTGTCTGGATTTAGCGAGCTGAAGACTGTCACCAAGTGGGAAAATCGACGGTATTTTGAAACGAGCTCTATAACTCTACAACTGACACTCAAATTTTAATAGATCATTAGAATTGCATTACTAAAGCATTCTAAACAATAAAAATAAAAGGATGACAGCACTTAAGGACATGCGATATTTGCGAGAAAATAAACCTTCAAATTAATTTTTCTTTCAATTGCAGAAATGGTCAACATCTAAACTGCAACTTTACGCAATCACCAAAATTGTGACCAAGCCCCTTTAACATTACAATGCAAAGCAAGTAATACTAACAGTAGCATGTATAAACCTTTGTTGTCAGATGTCTTTGATGGTCATCCTTTTTATATTCTTGGCTCTTTCTTCCTCTTTTGGCAACAGGTTTGTCTATAACACAAATAAAATGCTATTAGGAATTTCAATGATGACATTGTATGAAGTCATCTACATGCAATTTGTTTTACGCCAACGCATACAATATTTAGCTGAAAAACTTTCTACAGTACCTTCTATCACTTCTTTGAATCAATCCATGTTGTCTCAAGTTGTTTCTTTCATGCGCGCAGTCCGGACTATTAATTCGGAACTCCTCAGCTACGTAGATAGACTTCACAGGATCCGCCCCTCAAGGTGGCTTCACGCTCCCTAAATGGTTTTCTTCTCTAACATGAATGAAACAAATTTCACATATATATAAATGTACACTTGTTGAATAGCTGTATCCACCAGAAATACGTATTACCACTGTGCACAGTACATCCTGTAGAGTTGGATAGGAATATATTGGCTCTCTGGCACTTTCCTTCCATCTCAGTTTATCACCGGCTGGCTAATTAGGACAATCTTGAAGAAGGTGGATCATCCATAGTGTCTGGTTTTTCCAAATTTTTACGTGGATGCCATTTGTAACCCAGGCGGTAAACAGAACACCGGACTGAGGGGTCATAATCAATTTATTCAATATATACGAAAAAACCTGAAACCTACAACATTGACTGAATGGAGAAAAGATGTCCTACAGAACTGCTGACATCACTCTTTTGTTGTTTTAAAACAGATAAAATTTCTTATGAACACTGTTTATATGCATTTAAATCATACACATGTATGCATGAGTTGATTCTGAATCATCAGCTTCACTGGTTTGCCAATCGTTTATTTCCAGATAATTGAGACCATAACAATCTTCCATCTCTACCACGTGACACCACTGGCAGTAATTATAGTTCTTCTTTGAGTGAGGAGGCCATCCCATCCCCCAGTAGGGCCTCTTCCCGGGGGGGGGGGGGGGCTCCCTAGCCCATGAAGTTTCCGCGAAGGTATCAAGATCCACCATTGAATCTGAGGGTAGAACCATGCAGTGGCATTAATGGAACCAAAACCATCTGAGTCTCCCAATATGAAAGGAATTGGTTCGGACATCCACCAGGTTTTCAATCAAAGGAAAATCCACAAAGTGGTGCTGGCATCACAAAGTTCCCTTTTTAAGGAGATTTTTGAGGCCAAGGAATTTTCGCCCAAACCTGTCAACCCAAAGATTATCAGGGTGAGGAATGTAGAACCAGCTGCCCTAGAAACCTTTCGGCAGCTCCCTGCTACACAGTTGCGCATGCGCAATTGAACTTCCGCTTTCACTTTAGTTCAACATAACAAGTTAGACGCTCAGGAATGGTTCTACGAGGTATGTACGAATTTTTTGATGATATTTTATTGTCTCTAATGGATTATATATACACAGATATTTCTTGTATCAAGAGAAATATCGTAATCTGAATAAATCTTATGAATTTTGGTTTCATAGAAGTGTACAATAGATAAATAAAAGTGCAGTTTTAGGTCCTAATCATCATGATCATGACAGGAATTTGACTCAATCTGAGCAACAATAAAAAAGGGGGTATATATAGTACACCTTCTATTTTTTGTTACTCAGATTGTGTCAAATCTTTGTGCTAATCATGGACACAGAATAGTGAATTAATCTTTGATGAGCCTTTGTCCTTAGTTAAAGACTTGTATAAAATGTATTGAAACTTATCAGTGGTCTAGCATACCCTAATATAACAATACATGGAGCCTTATGCCATAAAGGGGCCTAATTACTTAATATAGCCTAATGGTCTAGCTCTTTCGAGTCACTGTCAACATCTATAGATGAATTAAGCCAAATTTAAATGAATTTAGTCATGTAAATATTCACATGACCTTTATGTTATCCATTTATGTGGGTTGTACCATGTACCTATATATGATCCTTACCTTATATATGTATAATTATGTACATGATCTATGTCACTGATGTCATGCCACGTCTTTATTGTCATTCATTATGCCCATGCATTTCTAAATAAAGTGAGATTAATTAGTGAAAATTAAGTTTTTGACTTGCCTGTAGTAATTAAAAATCTGTGATAAAATCAATCTTCAAGGTAAAATCTTATAAGTTCAGTATATACTTCTGTAAGATTGGCATTTTTAAATTTGATCCTTTATAAGGTTTGATTCTCTTCAATGCTGACACAATTATTTAGTATATGCTGTACAGTATTTTGCCGTGTGCCCTTTTACTGCTGCCATTCTACATGTATGTGTATTTAAAGCATACTTTTCTTGTTCCAGAATCCAGTCAGCCAGCTGGGGTGATTCTTTATAAGCACCCTGGCCAACACCTTCTGCATATAAGCACTCTCCAAATGTGACCTACACAATATCAGAGTGTCTTTCTTTGGTACAGTGGGAGTGCTGACTTATTAGAATGGTATGGCATTTTGTTCTGTACACTTGCTAAATTCTTAAATTGGTGTTTTCAGATAAATAAATGAAATGGA
The DNA here is from genome assembly GCA_020458035.1 of Magallana ariakensis. Taxonomy (NCBI): domain Eukaryota; kingdom Metazoa; phylum Mollusca; class Bivalvia; order Ostreida; family Ostreidae; genus Magallana; species Magallana ariakensis. The sequence continues at coordinate 42,121,678 of CM035811.1, read as the reverse complement.
AGACATGATTCTTGTGCCAATACTGATTGAAATATTTATATTTGTTTTTCAGAGGCCCTGTTTTGTCATCTATCTGGTGATAAAGTTAACTTTCTACACCTTACACTAGGCAGACTAAAACAATTAAAGGTATAGGTAATTACCTAATTGACTTAATTCACTAGAACTCTCAGTATGTTATTTTAATTTTGTGTTTTAAAGAGATTCCTATTATTACATTTGGTCATTGACATTTTCTTTACATTATTTACATGTATCTTGATTCAAATTCTTAGGTTTTACATTAATATCTCCATTTGTGCCTCGTTTGTTTCAGTCAATGAAAAGCTCTCACTTGATCCATACGATGAAATAGCTACAACTACTGAGATCTCCGAGTATGATCACTCACATGCTCTCATTGCTCTGTAAGTTTCAACTTATTACATCATGCAGTAGGTTCAACATGTATGTTCATGCATATTATAAATGTAAAATTTGTAATGTACTATATGACAGTAAAAGAAATTGATGTACTGTAATTCAAAGTTAACCTAATGGTAACATGTTTCTATTTTTTTAAGTGTTAAATAAAGAACCTGTGCTGTTTGATAATACTACTCATTACATTGGGATACTATGAATCCTCTAGTTTTATTCATGGTGCTCCTATAATTTATACAGAGACTTACATCTGGTCATTCTAATTAGTTTCTGGTCAATGTAATCAGTTTCTCGGGTCACTGTTATCAATATTTGTTCACTGTAGTCAATTTTAGATTGACATAAAATATGTATATATATGAGTGTGTATATTAAATATATCAGTATAATTATATATATACTAAAGTTCAGACATTTGCTCGTTACAGCTCAATAAGAAATTGAAATACCCACATGAGCCAGACCCTGTTCCCACATCCACTGCTTTGATAGACCCACTTGTCTGATGATGAATGAGAAAAATGTGTCCTGTCTGTATTAAAACTTGCTTGATTTCATCAACTCTGATGGGTAACTATTTTTGAACTAGGCCATAGTTGAAAGAGATATGATTATTTTAGAGGGAGAGAGAGAGAGTAAAGATTGAAATAAATATTTCTGACATTTGTCACACCATAATGAAGAGTGTTTGAAAACTCGAGCAGAGATTTGCATGCAGTTTCAACAAAGTGAAGCATTTTTGTACGTATTACCTAAACATCTCAATTTTAGCATATGCATCTGCTCAATAGTAAATAATTTGATTAGAGTACTGTTGTAATGATATGGCAATACATCGTTCCTCTTGATCGTGAGGGCCCATGATACGCCTATCTTATTTGAAGCAGTTTATAAAAAAGCGAAAACTGTTCCAAACCATTTTATATTGTATAAAACTAATAAATATTTGAATTCATTGGTTATACCGGTAATTTAATTTTTTGCTATTAACTGTAGATAAAAATGGTCATTTGACCCTTAAAATGACATCAAATTGTACAAAATTCAAACGTAATGTCAGGCGGATTGATACGTTTTTTGATGTTAGTCTTACTATGAGGTAGGCAACATTCTTTATACGATATAAAGTATTTTTTTTAGCCAGTCAGCAAGCGCGTTACAACCAAAATTAAATTATTATCAAATGTGTATCATGAATTCATTTTCATTGACTTTCTAGAATACAGTATTTACATGGTATACCTAATATGAAGACATTAAAGTTGCTAATAATTTATAAGTTTTGTTCTAAACAATTAAATCTTATATCTCTGCATCGTGTTCATTTTTTAAATAGTTGACATATTTGCTTTAGACATCTTTTTACTTTTAGAGGTAGGCAAAAATTACATAGATATCAGTTTGTCTAATAGTTGACAACTATATCATGATACTTGATGTATTGCACTAACATATCGTGATTCATATTGTATCATAACTAAAGGTTACTGGTGATGAATGCAAGCCTAATTTTGATAAAAATTTTGATCAATTATTATAATGCAAATTTATTACAATTAGGTACCTCACTACACCTTAAAATATAATTTTTAAGACACTACGTTTCAAGATGGCGATCGAATTTTTTTGTTAAACTGTTTGTATCAATCGATTTGGCTGTATATTGTTATAGTTAAAGAATCAGGCTTGTGAACAGTAGATCATGAGTTTAAATCAGTCTGATGCTTTTGTTCATGTTTACTGAATTAAATTTTTGAAAATTAAATTTTTCATCCAAAATTGCACATTTTTTTGCCTATTTGAGATTATATACTGCTTATCCATCATGCTATCTATCAAAATAAAGTAATTTTCTGCTGATTTGAGAGAGAGAGTTTTCATGTGTAGTGAGCCACCTTAAGGAGGCTAGGTGGTCAAAAAATTACCCATGGGATCTACCATGGTATCTACCTTAAATGTTATGATTATTTTAACTATTAACTATTGTTTGGCTTCTAAATTTGAGTAAATTTGAGTATTTTCCTATGTGTTCATACAGAAATCTTCTTCAAAATGAGATCAATACAGTCTAAAAATAACTACGACCATGTAGTCCACTAAAAAAACAGAGTTTTCAGTACTTGTAATACATTACAGTAATCTTCTGCACTTTTGTGTAGCCAGATTTTAATATTACAATTAGCATCATTTCAACGATGGCTAACTTTTGCAGGTTGTTCGTAGATCTACTGCAGAAGACCTCTAAGGTGAATGAAATTTAGTTTTGCAAGAGTGGAGCATGGAGTCCTTTAGAAATCTTGAAGGAAGCTGACATTACTCCTCCTCATCTTCCTCGGGTAAGCTTTTACTGTAGCTCTATTTTGTGTGTTATTAAATATTTAAAAAAATTAAGGTTATATTAATCTGTGTGGTTTAATTTTATGACTTCAAGTTGTTGTCTATGTAATTAACTAATATATATATATATGATCTCTCATAATTAGTGATAGTATATGATTTTTATCCAACAACTTGTGTGTTTATTATCCCCGAGCCTTGGTGAGGGGATAGAATACACACAATGAGTTGGATAAAAATTATATACCATATTGCAAATCATGAGAGATTCTTTTATCACATGTTTTACCACGTCTTTTGTTAAACTCCAATATTTTAGAACTATAAATGTCAAGACGTAAACTAATTTATGCATGAAATAAAGTTTCAAGTTTAACTAATGTCAAACATTTCATTTTCAAACATACCAATTTATGAAAAAAAATTATTAAACAGCATTGAATGCTTCACATTTAAAACTCTACACTTTTCAACTGTTATATTTTGATACTTTTTCATTCTTCGTCAAGCATCAGACTTAAACCTACAGTATGTTTGATTAAGATGACATGTTGGGTAAGAATATACACAGTGTAATACAAACAAGTATTCCTTTTAAAGGAATGATCGGCATGTAAGATCAGCTCTGATAATGTTATGCGAAAGCATTATGGTACATGCAATAAACATGATAAATAAGATATATCGCATCGTTTTGTTAATTTCCGAAATAGCAAGGCATGGATAAACTTTACTTTTAATAGGCGAATTGTACTTCCGATTAATATTCTTACACATGTAAAGAAAAACATGATTTGAAATGTATGTACATGTAACTGTATAAATGTTTTACTCTCAAGGCAAACACATTAGAATAACATTTTTAGTAATCTACATGTAATTAAAGATTTATATGAAGCCGCCATTGCATAGTAAATAAAGGAGTGCCATGCGCAATGCTTGCTCAAATAGTAAAATTTGCCGGATGCTTCATATGGACACAACTGTGATCAGCTGAAGCCGATCACAAAAATTTACTACACGAGTGCTTTCAACTGCATATTGAGCTAAACATGTGATAAAACATTGTTAACGTTGTCAGTGTATGTTAAAAAAGAAAAAGAATAGGCTTTAGTGCATTTTTATTTTATGTGAAAGATTTTCAATTTCAAGATTTTTGTTGTGATTTTCAGGACCTTCTCCAGAGAAGATGAAAATGAAAGAGATCGAATTAACAGTTAGTTCTGACAAGGAATCAAACACTGAAGCATAATCTCCAGTCGGTTCCCCATATCATGGGATGTGCTGCATAAATAGCCAAAAGTCCATTAAGCTAATACTTCACATCATGTATATAAGTGGACATTGGAATGAGGCAGCAATGGAGTTGTGCACTGGCTAAACCATCCTCTACAAGTCATATTCATCTATGGTTGCATGATTTCCTCTGTACTACCACCCTTCTATATGTGAAACTGGAATTCACTGTTTAATTTAATTCCCTTTCACAGTATGTGTTAAACATATCTTCCTACATCATGCTGTATACCTCAAGTATATTATTATCCTTGTACGAGGCCAACTCAGCATACATATGGCTATTTTCAATTGAAATTAGTCATTTACGCTTTTTGTATTCTAATGCACATTTCAGATTTTAAATTAAATCTTAAATGATGTCAGACATGTTTTTGTTTTGATATTTTAAACATAGGTACAAAGCTCACTAAGACAAGGTATTACCAACATGACCAATGTAATAACATTATATGCAAATTATAGCTAATGATCTATATCATGATATGATACAAGTAAAGCTAATGTCCCAATATCTTATATAATATGATATAATTAATATGACTATCTTCGTTCAAATCATGTAAAAATGACAAAAGATATCACAATATGATAAAAAAATTATACAATACAATATTGTATCAGATTAATAATATGACATTGTATCATATGATAGAGAATATTGTTATTTGGGGGGTTCCAAGGCATATTTTTGGCAATTTTATAATGTAATTTAAAGAAATTTGAACTTTGAGGGGGGATCTGGACCCCCCTGCCCCTTCAGTATCAAATGATATGATACAATGTTATATAATTTGATGCAATTGTGTATCATATAATAATGTATGATTTTATACAATGATGTACACTGAATGTATTTTGTATTGTTTTTGTATCATGTAACGGGACATAGTATGTATAATATGATTTGTATCATATCATGAAGCAAGATTGACTAAATTTAAAGTGGAGCTCTTGTTAAAACATAATGAGTATTTATTTATTATTTAAATATCTTTCTCTTTAATTCTGAGCATCTAGCTGGACAGTCTAATTAAAATTAGATGTTAGATCTGCTCACTTACTAGCTACACTAGCTTAATTGTGTAGCGAGGAAGCGAGCGGATCTAACATCTAATTTTAATTAGATTGCTAGTTGGAAAAATTAGTGCATGGTTAGGACTAGCAGGGAAATTAACCTCTACCAAAATTGTGATTATGTTCCCAGGGCTAGGGGCTCTTATTTAGGGTAGACCCTTTTGGTCATATAGTTTAACTCTTTAAAAATCTGTTTTCTATTCCATGTATAAGACACTGGCAGCTAGCATACAAGTACATGTACATGCCTGTGTTGATAAACATAGAGGATTCATCAAGAATTTTGAAAATTCATGACCATCGAGGTCATGAATTACCGAGGGGTACTGGTGTTGATTGGGGTGTGGGGGAGCCTTGACTTGTCACACATAAAACATTAACACCTAACAAAGGGCAATTTTAGTACTGGTTAGGATGAGCATTAAGGCATACAACACAATTTTTTTAACTTCATGACTCTGGCCACAATTCTTGTAGGTATTTTTTTTTCTGGTGGAGAGGAAGGAGGGGTGCCTTTCCTAAGTTTGATTTCCTGACCCCCCCTCCCCTCTAAATACGTGCATACCAATTGTATCACAACTATTATTAATTCTCTAATCATTAAATTAATGGAATTTGATTCAAATATTTTTAAAATTTGAAAAAGCAAACCAATTTATTTGTTTGATCCAGACTGTTCTTCAAGACTGTTTGTATATATATTTACATGTATATGTTTTTATAACATGTACATTTTGAATCATTTATATGATTTTGAGATCGATTGAATTGATCCATCATATCACTATTAATTTTGATTCAAGCAAGATATTTTCCTCTAATAAAGTTTATAATGCATGAAATCAATTATTAAATTATCATAATTAATTATCAAAATGTCATTGATTAATTTTCAACAGGGTTGAATTTTTGCTCAGGTAACAGTTTAATGAGGCTTTGGGCCTCGTTTAAAATATATACAAGTATTCTAAAATCTAATTATTTTGCACTTCAGACCTACTTGACAATTACAATATTGTAACGTGTAAATAATTATTTAAAACTATACCAGAAATTTGCACATGCATTGCAATATACCGGCCTAATTAATACATTTATTTTCCCAAACATTTTATGTATCTGACCATTGTCTTTTAATTAGTTATTACAATACATTTATATGCGAGTTTTATTTAAATATTCTTCCCCATATATGTTGATGTATTACTTCATACATGTATATGTAAAGGGGTGGCGACGTTTAAAAGCATAATGCACATAAATACACATTTTAGACTGGTTAACATAAAATTTGATACTTTTATCACCAACATATCCCCTAGTTACTAGTATTCAAAAGTATATATACTGTCAATCAATGCAATGTTGCATGTTTGGAAATAAATTAAATCAATAACTTACTAAATTACTTTACAATAAATCAATTCCCTGTAAAATTACAATATTAATTAAAATTTATTTAATGCATGCAAAAGTTATTGTGTGATTATGGGGGATAGGGGAGTGGGAGATCGACCCACCATAGGCATAGGTTGAGAGGATCGGGGTGCATGTTGAAAGAGTACACTACGACTTAACATCAATTCTCTGTAAAGACCAAAAATACGTGGCCACGCACTATCATGGAATTGAATTTTATCTCTCTGACTTGAAAGAGTGTTCCATATGAAGACTCTCTGTGGGTACATTTTTGACAGTACATACTCAGTTTCCATAGCAACGACATTGAAACATTTTGCTTATGGCCAAAATGACATATAGAGTACCATCATATAAATAACTGGTATGCTCCCTAAATGCATGAAGGTTTGATCATGACATTGGTTTAATTTTATAAACAAGTAATTAATGTACATGTACACATAAATTGATTTAAGTGAAATGTACAGATAACAATCCCATCGGTTTGTGTTTCATAGATTTAGCTTATAAAATAGTGAAAAACAGGCACACTAAACATGCTAAATGATGTCAATTTAATTTTAAGCAGGCAATTGAAAGCTGGAATAAACATTTTTTTAACAAGATGAGACCTTGGTCTAATAAATACAACAAAAATTGGCTTGGGTATATTCACTGGCTTTCACATACAATTATTTGAAGTTATCGCTTTTCCACAAAATTCAATTTAAAATTACTTCCCTTTGTTGACTCTTCTGTATTGAAGTACAAAAAAGACGTCACAACAACATGGCAAAAGCAGACGTTGGAAAAACATAGATCAAATGGGGTGGAGAAAGCATGGAATTTGAGTTTAAGTGTATTTAGAGTAAGTCTCTAATGAATTGCTGAATATGAAATGAACAATGTTCTATCGGAATTTAGCTTAATTACCGACCTGGACTGTATTTAAACCTTTTGTAAACATGTGACTGTCTTGTACAATTAAAACAATTGTGATCAAATGAAACAGACGGATATTTCCTCTACTTTAGTTTCGGTAATCTGACTTACGAATCCAGCACTCAACCAAGGAAGCTAATGAGCTACCAACCTGCAACACTTATATAGAATTGCAATACGACTAACAGCCCTACCCCTAGATAGAATGTTCTATCGTTAAAATGACAGATGTCCTACGGACCCGGTTTAACGATAGAATTCGTCCCATATACTCGCTTCGTAGCAAATAAAAAAAATATATCGCGCTATATCTCGCCTAAATTTTCATATGATTGGTCTCAATTACCTACAATGTTGCTCTTTTATAATCCCATTTTACCTCATAAACTGTTTTTGTAACGAAATCACTGCCACTTGTAACATCACATTTGAAAATTCGCTGTTTACGGTCGCCATGTTTACGATAAAATCCGAGACATTCCGAGTACGATTTCCTACAAAATGGCAGGCAATTCAAACGTGTTTATTAACAAAATGCCTTAGTACGACTAATTAAATGGATATTTTGCGGATTTAACTACATATGCATGTTTAAAAAGGTTTGTAATGTATAAAAATGTGTTTTTCCCCTGCAGATTATTTTTAACAGACTTAAAATCGACGCGAAGCAGATCCGCTTCGCGGCTGCTACATTGCAAGTATATGGGACGAATTCTTACTGTAACCTGAGCGTAGCCTGGTCACGGTAAGATTATTCTTTCTACCCTACCCCGGACTGATGGTGTGGAAGATGGAAAGAATCGCAGTGTGTAAAAGTGTGTAAAATACCAGACTTATATCCCCATTTTGTAGGATTTACTCATTTTGAGAACCCTCATGAACAAGTGAAAAAAACAGGATCATAAAAAGGCAGTTTATGGAGATAACATGCAGTCTATAGCAGTCCTTATTCCAATTGGTCAAGGTATGTATATTCACATCCAAATCAAATAAGCTTCAACCAATCTATAGCCTGTTCCAGCTTCCATCGCTTTTAGTTGATTTTCTCAATGAATACACCTCAGGTCTAAATGTAAAAAGTAAATTTACAAAATCAGGCATCAGATTCCCCTGGCAAACAAAATTATCCCGCTAAACACCACTCTCCAATTATTTACAGAATCACCCAGGCACTTTCATGTTATTCGCAATGCGAATTCTCAGTGGTTATTTTTTTTAATTGATAATTTTAGGTTAGCTGTATATTGATACTTAAAGTAATAGAAAATACCCCCCCCCCCCCCCATGAAAAAAAAATGTTTTTCACCTTTTTGATTTGTTTACTTCTTTTGCATCATGTTATATTTCATACCTAAGTTGTTTTGGTTTTTTTTTTTTTGCTGATTTGAGCCATCTTAATTAAGCAAACAGTGATGAGTGATGGAAATAGAATTTCGAACAGACTTACTTAATTTAGATTATATAATATACATGTAAAGTTAACAGTATTAAAGTAAAGGTAAAGGTAATTTGGGAATGTTTAAAATGTTTCATTTTATTACAAATTTGCTGTAAATATATTAAAATATAATTGTAGGATTATGTGTATGCTGCTGAAATAAATGACTTTGGCCCTTATCACCACAACAGAGTATGTCAAAAGGAAGACATAGAACAGGAAATGTGAGTTGATAATTTTAAACAAAATTAAGCAAAAAGTGATGTCACATGTAGATATTCAAATCAACTGATAGTATATTATCTATCATGCAGGGCTCAACAGTAACACTTGTGTAGTTGCTGTGTCCAGCTGATTTTTTTATTTGGACAAGTCAATCTACACAAACACTTGTCTGGCTGACAAGTCATTTTTCTCAAACAATTATAATATGATGATGGATTCATAAAATATCATGAAAAGTTAAACAATTTTTTCCATTGTAATAAAACAGAAAGAAGATCAGATCATACTTTAAGTATAAAAAAAAAAATATGAAATTTCAGGGAAGGTTGAAAACCTATATCCTAGCTATGTATATAGTAGCTAAGTTACTGGAATAAGTGTACTAAATCTACTTTTCAGTGTCATATCAATAGAACACACCAGTAGATTGAGTAGAATATTCTTCTCTGGAGTGATATTACATGTATATACAATAGTAAGATATTTTTTAAACATTAATAATTTTTTTTAAATATTTAGAAGATTTTTTTTATACTGGCAAATACACAGTACTGATATACACTGTATTTGATAACAATAGCAATAAAGATAATTTTTAATAAAATATTTTGTGACAGTAAATTAAGTGGAGACCAACCATACTCTTATCAATTTCTATCATTTATTTATGTCATTCATAATTCTCCTTCCTTTTCAAATTACAATTTATAATAGCATTTACACAAGTAAGCAACTTGCCCAAAGAACAGGTTAATATTTTAGTTAATGTTGAGCCCTGTTATGCCATATATCTAATTTAGTTGCAGCTGTTAATTAGTGCATACAGTATAGACTAAGATTCCAAGTGAAAATAACATTAATCAATATAACTTGAAATCTTAATTAAAAGCCATTTCATTTTGTAAAACTACATGTAAACATAAACACATCAGGGTTTTGTTTCTTATTTGAAAAAAAACAACAATCAGTCACATTTGAACATGTCTGTTTTGGTATTGTATGCAAAATGCATACATGTATATGATTTAATTTATTTAATGATCCATACATGTAATATTTTGCTTTTTCAACATTGCAGAGTGTTGAGGAAAATGATCAGACCAGTCCAGTGAATACCCAGACCAGCAAGACAGTCGGACATACAGTGCTAGATGAACAAATAATGAACAAACTGAGCTCGCTAAATTATTGAGCAATCCAACATTAATCAATTGTCACTTTGTTGTGTATTTTTATTTTATTTTCATGATTGGGAATATATTTTGAATATTTATTTGAAGATTTATTCATTAGTTTTTAGGTAAGTGTTGATTTTTATTTCTGGAATTGCATTGAAAAGATATATCATTTTCCATTTGTGCTGATATTTGGAGTTATCTGCCCTTTGTCATACAAAAAAGTCAATTAAAGCCTTCTTAAAGTGGTAAAAATCATAAATGTTGTTATCTATTGGAGCAGTAAACCTATTTCATTAATGGAAAATATCTAAAAACAGAATTTCATGGTATCATTATTTGTTAAGACTCATTTGATAGGGTTTTCTTCCTTGGAGTTATCTGCCCTTTGCAAAAATATATAGAAACAATTCTTTTAAAGCCAAATTAAATTATCCTGATACATTTAATTTAACATATTTTGAAATATTTAATCAGTTTCTCATTTACTTAAGCAGAAAAGGTATTTTAAAGGAGTTTTATAATCAACTTATTGTTAAAAATATATTTTATAAATATTCTTAGGGGGGTGGGAAGGGATGAAATTACCAAATTTTGGAAGTAAAATAAACGAAAACGAAAAAGATACCCGCTCTGGTTTTTATAAATAATATTTTATATAAGTATGATGTTTTAAAAATTGTAATTGATTTATTTTTTCTTCGCCTGCAATTTTTGAGAGACTTTTGATAATACAGGGTAAAAATTGAAATATTAAAATTTAGAAATTTTGGCCATATTTGAGCCACCAGCTTTGAAATAAACAAGGACATTGAGATTTTTTTTCTCTTGCATCATGAACATCTATATTTGTACTATGTATATCATGTGTGAAATATCTTGAAATTTTAGAAAAAAAACCTGTCCTGTGACTTTAAGTTTACCTTGTTTTCCACCTTAAAAACTGTGTATTTGGGCCCTAAATGAATGAAATTGGTTACCATGGCAACCAAGGTAATAGGCATTATTTTGATGGTGGGTAATATCATACCTTATGAGTATCAATCACCTGAGAAAGTTTCATGAAAATCTGAGATGGTGTGTGCCATGACCCTATAGTAATATTTTGGTCTTTACAGAGAATTGATGTAAAATATTTAACGACGGGTCCGGGGGGGGGGGGGGGGGTATTACATCTTATTCTACGCACACAGGTATAAATATATGGTATATAACAATACATAAACACTTTCTTCACTTTGTGACATTGCTGTTAAACATTTAAAAAAAAATATTATTTATCTTACATGTCCGTGTGTAAAAAACAGGATAAGACGTATGTGCTTTACTTTGTTTACAGACATCGCGTTACTTTCACTTCGTGAGTGTGTGACGTCACAGTAAAGGTCACATGGTGTGCAGGGAGCTGCCTTTAGTCTCATTACCGTCTTCCTTGGAAGACGGTATAAAGCATTCTATATTTAGAGGTCGCGTCATCAAGCTAACACTGACGTTGATGTGAGGATCACGTGACCTGGTGTACACATTGGGTATAAAGAGTTGAAATAATTTACAGTCTCCGGGTTGTGCACTTCCTCTCCTTTGTGATTGGTAGAAAATACATGATGTGAAAATTTACATTTATTTCATTGGTTGAAAAACTGTTCGGCGCAAGGGAGATAATTTTCTGATGGTCTTTTTTACGTACGACTTAACAATTTTCGTAGATTTTAAATCTTAAAAAGTGAGAAAACGAAAAAAGCAAAAAAATTAGCTATCAATGAAATTCAGACTTCAATTTTTCAGTACAACTAGTTGAAAGCAATGTTCTATAATATCTATTGAAATTTTTTGTTCTTTTATGTCAATAAAATGTAATAATATGTCAAAAGAAACCGAAGAATAACAAGAGGGTCTTCCGTTGGAAACGGAAGCCCCTAAATAAGAATAATCTTACAAGCACAATAATAGTAAGGTCTTCCGTTGGAAACGGAAGACCTTAATAATAATAATAGAAAGAAACAGTAGAAAAACAAGAGGGTCTTCCGTCGGAAACGGAAGACCCTAATAATAAAGAAAAAGAAACCGTAGAATAACAAGAGGGTCTTCCGTTGGAAACGGAAGACCCTAATAATAATAGTTTATTTCCAATTTTGGGCCCAGAGGGCATACAAGATAATAGTTATTAGAGAGAAATTTCTAAAAGAGAGATTCTACATACAAAATAGTTCATACACATACATGCACATGTAACAGCCGGGCAAATGTATATCAGTATGTCATAACATATTAATAATATACATATAATATGTAGTCATAAAAGTAGCTAATACAAATACAAAGGATGGTATATCATGATCTGTATAAGTAATATATATTCATTTAGATCTCAAAGTATTCTGCCTTTTTTTGAAAGCATTAATTAAAAATTCACTAAACTTTATATACATTGTATGCACCAACTGCCAGCTGTGAAGTTTAACTCAGTATCAGGACTCCAAAAATTATATCACTGCGGTTCTCACAATAATCGTGTCTTTTTTTATGGTGTAAACAATTGTAAGAAACACACTATTTAAACGGGTTTGCCATTTCAGTTTTCAGCAATTATGCTTCATCGATAAATTCATGATCAATCATTTTCAACGCATCAATGGCACACTTTCTTCTACAAGTGTGTATTTGTTTTCAAACATACAAAAAACTTGAAATTTACTATACAAACATGTTCAATTTTGGACTGATCTGTGATCAACCTTATTTTATAATCCACTCAGTCTGTAGAATCATTAATTTTATTACATGCACCTCAATATTCATCAGACAATAATTACTACTGATGTTGACGCTCTACAATGACTTTCTCTCAAACACGCTAATCGACCTCGGATTGTAAATCGAGTCGCCATTTCACACAGTTTTATACGTATATAAACACACCACGATTCGTCATTTTACGGACCTGGTGACGATGTTTCAAAAATTTTCAGTACAGATTTGTTGTAAGAAAATAAGGAATCGAAGATATATGCTGTAAAACTTCTTATGGATTTCCATTCTCTCACCAGCGGTCGTGCTACACAAGTTTCGCTTACACCACTGTCAACGCCTGATGTACAAGATTCTTGTACAAACTTAAACGATAGGCAAAATGTAATTAAAATCTATGTAGTTATTCCTTTTATCTATGAATATGATTATAAATAATTGAATTTAAATCTTTAACGCCTTTATTTATTTTTATTTCAACGTTAATTGAAGAACTATTTTGCGGAGGTAAAAATTAAAATATGATCACATGATCTAGTTTGACAGATGTTTGAAAAATCAGTTTCTGTACGCTACCGATTCATCAATGATTTTACATAAATCAGCAGCAATGTCATCTCCTGTGATGTTTTTAAACGTGTCCTCAAAGTCTTCGCCCGTCGATGACTTCCCTTCAAGCTGATTGTACAGAAGAAACGAATCAACAATGCCATGTGCTTGCCATGCTTGTTTTGATCATGTGACAGACTATTTTTACCGGCGTTGACAGAGGTGTAAGCAAAACTTGTGTAGCACGACCTCTGGTGAGAGAATGATGGATTTCACGGCGTGTAAACCCGTGAATCTCCATTTTGCAGCAAGCGCTAGCTTTTTGTGAGGAAAAACATTCGGTTCAACTCCATGCGCGGATCTAGAGGGGGGGGTCCGAACTTTATCAATTTTACATAGTAAAATTATCGCAAATATGCCTCGGACCCCCCCCCCCCCCTTGGAAAACACATTTATGCTTTGGAAAGGCGTCGGAAGCGGAAATATTAAGAGTAATATTTTAAAATTGCAGTTATTGGCATAGTCGCCCCCCCCTCCCACGGATTAGGAATTTCATGAACATGGGAATTAAAATTTTCTTTACAGGTATTATTTTTGTTTGGTCTTTTTTGAGTTACAGGTATACTACCCCCCCCCCCCCGAATGATTTTCGGAATTAGGTGTTTTTGGGGGTTTTTTTTTGTTTTTTGTTTTTTTTTTTTTGTTTTGCTCGTCAACATTTCTGATGATTAGGGGTAGGCCCCCTACTTTCAATTCGGACCCCCCCCCTGGAAAAATGTTCTGGATCCGCGCATGTTTTCCAGTGTCTTTGTATGCAATAACATAACACGTACAAATCAAACTTGTATCGTATATTTCGATAATTTTACCAATGACAAAAATGACGTACTATTGTCTATTTTAAGTTTATAAAGGTCACGAAAAAACAGGGGTATGAAAACTGACCCCTTTTTTCTTTGTATTTTTTATGTATGTTTTTAGAACTACAGATTTCAATGATAAACTTCTCGAGAAATTCTTGATACAACAACATTGATGAGTGAGATACCTTAAGATAAACTGGACGCTATTCAGTAAGGTGAAATAAATAGAGAACAGGTGATAATGTAACCATTAGTTTTTTGTTTACAAACATAAGCTTGTTTCAGTGAATAATTGTTTTTTTCCCCCCATCAATTTGCAGATTAATTTTTAACGCTTTATTTTAGAATTATCACCAGTACATGTAGGCGTAAATCGGAGATAGTAAAAGTCCAGTGTTACAGAATGTGTGTGTTGCATCTCTGGTGCGCACGAAAGACTCTTCAATTATAATCGGGATCGTAATGCATAAAAAATATTGTGTCTGCTACAAATGAGGTTTACAGACGAACGAGAACAGTGTTTGATTTCAGGTAGTACGAAACACCCGTTAAGTTAACTAGTTCTTTGGAATATTTTCTCAAATCGAAGTTATAATGGCAAAATTAGTAATTTCAAATGCAGAGTTATAATGGCATAATTCTGGAAAAAGTTTATTTCAGTCACACATTTCATTCACTCAAGGCAGAACAAAGTCGATGTTCACATGGTACATATACCGCGTATTTTGATCATTTATAAACCTACATTTCAATGGTGTTCATTTGATTTTGTGTAATTCAGCCTTCTAAATGGAGCCTAACGTTTATAACTTGTGTTTGTTTAATGTTAAGGTCACATTAAAAGTCAATATGATGACGTCATCTACGATTTTTATCATATCTGTCAAATATCTTAAAACCCTTAATAAATCTAAAATTGACGCTCAGATTTCCATTATGATAAATTTGAATAATAGGGTCATGACAATTATGCTATTGTGTGTGTTTTATTTAAAGTGTCTCTTAAGATACCTTTTAATATTGCAAATTTTTATATACTCTGTCACAAGTTTCTGCTTTCACCACTTTTTTCTTGATATTTCAATAACCAAAATTCCTTTGTCCCTAAATTACATTCATCCATTAAAATGAAGAAAAAAACCCAGATTATCTGTTTTGCATGCCAAGTCAACCATATATACTGCTTCAGGTTTCAGTAGTCAGAAAGTACGCAACCAAAACTAAAAAGTATACGGGGATTTTGAATTGCAACAGCCATGAAAGTACCTGGATGATAATGTTGAAAAATTATGCAAGATATTCCGAGTGATCACCTCTGAATTGGGGAAAAGATGTCAACATTTCCCATTATAAATCTTTTAGAAAGAAATCTGACAATGAAGATCGATACATGTATCTTAGATATTTGCCTTTTCATCTATTTCAATTGTATTTCTTTCACAGGTATGTGTATTTATATCAAAAATCGTCCAAATGTGATGAAAACAATAACTTGGGACAGACTATATATAATAGGTAATTCACATTGCCCTATTTCTATTTATCATGAAGTTTTATCCCTTTTCTAATAAACAGGTCAGATATTAATTTTGACAAATTTTCTCATTACACAAAATAAATAAGATTAAGTCAATTATTTGTCCACTAGGATTGACAAATTTTTGGCCCATTTGCATTAATTTTGTTTTTTGTTGTTTAAAATGCTAGTAATAACTGTCAAATAAGCATCTCTTTGTACATATATATATTAGAGATATGCATACAGTTACTTGGATTTTAATTTTTGATAACTTGTGGGAAAAATATTAGCTGTTGAACTTAGTTATTTTTTGGCAAAATAGTGCATATAGAGTACCCCAATTCTCTGGATAGGTATAGTGTTTATCAATTCAGGGTTGACAAATAGATTATCATGGATACTGTTCACACAAAACAAAACCTGGTTTGCTGTCACATTGACAGCTTTTCTCTTGTTCTTTCGTTAACTTTGGAATAATAACAGGAGATTCTACATTGTTAAAAACCCAGCGACAGTAAAACCATAAACGCGTGGCCACTGTGATAATCATTGCGACGTCATAGATAGACACAGAATTAAGCATGTTCTCTTTATTAGGTTCATATAAGGAAATATATTTGCAAATGTATGAAGATTATGTACATTAAGACAAATTTATATTTGCTCAATGTATTTCATATGTAATAAAGCTTATAACCAGTTAGCTACATTGATCAAAGTCTGACATTGTTGCACAGGTGAGCAATGAGGCCTATAGGTCCCTTGAAATCAATGAGATATGTTTTCTTGTTGGTATTGCTTTAAATGGTATCTGTTCTATAAAACTGATCGGTTCTGTACAATTTTACTTTCCCGGTTTTTATGAATGCTCACTTACAAGTGACGATTGTTATCTAATAAATTATGATTTATTTTCAGCAGACCATGGTCATTGAAGAGGGAATGCACAGCTTGACAAGAACTGTTAGGATCAACTTCATGTATTACTTTGATGTATTGGAAAATGTAAATCATCAGTATATATATATAGCTAAGTATAACACAATTACATACCAAGCAGGCACGTTACTAAGCAACAGGGAGGTGACAACCCCTATATTTTTAGGTTTCCCCTTACTTAAATCAGAAATGCTGTTATGAGCCCGCCAGAAGTTGCATTAATCAAAACATAGCAGCTAGCAAAAACAAATTCCAAATTCTCCTTATAAATATGTCATATACATGTATATATTATAAGAGGTTTCTGCCTGTAAATGGGGCTGATCGACTATATAAATTTATTTTGTTAAGTGTCAAACAACATTTTAGATGCATTATAGCTGACTAGCCCACTTATAAAAGAATACAAAGTCATTTCAAGTTTAAATGTGTGGTGTTCCCATACTGGAGTGAAAAGGTCCTAACAATTAAATTAATTGCCTTTTTGAAAGCTATAGGATATACCTGGTACATGTGTTTATTGCTGAGAAAATATTAATTTATTATACCCCTGCTCCGAAGGAGAAGGGGGTATACTGTTTTACCCTTGTGTGTTCGTCTGTCCGTCTGTCTGTCCATCCGTAACAAAAATTTCTGTTGCATTTTTCTCAGCAACTATTTATCGCAGATGCTTGAAATTTTAACACACTATTTGTCTAGCATGCCATATCGTGGAATGTATTTTTGTACCAATCGGACGTCAATTTCCTGTTAAATGACGACTTTGTTTATTTTTAGCCAAAATTTTCAAAAAAAATTTCGTCCATTTTTCTCAGCAACTTTTTATCGCAGATGCCTGAAATTTTAACACACTATTTTTCTAGGCATGCCATATCGTGGGATATAGTTTTCTACTAATCGGATGTCGACTTCCTGTTAAATGACGACTGTTTATTTTTAGCCAAAATATTCAAACAAACAAAGATTTCTCAGCAACTTTTTATCGCAAATGCTTGAAATTTTATCACACTTTTTGTATAGGCATGCCATATTGTGGGATATATTTTTGTACCGATCGGATGCCAACTTTCTGTTAAATTTTGACTTTGCTTATTTTGCATATTCACATTAGAGCGTGGGTATCACTAGTGAGCATTGGCTCACAGATATCTTGTTTTGAAAGATTTGTTTCAAAAAGAAATCTTCCCAGAAGTTTGTTTTAAATTTACAGCCTGCATCTAAATTGCACAATTCTGATAAAAATGTACAGTAAAAATGTATATACATGTATACTGTGAGGAATATGTAGAGAATGACAACATTTCTTTAGAGTTATTTCCCTTAGACTATAACTGGCCAGTTATGATATCAAGTTATATTTCAGAATTTTGAACATTTGCACTTATTTGAACTCAGTGTTTCAAATTTCATGAAGAGAGACTATGTATCTTTACATTTGCCATATGAATATGTAAGATTGACTTCTATAATTTAAATATCATAATTTTTATGTGTACCTCAACCACCCTTTTAAGATCCTTTCTTTACATTTAATAATGTGACAAATTTGTGTATCAATGTATTAATGTGACGGTGTCTAGATTTATATTGAAAATTTTGATTAAATGTGTTATTTAAGCAATATATAAGAACGTATAGTAGATGTTTGATTTATTCATTTTCAAACACTTTGTTGAAATTAAACATCTTCTGCCTTCCTCTGCATTAGGAGATGGTGACAATTTGTCTAAACCATTTCTTCTCTTGAAGATTGCTGTGAAGATTCCCAAATCATCACCCAGATTTTGTGGAGAATCCCTAACCACCATGCAGATCCTCTGGAGAATCCCTATCATTTAACCAACATGCAGGTAAAGATCCTGTGGAGAAACCCTTAACACCATAAAGATCCTGTGGAGAATCCCTAATCACCATAAAGATCCTGTGGAGAATCCCTAATCACCATTAAGATCCTTTGGAGAATCCCTAATCACCATAAAAATCCTGTGGAGAATCCCTAATCACCATAAAGATCCTTGGGAGAATCCCTAACCACCAGAAAGATCCTTCAGTTGGGAGAATCCCTAACCACCAGAAAGATCCTGTGGAGAATCTATAACTTTCATGCAGATTCATTTCAAAGAACAGTTGAATATATGGAGCAGGTAAAATTTGTGGGGATTTACATGAAATGATTAATTCAATTTCATGTGCATTGATGAGTGTAAAAATAAGATGTGAAAGGCCAAAATTTATATTTTATTGCAAAGTTCTTATACTAGGAAACAAGTTAAACTACACTTTCTGCACAAGTTCACTCGACCCCATAGAATCATCAAACACACCCGATATACATGTATTTCTACTATAAATAACTCATAAACACTAGAAATGAAGAGTAACACAGGTTTACCTTATGCAGTTTATATATACATATTTATTTGTAACCCCTTCCTACACTACCATGTTTTGTAAGAACACCTTTCTTCTTACCTTGTTGCCTCCTCATCCCTGTTCTCGCCTACTTGCCATGGTTTTTATAAGCTTAATTGTATCATTATTATGCTAATCATCAATATGTCCTTGAACAAAAATATTGCAGAATTATTTATAAATTTGTTTGTATCTAAAATAGATAAATCTCTTTAATTTTGCAATGTTAATATTTTATATTGTTTTATATACAAAATTACAACACTTAAATACAATAGGGACGTACATGAAATGGTCTTATTTGGACTTAGAAACAGACGGTTATATCAGGAATATACACCCTTTAGACTGGCGGAAGACGTGATATCAATATGCTCTCATTTAGTATTACTTTGGAACACATCTAAGACCCTATTTTTATTCCTTCTGTCCAAATTTAAGAGGGTTCGGTGGTCATGGCCATTTTTAGACTATTTTAATCTCCTTAAGAATAAGAGCTCTGTATAAAGATATAGGAAAGTAATAAAATTTTAAAGCTAAAATATTTGGATTTTTTCTTTACTTAAAGTTAGTTTATGTGCCAAAAATATTATATTTCAAAGTTTAAGACAGATCTGATGGTTAATTTGTTGACCACCCAGCCTCCTTAATATGATTCTACTTTTGTGATATTAATCATTGGCACTGTTTGTGTGGTTTTTTGTTTTTGTTTCTCTTTCTTTCTGGGGGGAAGGGTGTTGCTTCAATTCTTCATATTGGTAATAACTCTAGCAGAATAGTTCTATGTTAAAACTGAGAAAATAATAACATGTATTTTTAAGACTAATTTATTTTAACTATCACCAATTATTTCCAAATTTGATCACAGGTCTTAAAGAGATTTTCTTCCAGTAACTCGATTTTCTGAAGTATAGGATGTCATCACTGAGCAGTCAGCTGGTCAAGCATCGGATCCAAGACAAGGGATAAAACTCTGTATGTTTAAACAGGTATATTTTAAGGTGTAGAGATCGAGTCACAAAATCAACTAATTTTTAGGTACCAGTAGTTATGTAAGAATGTAAGATGATTCTGTGTTAGAAGCCTGCCTAAATTTCAACTCGGTATCATCAGACTAATCAAAGGGAAATAATTCATCCATCAGTGACTATAGTCAAAGAAAGATAACTCATACATTTTACTGGTGAACTATTAATTCAAAAGCGCAGCTTTCATATTTTGAATTTTCAACATTAGATATTCATAGAAAAATTGAATCATCAAGTAATCGACACATATAACTGGTATTGCAGTTAATGTCCTAGGACTTTAATAAAGATAAAATCTTGTAATAATTATACTAAATATATATTTCGGGTTCTTCACCATGACTTATAACTTTCGTCATTTTTCAGACCCTGGAAATAATAACAGGTAGAAAGTAACTACATGTACTAGCTATCGCAGCAAGCTTAGAATCTACGGACTTTCATTGGGAGGTTTGTACCTTAAAACTAAGTGTAATTTGATCCTGATAAAGTCTAAGTTGTTCATAAAAGTCTTCACTTTTTGTTTATAAATTCTGAAATTAGTTTAAAAAAAAACCAATAAAATGCTCTCTTTGGTGGTACATGCGGGTGTGACAGTAGCTACTGTTGCAGATAAAAAACATAACTCAGCAGGTTGTACTTTTTTTCTGCAATGATTTCTACCTTCATAGCCCATAGATCACCAAAAGAAATCATTTTTAGCCCGCCTAAGCTGGCAGCTCAAGTGAGCTATTCTGATAACTTTGTTTGGCGTCTGTCTGTCCATCAATCCATAAACTTTTTATATTTTAGACTTCTCAAAAACCACTGGGTCAATTTTAACACCACTAAGCATAAGGCATTGTTGGGTAGAGGGGAGTCAAGTTTGTTAAAATGAAGGGCCAAGACAATATTCAAGTCAAGAAATATTTAAGAATTTTGAAAATGTGTTGATATTCTAAAAAAAAAATTCTAAAAAAAAAATTCTTTTCAAAAGCTATCTGGCCAGAAAAGGCCGTGTAACATGTGTGGAACATATGCATCCTCAGGTAGTATAGATTTAAGTTTTTTCAAGAAATGATCCCCGGGGTCAGGGTAGGGCCACATTGGTGGTCTAATTTTCACATTGTAATATATAGAGAAAAATCATTAAAAATCTCCTTCTCTAAAACCATTTCGCTAGAATAGCTGAAACTTGTGTGGAAGCATCCTCAGGTAGTGTAGATTTAAAGCAATATGAGCTGTATTTTTTAGAATTTTACTTTGCTGCAAAAGCCTGCTAGTCTGATAAGTCTGCATGTAACTTAAACTTTTATGACAAATAAAATTTTAAAAAATCATTAATTTTAGTCAGAGGAAAGATTTCTCTTCTAAGGAATATATAGCAGATTAATTTTTGTACAGGACGACAATAGTTCAATTTTGCTCCATTAAGGCTTCTTAACGGCCTTTTCCACAAATTATGGCTAGCAGAAATTTAAAAACCATGATATTTTTTGTCATTTTAGTAGAAAATAGCATTTTCGTAAAAAAAAAATTTCATCAACATGAAAAATGCAGCTCATATTGCTTTAAGTTTGTTCAAATCATGATCCCCAGGTTTAGGATAGGGCCCCATTAGGAGGTCGAATTTTTACTTAGGAATATATAGAGAAAAGTCTTAGAAAATCCCTTTCTTCAGAAAAGCTGTAACTTGTGTGGAAGCATCCTCAGATATAGTAGATTTAAGTTTCTCCAAATCAAGTACCCTGGGGTAGGGTGGGGGCCACAATGGGGGGTCAACTTTTTTAAGATATTTTCATACCGGACCACTTCTACTAAATTGTCCAAATACTTTGTATATGACTCCATAAAGCTGATTTTAATTGTTATGGCTATTTTTTCTCAAGTGAGCAATGTGGCCCATGGGCCTCTTGTATTAATTATATTTACATCTCTCTCTCTCTTAATTTCTCTCTTTATCTCTTTCAATTATTCATTAAAAGCAAGTTATCAGTTTTCTCAATCAGGGTATTGCATAGAAGGTACAGCAAGTTCTTCCATATATACAACAACTATTTTTAAGTCTGAGGTCAATCCGTGCTGTCCATGTTGCTAAGTTACGATCAATCACAAAATAATCCAAACTTTGATAAATACCGACTTACACAGGCTGACCTCAGACTTCCAAGTATTTATAATAACCATGGTAACCTTAATGTATGGAAGAATTGGCTGTTCCTTCTGTGAAATGTGCTGATCGACAATAACGATCAATTTTACATGATCAGCCAAGGCGATTGAGAGTTATATATTTTTTCTGCAATTCTCACTGTCTTCATACCCACATAAAACATGAAAAGAAGCATTTCGTTGTTTAATTGACGCCTGATTAAGCACTTGATAACGCAAATATTTTTTTTCAGTGGTAGATGGTTTTCCTCACTATGAAATAATGTACTTTTATATAGCAGTGTATAGTTAAGAGAACTTTCTACCTCTGAAAACGAAATGTTTGTAATGTCAAGAGTCTGAACCATTGAAGTAATGCACCACACTTCATAATTACACAGTTAATTTACATTTATTATTTAATATATACATCTAAACAGTATACAATATATATTGCATTATTGCAGTTAGATTTAACATATATTAAATATATTAATTTTACACAGTTTGATGGCACACAATGTTTGAAGTTTCAAATCACCAAATTTGGTCTGTTGACAGTCACATCCAATATATAAACACATCCAATATACAAACACATCCAATATATAAACACATCCAATATACAAACACATCCAATATATAAACACATCCAATATACAAACACATCCAATATATAAACACATCCAATATACAAACACATCCAATATATAAACACAGTTAGTCTACATCCAATACATGTATATACAAATACAAATAACACAGTTAGTCTACATCCAATACATGTATATACAAATACAAATAACACAGTTAGTGTACATCCAATACATAAAACAATCAGTCAGTTGACATACATTATGTAAACACAGTCAGTTACAGGTAGTTTGTTCACATATATAAGTTGTAAAACAGTCAGATTGTTGACATGTAAACATGTTATCAAACAAATATAATTTATTTACATGTAACATTTAGAATTTGTCACTTGAGGACTTTATTGAAATATAAATCAATATCATGAACCGTTTGATGATTATAAAACATGGTTTGTTTCATTTGTAATAGGGATTTCTTCACTAATGTTACATGTAAATAAATAAACAAATAGTTTGATTATTATAAACACAGTTTGTTTACATGTTATATTGTATTTTCTTCACTGTACCTGTGATGTTCTCAGCCACAAAGAGGTTGTCTCTGGTGTCCACACATAAACCACATGGATACTGTAAATGACAGTTGTCAATGTAGCGGAGGAACTGTCCGTCCTGATCCAGGATGTGGATACGGCGGTTGTACATGTCTGCTGTCAGGATCCGACCCTGGCTGTCTGTTGTGATGCCGTATGGATAGAATGATCCCTTGGTAGTAGAGGGAGGACCAGTGTAGGTAAACCGGAGTTTCCCGGCCTGATTGACCACCACTACTGCACGGGCTCCACGGTCTGACACACAGATATCTAGGTTCCTGTTCTCACTGATGTATTTAGTGTTATAGTATCCACCAGATGAATAGAGAGGTTGTCCTTTGTCGTCGTACTGAATACTTTGTTTCTCTGTGGAGCCAGAGTAACACACAACTTTTGTTTGTTTATCATCATCACTGTCCATGACAACCAGGAGGTCACCAGAGGAGGTACTACAGACACCGAGAGGTATCCACCCCCGTAGTCTGATCACTGTCTGTATCTGTGTATTCTTCACTATGTTCACAGTTCTATCACTGTAATCAGTATAAACTAGATCCCCACTCCTTGTCACTGCTATGTCCATTGAAGCGTTCCCTGACTTGGTTTGGACTGACTTCACTAGTTCC
The DNA here is from genome assembly GCA_020458035.1 of Magallana ariakensis. NCBI lineage: Eukaryota > Metazoa > Mollusca > Bivalvia > Ostreida > Ostreidae > Magallana > Magallana ariakensis. Next base: position 42,097,361 of record CM035811.1, on the reverse strand, counting down.
CTCCTCAGGTTGTAGAGTCTCAGGATTCTGTCAATACCACACGTCCAAATCTCCTCATCACTCAGACAGGACACACTACTTAATCTTCCACACTCGGTGTCTATCTGTGTGATGATCCGTGGTACATCAATGAGCGGTCTGTCCGGGGGAGAGGACTCAGCACCGGGAGATTCCATGGTGTAGCCATGTTCTTCTGTTTTGATAGATAACGCTGACAGAGAACCAAACTGTTGATAAAGCTGTTCTTTGTTGATCTTCTGAGGGGTAAAACTTGGTAAGGACACTGTGAGTTTAGGAGGCAATCTTTTGAATTCATCATTCCTGGATTTGTAGGCAGAGACACGGCTGACATCATTGGAGTCCAGTAACTTCTTCAGTTCAGCAATGCTCTGTGTGATTTCAGAAATGGTGTGTTTAATTTCACCTTCCTGTTTATCTAAGACAGCCAGGTGTTTGGTGTCCATTTCCTCCACGTTAGATTTCATGTTTCTGATAATGGCGTTTATTTCTCTGTGCAAGTCTTCTCCATGTTTGTCGATTTCTGTCGTTAATTTCTGGGAGTTTTCATTCAGAGCAGATTTCTGGACTGGGATAATGGATGCAATCTCTTGGTATTTAGGGAAAATAAATTTCTCTAATTCTTGTAAATCTTTTTGAATGAGTTCTTTCTTGTTGTCCATTGTTTTTATTATTTCAATAAATTTATGGTCGCGGTGTTTTTTAGAAGAAGCACATGTTGCACAAATAGGAATATCACATTGTTTACAGTAAAGTTCACATAGTTTTAAGGAATGTTTTTGACACTTTGGAGTATATCTCCTCTTTTCAAATGGTAGCACTTTGTGTTCTTTGGATAGATCTGAGAGATGTTCCCCCTCACAGGCTTTACACAGATATTTGTTACAAATGGCACAGTACATAGGGGGGCCCGGGGTCTCACAGAGATGACACCGTAACACATCCTGAAGGTTGTACTCAGGGTCCATGGTCATATAGTATGATGGGATTTTAAGAGATATTCTGAAGAAAAAAAACGGTCACTATTAGTTTACCATACTTCAGTAAATTATTCAATTTTCAAAAAACTTAAGGATTGTAAAATCTTAAACTTGCATGTTGGAAGTGCACACCAGAGTTTGTCTCTGGTGCACACGTACTGCAGTACACGACAATAGGTCGCAACTCTCTTGGTTATTAAGACCTCGATCTCTAACGCATTTGCATTCTTTTCATTTTTCATTTTTTTTAAGGGGGGGGGGTAGAAGAGTTACTGGTTAAGAAACAAACCTCTACAAGTCCAACATGGCGATCACGGTATTTTTCTTCCTGGTCTTGTTGGCCTTTGTGATCGTCACGTGATTAACTTATAAATATAGCAGGGGTGGATCATGATATTCCCGAATCGAATTTGGTGCGTTTCCGCCCGCGACAGGTGCTGATTTTTTATGAGATGAAAAATAATGTTTAAGATTTCTGATTATCCCAATTTGTAATAATGCGAGATCATTTGAATTTTTGATGCGTGTTGTTTCCGGGGGAGGGGGGGGGGTGTTAAAAGGCCCGGGCTTGATTACCAAGCACATGTGTACAAAGTCTCGTGCCTTGCTGGTTGCACCTGTGTTTTGTTTTTTTTGCTATTAAATTGTAAATGAAGTGTTGTTAAAAAAGATGTCAAGAGGATTAAAGTAAAATCTAAATTGCGCAAATTTTGGCAAGAATATATAATAAAATTTGTAGTGACACATGCGCCTACTTCCTCGCTTAATTAATAATTAAGACGCGTAGTATGGATATAATACGTACATTGTTATAAACGTAATCACAAGAAATTAACATAGGAAAAATATTTCTTAAACTTATTAAAAATATTAAATTTTAACACGTTAGTGAATAAAGTGAATTAAATGGTGAAAAAACTAATGATGGTGCCAAAACATCATAATGCTTAAACATCTTTGGGCCCAAACGTTTAGGGCCTTAAAGTCCGCTCGTTTGTATTCATGTCTACAAAAGCTTCTAAATCTTGCTTCTACGTTTGCACTGAAGTCCTGTATGTAATTAAACATTGGGATAAATGGGATCTTAACAATAAATAATGATTGGATTACATTGACATGGCATGAAATATTTGTAAATCTCACTATCCACGAAAATCATATACTGTATAAAGTTAAGTAAGAAATAATTTTTTTTTTTAATTTCAATTCATTTATTGACAGTTACCATGTCGGCATACAGTCATGAATATGAGTTACATAAAACAAAACATTAAACATAGCATGCAAAAGTTAAACATTAACTAATAAATCTACAATGGACAAAACATTGGATGAACAAAACTAGGCTTGTGCAAAGACTATCATTGGTATTCATAAAATTATAAAGTGTTCACTGTTGACTTTCCTTTCTAGCGTTGAATAAATAATGTTCTCACCAAGATTTGCGTGGGAGGAGGGGGTACCAATCAAGCCTTGTCCCTTTAAAATCCTTTTCAGTTTTACTTATTTGTTTCTTTTTGTATCTTTTACAGGTACCCATGGCCACACTGCGAGTCCAATGTTGCTACACCAGAATCGTTATTTATGTACATTATAAAGAATAAATTATCTATTGTCCCCTTAATAGTTCATGTCTTGATTTCAAACAACCACCCCACACCATGGTATTTCCACATACGATGTACATTCAACTGTTTGCTAGTGTTTAAATATTACAACTTTCAGTTTTATTATCTCATTGATTAATGAGAATGGACATTTCTCTTTACGCTGCGCACTCTTTTTCATTCTTACCATTGGTCAACCTTGATATATAGTACAACTTGATTCAGGCGCGTAGCATCGTATGTGGAGGGGGTGCACTTTTTCTTGCAACATACATATGCATTTTTTCGTAAATTCACATATAAGAAATATAATTTTTAAGAAGCTACCCCCTCCTATTTTTGGGCAACAGGTTAAAAAAGTATAGGGAAATATGGATATTTATTTTTATGGGGATTTTGGTGGGTTTTTTTTTTTTTTTTTTTTTTTTTTTGCATGTCAACTATTCGGAAAAGTCTGCCAAACGATACCAATCTAATTAAATTAGAACTTCCATCCGCTCCTCGGTTTTCTATATGTCGCGACATCGAAACCGAGGAGCGGATGGAAGTTCTAATTTTAATCATCTTCGCTAGCCAATGGTTTTCTGGCCACTCCGTTCCCCATAAACGGGGAGCGAAGTGGACCGAAAACCCTTGGCTAGCGAAGATGAATTTTAATTAGATTAAACGATACGTGCCTGTACCTTTTTTTTTTAAATCACCACCATGTAATAACAGTAAGGCAGTATGATTCAAAACGAAAAAAAAAAAATAACCCTTAATATTTTCATTTCTAGTGTGACCACTACGTATCGATTTTGTACTGTACAGTCTAATAACTTCAAATGACGTATTATAACAGGGGCGCCAGCGGGATTTGCTTATTTATATTTAAATATTTAATTGTACAATAGCTGAAAATTATATAAATATAAGTAATAAGGAATCATTCTTCGAATATTATGAGGTGATGATTTTGGTCGAGGCGTGATCAAATCTATAATAAAGCCCTTGGATTTGATCACGCCCCGACCAAAATTACCAACTCATAATCCTCAAAGAATGATTCCTTATTCCTTAATAAAATACAACTGTTATAAGAAATTAAACACTATCTTGGTTTTTCTAGACATCATAGAGTGTTGTCTAATCAAGTGTCTGTCAGTCAGTTCTAAACCTTAAAAATTCCCTAGATACCTCTAAAAACGCACTGTCATGCGGGACACATAGTTACGAACTTTAGTTGCATCCGATGTTATTTACCTGAGGACTGTAATTGTTAATGATTGAAAGAAGGTATTTTGAATTACGATTGTGAAATTAGGGACTCCCATTTCTTCGCAGATGTTTCCAAGGGAGGGGGGCATAAGTGTTTCACAAACATATCTTGTTTTCAGTATTAGTGTACATCGAATTGCACAAAAAGTCAAAAGTATAGAAAAATAAATACCAATACAAATATTATATTGGCACTTGTAAACACAAGGCCCATTATATAAACAGAAGTATTGTTTTTATTACATATCAGTATGAAAGATATACATGTATAATTATATTTCACATTTACACGAGAGGAAAATAGTTCTGACAAAATTTAAGCTTGTACACTATTTCTGTATGATGTACATTTATTGATAAATGAGAGACTTATTTTCAACAGTGTTGAAGATTAACTATTAAAACAGAACTTGGCCTTAAAGATATCTGACATTTTTTAAAAATTATTTCTAGTATGAAATCATGTATATAAATTTCTTTCAAAAACTGTCCTCAAATGAATAAAGTATGATAAAAAAAATCGTAGTTTTATACAAAAGTTAAACAGTGGAAGAAAATCAGTTTGTCTATGTGACTAAATGGGAGCTGGCGTATCAATGAAAACACGAAAATAATGGAAAAAAACCCTCAATTATCTATCTCCTCTTTCAACCAACTTGTGATTTCATTTCCTGTTCTGATTTTCAAGGACGTTTGTTTTAGACCCTTACGATTTATTTTCTGTTCTAATTTACCATTGTGCGCAATTCAAAGCTTCTGAATGTAAAATATATAAAAGTAATGAAAATACTTGTTGTCTTTGTATGAATTTATACGTTTTTTAAAAATAATTTTGATACCTAATATACACATAATACCGGTAATATGTATAGATATGAATATATGGAGACCCAGTCACCTGTGCATGATTTTAATGAGCGAGAACCAAGTAAAAAATTCATTAAATTTTCAACCATTTATTGTAGAAAAAATTGTAATCAAAAACACATCACAGCATTTTCATCTTGTATAATTTCTTGGATTACTTTACATGACGGCAATTTAAACAAATTTCTTGTTCACATCTTCCGTGTGATTGGTTGTCATTTTCATTAGTTCACCGCAGCAATAACCCACAAGACTCTCAGTCTACAGTGCTCTTAGTCTATTAATCACAATAAGGAATCCTGCTCAAGTAGGAATCGAGGACTGTCATACCATTCTGAGAGCTTCATCCAATCGGATTGTTTCTCCATTCAGATAAGGATTTTCAACAATTGTTTGACACATTTGTGCAAAATTCATCCGGTTTTCCAAGTCTCTCAGGAAAAACAACAGTTTTGGTCACGGCATCAATTGCTTTCTGTGGTAGGGCTGCTAGTAAGGTACGCCTAGAAATAAAACAGTCAACGTCTCCATGGAAATTCCATTGAACATATCACAAACATAATAAGGTGTTTTTTTCAATATGACAGTTTAAAATACTGTTAACCTGATCAGAGCTTAAAATTACACAAAAATCAACCAAACAAGTATTAAAATCACACTATAACATCAACCAATCAGAGAGTTACCAAGACATCATCCAATCAGAGACTAAGATACTACACATAATATCACCCAGTCATCACAACATTACCTGGATATGCTGTACACACTACCTGTACATAGTGTACACAACATTACATGTAACCATGCACTGTACACAACATTACATGTAACCATGCACTGTACACAACATTACCTGTAACCATGCACTGTACACAACATTACCTGTAAACATTTTATCGTACTCAACATTACCTGGCCAGATTGTACACACTCGGATTCCAAACTCCCCGATGTCTCGAGCTAGGGGGAGTGTCATTCCTGCGATTGCAGCCTTACTCGCTGCGTAAGCCACTTGACCCATCTGTCCGTCAAATGCGGCGACGCTGGACGTGTTGATGATCACCCCACGGACCTTGTCCTCATTGGGCTCATTCTGTGCCATCAGTATAACCGCCTGACATATCATGTTAAAAGTTCCCAATGTGTTTACCTGTATAAGTGTCATAATATTAAATATATCTCAACGTCTGGGCGAATCTTATTTGGGGCGATTTGTCTGTTTTTAGAATGTTTTGTTTGTAACAATTTTTTGAGCAGTTTTATTCATGTAAATTTTGCCTAAATGATCAGGAATTTTATCTACTCCTATATCTATCAAATTGACATGCATATGCATATTAATTAAACCATTGCTTTACAGCGTCCATTAACTTTGCTCTACAACAGGACCAAGCAGCTTCAACAAACATTATGTATAAATAAAATGCTGTAATCGCCGGAATGGGCACAGAAAAAACAAAAAAAATATTACATATCATCATATTATCTCTGGATAACAACGTTTCTTTTAGGAAGTACGATTTTTCGAACAATAGATTATGAACTCGGTGTCCATTATATCTAGTCCGAAATATCTGATGTTTCCCTGGCTTTTTTTAACGATTTTGAAAACCTGGCATGTAAAATATCAAAATCGTTAAAAAAGCCAGGAAAACGTCAGTCTGAGATATTTCGGACTACATTATATCAAGAGAATCCAGAAAAGATTCAAGAAAAGATTCAATCGTTTTCAGATATCTTAGATCTGGTAAATTTTACATATCATGCTCTGTTTAAATGTATACACGCATTTCTATATTCTTAAAGTACATGTAACAAATCGTTTAAGTATACGAAGAGCTCGACTGAATAAAGAAAATATCATAAAAAGCATTCTTATCGCTACCACAATGTTGGGACAATAATTCCCATCCCCCACCCACGAAGAGGGAAAAAATTCACGGGGTCGGTCTGCTGATTAATTTAAAAACTGAGTTATCAATAAGAAAAACTAACTACCTGAAAACAGTAGTTTTAAGATTTTGATTTAGATGATACATCAGTAACGGCACCCCCCTCCCCATTAAATGAAAAAAAAAAATACAAACATAAAGATAACCGTCGTGAAGTTAAAAGTTAGAATGTGTATGAATTACAACAAAATATTTCATTTCGTTGGTAATATGTAGAAAAAGAAGGTAAAAATTATTTGGCAAAAATTTTTTGATATCAAGCAATTATTACGGGATATAAGTATGGCGTCCTGAATGTCGATTCAATCCAGACACACTCAGTGAAGTTGGTTAATCAAAATTTTCCAGAAAGCTTTACAGCTTTACAGCCACTTGTGAACATGTACTGATTACCAGGAAGCAGCTACTTAGTTTTGTAAACTTACTGTCATTACAGTATATAATTATAAGATTTAATAATTAAAACTCTACCAGTTCATATTGGATCAAATCTGTTTTACCCGACACCCGTTCCTTAATATCAGAAATTTGATTTTCGAACAAAAAAATATAATTATAAAAACATAAACATACTAATATGCCTTTTTTTCCTTCAGAACCTTTCTATTTTTGACAACGTTTTGTATTTTGATCAATGATTATAAAACTTCTTTTATCACAGATTCAGATTGTTTTATTATTTATCATTCACTCAAAAATATATAGATACATACATTTTCCCGCGAAAAATTACCAAATTTTTCGCAAGTCGTTTAATTCTAAAGAAATGAGGAATATGAAATTCACTTTCAAAATTCTTAGCATTTAGGTAAGCAATGCGGCTAAACGCGGTCTCCAAACCCCATGCCGCACAAACTATATTCACCACCTAAGAAATTTCCTGATCCGTCTCATTTCTAGAAAAGAGTACGTATTCAACTTTATATTTTTCAGTTTAAATTGCATGTCAAATTATTTTAGCGATAATATAATAAATATTAGGCATTTGTTGTTTAGTAAAAGTTAACCCTTATCGTACATTACATGTACCAGTGTCCATGGGAATTATATTACAGAAACTAACGATTTTTACAAACATTCACCTTTTCTTGCTTGGTCCAGTTTCAATCTCACCTCAATATCTTTTTCTAAAAATAATATTTTTGATAAAAAAAAAAAAAAATAAATAAAAATAATATCGTTCATTAGAACAGTTAAAGTGATGTTATGTTTATTTTAGTCCATTCCATTCCGGCGATTACGGCATGCCTTTTCCCGCAGCGAGCATTTGCCATATAAGGTCATGTCAAAATTCGACAAACTTTTAAGTATACACATAAAAAATTGTTTGTTGATGCCAAGCATCCTTTAATATCATTTATTTTTTTAAAGCCATTCTCATTAAAAAGGTATTTTACTAATAATAAACCACCTTTAGTCCAACTTGAAAAAAAATAGAGATTTACCCTTAAAACATATGTTTTTATTGAACCAGATATTTTGGTTAGCAAAATTGGTTAATGAAATATCTTTGCATTCGTTAAAGGCCACAAGCACCTCTTTATAGAACACAGGGAGGGAGTTTAATTTAAATTCTTCGTATTATGTAATGTTTGAATTGAGTAAAAATAGAATATCGATATTATGTTTAACTATACAAGCGTTTAAAAGTGAAGATAGACTACTTCTATTTTGAATAATTTTCGAAACCGATGAAGCTTTTATAGCTTTGAGTTTTGATTCAAAGTCTGTAATACCAATCCCGCTTCCATTTATGTTTCTAATTAAGGTGTTACGCTTGATTCGCTTGATTTACAAACAAGTTAATGGAACAAGAATATGAAGAACTTCGATTAAAATCATCTTTACGCAAGTTTAATAGTCGATACAATGACCTTGTCAGCAAGTACAATGTTTCATTAGGACACATGCTGACTAACGTTTTTCATACTTATTAGACCATTATTTATACACCGGGCTGACTACGGTTTCCTCCGTTTTTCATGATCTTACACGGCGGGTGCGACGGGTCGGCAGGGGATGCTGACTCCTCCTAGGCACCTGATCCCATCTCCAATGTAATTGAGGTCCATGTTTGCTCAAGGTTTGTATTTTGACTATCACAAACAAACCAAATCATCAACGTTTCGTTTTTCCCTATTACGACAATTTCCCGATTAAGGTCCGCCTTTGCTCTATAAAGGTCCGGTCCGTATAAGAAAAGGTCCGCCTAACATAAAAGGTCCGGGGTATATTTTTCATTTCTATCTTTTCAATTTCGAGTATTTTGTTACAAAATAAGTGGTATTATTTTGTAATACGTTTAAAGGAGCACTTAACCGAAGTGAGTTTGTAAATATCCAGCACAGAGTGTAAATAAAAAATACATATAGCTTGGTCAACACAAATACATTACAAAAATTAATACCGTTTAAAACTTTTTTCATTTAAACTTTAAACTTACAGAGCGACCTTTTATAAACAGGAAATGATGCTTATTGGTGTCATTACACAATAGCTTGAACCAGGTGTTATATACACACACCACCCTGCAGGTGTGAAGGGTTTTTGACCGTTTAAAATTATCAAGTACTATTAAACAACGGACATTAATTAAACAATGGCCACCCGGTAAATTCAAAATTTGCAACATGACACTTCGATCCTTCTTTTCCATAATTTTATTTTTTTCTGGATTCCTGCCTGCTAAACCCACATATTGCATTAATAATTTTTGCCACAAATATCACATAAACATCATGACCTACATTTTTTGACACCTCCCCCAATTAAAAGAATAAGGTCATTAGATGAAAATCAAAACCGTCCGACAAATATGAATAATCTACATTATTTTATAATAATTTCAACGAGACGGACAAATGTTTGCAATGAATTTAAGGCCATTGTCACATTTTTAAAAAATCGTGGGATAAAACTCAATTACAAAATATGTTTTACTACTTCTACTTCCAATAACACTAATTTTACGGTCTTTTTAGGGATGCAATACATGTACGTACCGGATCTCACTCTTTGAATTGAAATATTTTACTATGGAAATTAATTGTATAAATTAATTGTATAAATATTATCATAAATAATGTTTAACTACTCTGAATACATTTTAAAAAATAAAACTACGCTGAAGTCAATTTCATGTCCACTCCAAAACCGAGAAGATCAACTGAAAAATATAATTACAAGAATCTTTATTAAACTCATTACATCCATGAATGACGAGTTCTAACAACAAGGCCGACCTTTTCATGGGCTATAATAGTGGGTCATACCTCTGAAATAAATGGTCATCGGGTTAAAATACTGTGAAGTATATGCATACAGCATTTCAATGGCGCGTACTTTTTCTTGAACTTTGATATTGGTTCCTATCCCCTGAATCAAAATGTAATAGATGACATCAATACATGTACCAATATGATTTAACTACTAATACTTAATTCCTTGTTTAACTACATGCATTAACATGGGTTTTTTTTTCAACTAGCGAACCTTTTCTTGGGCAATTATATTAGGCCCTACCCCTAAATTAAAAGATCATTGGGTTAAATCAAAACAAGTATCAATATGAATATTAATGATCTGCATCCAGTATTTCAACGAGGCGGACCTTTTCTTGAACTATTATAGTGGGTCCTACCCACTGAATTAAAATATCATCAATAGAAAAAAGTCAATACAAGTATCAATTTGTTTAACTACTTTCCTTTTTAACCATTATACCAGCATATTTCATTGGGGCAGATCTTTTTGAAATTAGGCTCCTCTCCAAAAATATCAAAAATTAGAAATGTGTAAACTATATCTATGGAAACGGATTTATATAACAAGTGTTTAATTGTTTCCAAATCCTTGATTAATTATGCATCATTAGATACATGTACGCTTGTATTTAAGAAATAGGGAATCGTTTTTTAGAATTATCAGGTGATCAAATACAGTCGGGAATAAACACTAAATCTTTTTTTTTTTTTAAGAAAATTGCATGCACATAATGAAATAAAAACAGAGAGAGAGAGAGAGAGAGAGAGAGAGAGAGAGAGAGAGAGAGAGTAGCTTACCACATTATCAGACTTTTTTACTTTTAAACACTTTACCTGTAGTCAATCAAAACATGCTTTTTAATTATATGGCCATGTATCATCTAATAATTAATTTTTTTGTCTGTTCACACCCTGATAGTTACCACAGTTAGGTATACACTATATTGTCAACGTATACCCCCTGTCCAGGTAATGCACATACGGGACCTTTATTAATTAGATCTATCTTAAAATAATGATAAATCTACATAGAGACGTATGAATTGTTAGTATATTATCATACGTTCCTGGGGCCCGTTTCTCAAAAAGGCCTACGCCCAGGCGTAAGCTTAGTCCGGACTAAATCAGGGACTAAACCCCAAAGCCAGACTAAGTTGCGTTTCACAAAAAGGCGGAAACTTAGTCGGGACTAAATTTGGGTTTAAATCTACGCCTGCTAATGGGTAGGCGTAAGTCCTTAGTCTGTACACAAAAATGGCGAGTGTTTTGTTTCTAAGGCAAAATAAACAGACAATTTTAATTTGGGATTGTTTTACGTGTTATTAAGGAAACATTCACATTTATTGTAATATTTGTACAAGTACGTATAACTTTAAAAAGTACGTATTGTTCGATAACTGTTCCGATTTCTAAACAAATTGAGATTAAATCAATTTGATAAATAATGGGCTTAACTCATTAAACGTATGTAATATACATTACTACTCGTTAATGAAATTTACCTAAACTAAAAGTATGAAGAATTAAAGATGGATATACCCCTATAACTGATATAAACACAATGGTTAAAAAGATGCTATAATTCTGAATTACACATGCATTCCACAACAACAACTCCGAGTTTATACATCGTACATTTATAGATGTATATGTGAGTCGCCACGACAAAACCAGTAGCCCTTTTCACAAAAAAACTTACGATTAACTTTTGTCGTAAGTGAAAACTTAAGTTTTTGTTCACTTTCACAAAAAATCTTACATGAATCTTAAGTGTAAAATTTGTCGTAACTTTACGAGAGCTTACCCAGATAGCAGCACATCGTTGGCCCAATCTCACAATATGGTTGTATTATCGCCGTTGGGTTATATTTATTGGGCCAACGGTGGTCCAACATGAAATATTGATAGTTGGTTATGTATTATGGGGCCAATGTTGGGCTAACTGTTGGCATAATATCATAAAATTCTTGTAGTTAGAGAGAGTATTTGTTGCGGGGTTGACATCGGCCCTGGGTTGGCCCAATGTCAATGAATCTGGCTAAGCATCATGGGTAAACAAGATCCGGACTACTTTTCGTAATATCGTAATATCGTACCTGCGCCATTTTTCATTTGACATTAGAGTAATGAGACCGATACCATGCATACCTGTATCCAAATCGTAAGCATTTATGTGAAAGGGAAAATCTTTTCTTCCAAGGATTGTCTTAAAGGGCAGTCATTGAAAGTAAGTAGAATTTAAAAGGTTATTTACCAGTTATTTTAGTATAAACATCTTTACTTTAGCAAGAATGATGTAAACTCAATGACTTGTTATTCTTGTTAAATTCTTATTTGAAAGCTTAAACATATAGTGATATACATGTACTTATAAATTTAATCGTAATGTATGTTTACTATTTACTGAGAAAACTAACAAATGTTTTAAATACTAAATACTACAGTTTTAGAGATTGTTCGAAAAAACAGAGCAAAGGCTGATTCTATAAATAAAGGACATTGAGAACAATATCAATGGGAAAGATATGCCAAAGAGAGGGGGAAGGAAGTAACGGGCACTGCTGTAGAGAAGAAAAGAAGGGGGAAAGAGACTTGGGAGAGGGAGCAGATGGAAAGTGGCAGTGCATAATTTTTTATATTTTGAAAAATACTATGGCATAACTGTGGTTTTACCCTCTTTGTTTTTTTAGACTTGCTTATTGATATCTTAAGTTTACTGAACTTGTGCATTCGCATCAGAGCAGGGATAAAACCATACATGTATTACTACAAGTGAGCATTAACTTCTTGTTTTTTAATGTTTTCTTCATGAAGTGCATTCATGAGCAATAAAATATGTTCCTATTTAATTATATTATTTAATTATATTTTACTCTTTTCTTTTTGCTCAGGTATTTTTTGTCTTATATTGAACGAATACAGTGGTCCAACAATGGCCCAATATTGTTCGTTTCATTGGCCCAACAATAAGACAACAAGTTGGTCCGATTAAGGGCCGATGAGCAAATTGCGGTTGGCCCAATGTTAATTGCTAACAATGGCCCAACCGTACAAAAGTGACGTTTGCCCAATATTAAAATAATAGAGTGGCCCAACAATGGCCCAATATTGTCTGTTACATTGGCCCAGCAATAAGCCAACAAGTTGGTCTGATTAAGGGCCGATGAGCAAATTGCCGCTGGCCCAACGTTAAATGCACACGGTGGCCCTACATAAGGAGCATTGTTGGCCCAACAAAGGTCCAATGACGTCCTGCTATCTGGGTATACCCTCTCTTAAGTGTAAAAATTAAAACTTAAGTGCAAATATTTTGTCGTAAGATTTTTAATTGACAACAAAAATGGCTGCCTTTTTTCGGCTTTTTGAAAACGATCGAGCATTGCGACGAGAACGTATTTTTCGGGACCGAATTAACCCACTAGACAGATATACGGACCTAGATTTGGTTGCACGATACCGTTTTCCTCGGCGAGAAATTCTTCTCTTGACTGATTTGGTAAATGATACTGTTCAGCACCCAACCTCTAGATCGTGTGCGATTCCTGTTTACATCCAAGTAAGTTTATAATGAATGCGGTTAGGGGACGGGTGAGATCAAAACCGGTAGTGATGTTGCGCATGCGCAAAAATTGTAAACATGGAAAAAAATATTGCGCATGCGCTAAAAAACTTAGAAGTTGATGATGGCGGTGCTTTCAAATGCCTCACTCTATGTTCTTCTAAATGTAAGCGTTGCAGCATGTGTTTATAACTGTAATTTACAAAGGGGAGTTTAACATGTTATTGTTTATAATTTTCTTACATAATTAGCCACAAAACCATATATTTTACTCAAGAAACATTCACAAACCATATACATACAATTCTCTCTGCACACTGATATTAACCGTGTTTACAAATGTTATAGCTGTGTCTATTTATGATTTGAACTCGATTCGTTTCATTAGAAGTGAATTGCCCACACAAGATATAATATCTATATTATATCATACTGCTTTTGTAATAGTAATTAATATTTTTTCATCAAATCATAATCTGCCAAGGGGGGGGGGGTACTTCAATCTATACTGTACTTTCTTTATAGGTAATGTGAATGAGAATATTTATTTATATGTATATAAAATTAATTTTAATCAAAATTTGTAAACATCAAGTTGATTTCAAAGTTTATTTGGTACTTCATGACCATTTGCCCATTGTTCAATCAGGCATATACAAAATACAAACAGTTGATAAATATGTGTTGCATCAAGTACTACAATTAGGCCTACATCATTTTATAAATCCACCAAAGCCCCTAGTGACTTGAAATATATTGTATTGAGATAAAAATATGTGGTTTTATTAAGATATGAAAGAAATAGTTGGAAATATTTTTTCATGTTGTAACTTATAATGTGATTCATTTCATTAGGTTCTTCTGGTAATCCCAACATCAGTTGGTGGTATCCCCATAAGGTCAAGTCTATATGAAGACCATGATTACCTCTCCTTGCCAGTAAGTCACCAATAACTAATACATATCAAGTCTTCACTGACAACTTGTTTGCTAATCAATAATATTATGGTAATTATTTTCATACATTCTCATTTAATTGGTATTATTATATTTTACAGAATAATGCTGAACCCCCTTGCTCTTGCTCCACCAATATTAATCAGAGAAGAAATGAAACAAAAGACAACTATCAGGTTTATTTCAATTGGGATTATATTTCAAAATACATGTACTGTAATAAACAGTGTATGTATAAATTCTAATTCCTCCTTACAAGCATGTATTTTGGATACTAGTATAGAAATATTACATGAATATTAAATAAGAACATGATGGCTTTGATAACTGCCTCCGATATAGTTTATGAAGAATACACGATAGTGATACATATACATGTGAATTCCACTTTAGGCACTGAAAATAAGCATATAGTTTCAGGAACTGCGTATAACTGCCCCTCTTTTGTCGTACTCTATCGTCTATACAAATATTTAATCATTTGTAACATGTACTATAAATAAAGTGAGTTTATATAGCAAGAATAACAATTATTACATGTTTATAAGTCACGTTTACCGTGTTAGAGAATATTCAGGATGTTTACAATTTTTGCGCATGCGCAACGTCACTACCGGTTTTGATCTCACCCGTCCCCTAACCAGATTCTAAAATATAAACTTCTTTTTTCACCTCAATTTCATAAAAAGTTAACGGTTCGTAGTGAAATTATACTGGCACTTTTTTCGGTCCTCTGTAATTTCGCCCCATATGGCATTGAAAGACAATTTTTGAGTATGATTAAACAGGCACCTGCCAGTATTGATCTATCATACCTTTATCAACTCAGATACTATTATCAATTTATCTCACTATTTAATAACCAAAATATAAGAAAACAGAAGAGTTTAATACTTAAAATCATGCATGCAATGGTTTATTATGATATTTAAGAATCATTCTTGATTCTCATTACTCAGCTAACAAAATTATATTCCTAAAAAGTAGGTTACATGGCCTTAAACTATCTATCACAAATGATAGCCTATGTTTTGATTATTCCACTTTTTTTGGTAGTGATTTCCAAGACTGACTGACCCCCCCCCCCCAAAAAAAAAAGTTTTTAGTAAGAAAAGTGTCTTACTAGAATAATTGGGGTAAGGAGTAGTAGTGGGTGGTAGTTATAATTACTATTAAATTTATAAATTTGAGTAAAAATGTTTAAGGGTTTTTTTTCAGCCCTTCAACCTATTTTACTTCAAAAAGTCTTGAAGTACGCCTAATTGAAAAAAAAAATTGAGCCTCAGAATTCTTTCATATTTCTCCCCCCCTCCCCCTCCCCATCTGCAACACCCCACTTAAACAATTGTGTTCTCTCTTTCCTCAGGTGTTGATCACTCTTCGCTTTTTGGCTAAGGGGGACTACTTGTCAGAAGTGGCTGACCTGCATGGAGTCTCCGTTCCATCAGCATCAAGGATAATACATTCTGTCTGCCCAGCTTTATGTCGACAGCTTAACAGCATTAATTTCCCGACCACAGCAGATGAACTGAAGAGAGTAAAGGATGGCTTCTATAAGATTGCACATTTCCCAAACGTAATCGGTACTATAGATGGTACATTGATACCCATACAGGGCATGTCAGGAGATGATGAACCCAATTTCATCTGCCGCAAGGGTTTTCCCTCCATCAACGTTCAAGGAGTTGTGGATGCCGACCTTCGGTACATATTTAATATTGACTAAAAATATATATCAAAATCATACATTACAGATAACTTTTACTCTTTTAATAATTTTTGAGAAAGATTATACCAAAAGCAACCCACTTGTCCACTCCCAATCTAATTAAAATTAGATCTTTGTGCATGTGTAGCAATGTATTTGGAATGGATCAAAAATCTAATTTTAATTACAATAGTCTGCTCCAAATAAAGTCATATTACACCCACCCACCTGCTCACTATAAAAAAAACTAGACCAGAAATAATTAGGTTAAACTAATCAAGCTTATTCCTTTCAGTTTTACCAATGCTGTTGTGAAGTGGCCTGGATCAACTCATGATTCCTTTATATTGGCCAATTCCTCTGTACCTCAACTGATGGAAACTTTGAGTGGACCCTGGATTTTGGGAGATTCAGGATATCCCCTGAAAAAATGGTTGTTGACCCCATTCAATGAACCAAGAGGCACCAAGGAAGAGAATTACAATCAAGCCCACTGCTCAACCAGAAACACAGTGGAAAGGGCTTTTGGGGTTCTTAAGTGCAGATTCAGGTTTGTTCAATTTTTTTTTTGTATATCAGCTTGAATTTATTAAGAATTAAATCCACTTACAGGATTCATCCTTGACATGTTAATTATAACTAATCCATGTGAACATAATTTTTTTTCCTTTTTATTTTAAATAGATGCTTGCATAAAACTGGAGGAAGTCTTCAGTTCACTGCCCCTAAATGCATCAAAATGATCGAATGCTGCCTTAGACTACACAATATGGCCATCAATGGCAGACTCCCGCTTGAAGCTGCAGACGATCCAATACAGGTTCTGCACAACAATGCCGTGTACAGAGGAAATGGAAATGATGGTTTCCGGGTGAGACAGACCATTGCTCAGAGGTTTTGAGAACATTATCTATAAAATCATGCAATATTCCTTAAATTTCTTATGACATTGTGTTAAAAATATTACATGTGTGAGTATCCTCACATAAAATTTGTTCATGTAGTTTGTCTTATCATATCAAATGAAATGAAAATATCATATATAGTTGATGTATACCTTTAAAATTAGCAAATGTCTTAATAGGATAATTATGCTCATACAAATGCATGCAATGTAAATAAATGTAAATATTCTCAACATAATGTGAAATATAATTTATCGTTCACTTTTTTTTACATGTAAAACCATATTTTTACGTCTGTCAGGGTGTATGTCTCTCTGTCTTTGTGTCTTTCTCTCTCTCATTCTCACTCTATCTCTCTCTCCCTCTCTCTCTTTCTCTTCTCTCTCTTGCTCTATCTCTCCTCCTCTCTCTCTTCCTCTCTCTCTCTCTCTCTCTTGGTAGAAGAAAAAGAAAGATCTGTAAATGAAAATTGTATAATTTAGCTGTGTCATCAGATTCTTGTTTATTAAGGAAAACCCTAACAAATTCATTAAATCTTTAACAGCTTTAATAATATACATGTGCAACTGTAAACATTGATAGAAGTTTATAACAATAACATAATAGTATTATATTAAGTAAAATTCAAAGTGTTTGTTGCCTTAAAATAATAATTTTTTTCAATTTATATGAAGTGAATGAATTTTTTCATATGTTAATTCATTATTTTCCTGATTGTAAACTGTTTTGTATTTAAAGCATTATTATCAAAAATTAAAAATCATTGTAAATTTTTAGAAAGTTTTTTGTCAATTCTTTATCTCATTGATAGTTTGAATAATTGTTGGTCTCGTCAGTGAATGAAGAGTTGAATTGAAATTAACTGACCATGCAAACAACTAATTAAATTTGTCTATATGAAAGGCAAATTCATTGTATGAATAAAAAAATTCCGGATAATTTAGAGTTGTCGAACATTGCTGAGGATCAGAGATCATTAAGTTGCCGAAAAAAATATATGTGCTATTTGACAATCATATCAATTCAATTTAAGAAACATTTAATAATAAGTAATACAGACATGTTTAATAGTCATACGAAGAAAACACACTTAATAATTATCTCTCTCTCTCTCTCTCTCTCTCATTCAAAGCTATGAAATATGAATAATTAGGTTGGGATTAAATAATTAAAACTTTCAACAATCTTGCGAATTGGTATGTGTACAGCAACAGAGTGTGCATGATGATATAAATTTCTATATCAGCAGCATTCAATTTGACTTAATTTTTTAAAATATCCATTATCTGTTCATTAACAGTGAAGAGTTATTCAAATAAACATATACTATAGAACTGGTTTACAAGCAAGCTTACATACCATATGCTCCCAATTACTTGACAATTTATGCTACCCATATTGAATGGTAAGGTACACATTACATACACAAAACATGTACAATTTGTCTTTAACAACAAATAATTCTAAATTCAAAAGAGTCTAAATTTCCAGAAAAAAAAAATAAAATCAAAACTTCCTGGATATTTGCCCATCTACACATTATGCCCTAAATCCCTACAAGTTTCACTAATTCTGTGCCATGCAGTGGTTTAAGAGAAGTTATGTTAGGGAATTGACAAAACAAATAACAAAGAAGAAACAGGACTGATGGACTGACTGATGGATGGGTCAAAAACATTGAACTGTACCCCTCATAACTTTGTTGCATGTGTTAAAATAAATGCTCTAACCTCAGGTTAAAAAGTGTAAATATATATCTTGGGTAGTTAACAAAATTTGTCTGTGGAATAGTTAATAATCCTCTTCAAAGATGAAATTTAATTCTTCACAATTTATGATAGATTTGGGAACTTAAAGGTCATATGAAACGATTTTTAACACCATGATTTTCTTTAATAAATATGAAGCTTGGTATAAACGAATGTTAAAATACGTGTAGCAAGATTTTTTTGTCATTGTATTACTGAGAAATAACCGTGGAAACTCGGCATCTGAAAAAATTCTTCCCCGCTTATCGTTCTTGAATTTGTGGATTTATGACGTCACACAGACCCACCGATGTAAACAATGCAATGAAACTAGTGTAATTTTACAGTAGCTTATCGATTTGATTTTAGTATTTTTTGCATATATGAACGTGTCTTTCTTTTCATATGAGATGATCTGATTTCGTAGTACAGATGACTTAGTTTTAATTGGTCGTTAATGAATAAAACTATCAACTTTTCACCAGAGTAATATCACGATGAAGATCCCGTACTGCAGTGAAAATTTAACAACATTAACAGCTGATTAACGAACTATCCTAATCCTTTTTAAACAGAAACAACATTTTCTTTTTCGATACGTATCATGACTGAGCTACATTTACATAGAATTAAATCATTTTAATTCATTTGATTTATTTTGTGACATAAAAACGTATAAGGCAGACCAATGAAAATGTTTGAGGCATTGTGTATAGTCTGTATTTAAAAGCTGCTGTAAAATACCGCAAAAATAATCTTAAATTTTATTTTAAAAATAGGTCTATTGATATAAACTCTAATTAATTTGGCCTATAAATTTCTGACTTATTGATATATACAAGTAGCAATATCTTTAGAAAATTCTTTGTGTACACGTATAAGTATTAGCGTTTTATCAAACTAGATCGCGGAAATGTGGCATTTAAGGATTTAGAAATGTACCGGTTAAATAAATTGGTTGTTTGATAAAAATATGTGTGAACGAACGGGAATCAACATATTTCATTATAAGAACAAGCATCAATAAAACGAAAGAAAAAATTGCGGAAGAAAGGGAGATAGAAGGAATCTGTGAGTAAACACCGCACATACAAGTACACGTTTCAAAATCAAAACATTTGAAGAAACTTCTCTTAGACTAAAAATTATTAAATGGTAACATATTTGTGAATTTGAAAACGAAACAAACAATTTAATCGTGAAGCGAATGAGTCAGCATGTTGCCTGTTAAGAAAAAAAAACCCCAGTACTGTTGAATTGCATGAACGTGCAAATTGGAAAAAACGATCAGTTATTTTTGAATTTGACAATTTCATTTAAACTAATTGAAACAAAACATATACATGCATACATAAAACTTATATTATACTTGCATGTAGATCTATAAAGAAAATCATTCATTCTCGAGTCTCTACTCTCATGTACACGCTATCAAATATAGACGCATGCGATTGAATTTCTTGAGAGAAAATATACTGTCGTGGTTGATTATTGTATAATTATATAAGTTTTTATATAAAATAGAATTTTTTTCTTTTAAAATACTGCAAAATGACATGGATATTTGTATTCACTACAGAGCGTTATAAGGCCATTGGGTCTTACTGACGTCATAAGCAAGGGAGGTAAGCCGCGTAAGTCAATGTTCCTTTTCCCGATTAAGTGATTTTGATCGACTGTGGCGCTGACATTTTGCATAAAATATCCAAAAAACAATGCCAGTCTTATTAAATAGGCACTTATGAACTCATTCCCGTATATAACTCAATATGGTCAGGATATCGTTTCATATGACCTTTAATTAATGATTGGTGAGACTGAAAATGGTGACATAGGAGAATTCAAAGACTGTCCTGGAAACTTAGCAACAATTAATTCTACTGCCTCTGTTGATCTCCTCTGCAATTGAAGCATTTCATCCTGCTGTGCCACCATCTTTTCATAGAGTTTAATCTTCTTGGCCCTGTACTCTTGTAGGTGCTTATTTCTCTCTCTTTCCATTTCGATGAACTCCTCCCTAACATCTTTTGTTGTTCCTGCAGACTTGGCTAAAAATGTTGATATGCATATTACATCAAAGCAGATACTAAATTGCTTACTAATTAAAAACTGATTTTCATGCACATTGTGTCATAATATAGGTGACAGATGACTAACTGAATCATATTGTGCGTTACATGCAGCTTAATTTATACTGCCATAGATCTCAACATACTTTATAAGGAAAACACATATGCTGTACAGATAAAGGCTTAATCATAAAAGGCATTTCTCCAACTTGAATGAGATACTAGCTGAAATTTGTGTTCACAAGTATAATAGTATAATAAAAACTAGCTAAATTGAACAAGTGCATTTGAATCTTAAAGCCATAGTTGCATCTACACTAGAAAAGCTTATATATACCGTTATACTTACAGCCACTATCATGAAATTTCTTCTTTTTCACAGGTCTTGTCCTTGATGCATTCATGACATTTGAAGTGCATGCTTCTAAATAGTCATTAGAGAAGGTTATCAATTAGTATTCTTCAAAAGATAAAAGTTGCATGATTAAAAAATCATATGTAAACATTTTTGTACTGCGTTGGAAATTAAATCAACTGACACAAACACCCTATAGAGACACCTACACACATTCTGCCATTTACTCCAGCAAAACACATTATAAATATCTATTCCTCTCTCTCTCTCTCTCTCTCTCTCTCTCTCTCTCTCTCTCTCTTATAGCTTGTGTTTAGGTAAGGCTTTTGACTTTTTAAGAGTTAAGTTAAATAATTTAATTTGGATATTTTAGAAAATACAATAAAGCACAGTTATAGGGAATATGCTTATAATGAATTGATGCTTCTAGCGAAGTGATTTTTATTAACTGACTTTATTACATGATGTAAACTTGACGGATATAACAAATTATGCTTATAATGAAGTAAAATTGCTCATCCCTGGCACTTCGTTATAAGCATGTTTTACTGTACTTAATTTCTATTGCAGCATGCTTATTGCTTAATCAAATCAGCATTACTAAAAATTTATCCTAAATCATTTTTTCTACAAGAAGAAGACACAATTTTCAATATTATCTGATCTAATTATTTTTCCATCAAAAAGTGCACAATGTATATAAACTTGATTTAATACTTTACACTAAGAATAATTTGTGCTAGTGCATTTTAATAAGCATAGTAAAAGTTACACACTGTGCTGCACATAAACAGAAAAATGTGCTGGATACTTTCCCTAAATGCGATGAGTGAAAAGAAAATAATACAAATGGCATGTACCTGGCAAAGTGGGTGGCAGAGTTGGGACAGATGCTTCTTTCATTTCTGGCATGCTATCTAAAAAAAAAAAAATCATAAGAATAGAGTTGTATACAGAACATTTAATAGATGTAAAATTCACATTTGCAGACAAGGCAAGAATGTAAAAAAATGTAAATAAAAGCATTAAATCCTTATATTTTGAAAGATATAGTCTCATAACTGCAACAGTGTGTGCAGTGAATTACTGCAAGTTAAATAAATGAACAAGAATAGAATTCCTGGGTCCCCCGCCGTTCAAGCAGTATACTAGTATACTGTACTGTGGAATCATTAAATTTCGTGGGGGCCAATTTTCGTGGATTGCTTAAATTTTACAGGTTCGTGGGGACGCGACCAAGGCTGATTTAAGAACTTAACCAAGGTATTAGTGGTATAAACATTTGGTATAAATTTCATGTAAATCCATCAAAATTTGTAGGCATGAGAGCGCTTACAAGGTCAATTTTTGGATAAAACAAAGTCATTATTGTGGTCAAAGTCCCATAACTCCAGCAAAAAGTATCGACCAATGCTAATTTTCGAACTTGACCAAGGTAATAGGTGTATAAACATTTGGTATAAATTTAATGAAAATCCGTCAAAATTTGTAGGCATGAGAGCGCTTACAAGGTCAATTTTTGGATAAAACGGAGTCATTATTGTGGTCAGAGTCCCATAACTCCAGCAAAAAGTATCGACCAATGCTGATTTTCGAACTTGACCAAGGTAATAGGTGTATAAACATTTGGTATAAATTTAATGAAAATCCGTCAAAATTTGTAGGCATGAGAGCGCTTACAAGGTCAATTTTTGGATAAAACGGAGTCATTATTGTGGCCAGAGTCCCATAACTCCAACAAAAAGTATCGACCAATGCTGATTTTCGAACTTGACCAAGGTAATAGGTGTATAAACATTTGGTATAAATGTAATGAAAATCTGTCAAAATTTGTAGGGATGAGAGCGCTTACAAAAAAGTGTGACGGACGGACGCACGGACACACGGACCCACGGACACACAGACCCACGGACACACGGACCCACGGACACACGGACCCACGGACGGACGCCCGGCATTTCTATGTCCCCGCTCCGCGTTGCGGCGGGGGACAATAAATTGATAAAACTTAAGATAAATTGCATGGATCATGGTTGGTGGCATGGAGCTCCCTGGAAAGCTGGTTGGTGGTATGGAGTCCGATGGGAAGCTCTGTGGTGGTATAGAACTACCTGGGATGCTGGGGGATAGATGGCTCCATATGTGACTTTGGGATAAAACATGCCTTTTTGGGTGACTTGGGTATACAATGGACCTCCTTGGACAGCTTGGGGCTAGGTTCCCTGGTTTGGTGACGGATGGAATGTAGTTTCATGATTGACGTGGAGATAAAATGTGGATGGCTGGGTGGATGGTGGATGATACTGACCTTCCTGAGTAGATGATGGCATACAAGCTCCAAGACTCTGCATAAAAGAGAAGTGATAAAAATTAGACCTTAACTACCCACCTCAGCAATATGCTATACAAAATGTAATAGGAAACAGTAATAGGAAACAGTATGTCCTGCAGAGAGTCACTTCTGAGCAACATTACGATCATGAATTAACATTAAATATTTCTCCGACCACATTAAAATTCTTTACAAAAAAAACCCATTAAATCAATTTTAGATTCCATCCTGATTTGCAGAAAATGTGGGGCTGGTGAGTGGCTTTTAAAAATATACCCATTTTACGGTTCATGTTCTTGAACTGCTCTATCAGAAAGAAAATAGATACAGGTAAAGATAGAATCAGCTTGAAGAAGACTCAGCTTTTTTCCGGTTTATTAAACCAATGCAAACAAAAACATGGTATGAGCCTTGTTTACATTAAAAATAATGTGAGCTCTGTATCTTGCTTAGAGCTCATTTTCAACACCGACGGTGTTACACCGTTGATTTTTCCACTTGGTGAGAGTCAATGTTTACGTCATGCAGCTCGCTAGACTTAGTCGGCCGTTCGCTTCGCCAGCATCAAAGACATGCCGCCGCCACAACGCATGCGGTTGAAACAGTGCAACTGCATTAAGAATAGTGTACAAAACAAATATTTTTCTTATGTATACTAACATTTAAAATTATTCTTATGTTCGGAATGACTTTATTTAAATATATGGAGAGAGAGAGAGAGAGAGAGAGAGAGAGAGAGAGAGAGAGAGAATAGGCATGAGAGAAAGAGAGAGAGAGCTTACTAGTAAATAGCTGGTTAAGTGGATTACATCCTCACAATGTCAATGTTTTGTGATTACGGAACTCCACGCAGTTTGTGTGGAGTTTCATAATCACAAAACCTTGACATGATTGTGAAGATAAAGTGAATCAGGGCTTCATCAGATTTGAAAAGAGGTTCCTCAGTTTTTTTATTTAAGCATATCATAGTATGACGTCATAATCATTTCAAATGTTCGGTTGATAGATATAATATTGCAGCCTTTGAAATGGCGAAGTACTCGGTGTCCCGTTTTTTGAAGATTCAGATAGACTGACATTTCAATCATCAATATTATGTCTAAAACGAAGGTAAGTTGCTTATTTTTGATACAGATATATTGCACACGTATTGTATAATAAGATACAAACGACTATTATTTTATAATAACAATATTTATAAGGCAGGTTGATTTTTAAGTTGTCCAGTGAAATGTCCCAATCTAAAAAATACTGCACTTTTTAAGCAATTTAACGATTTTAGTGCAAAATTTCAAGCAATATACAATCGCAATTATTAAAATAAGTACAACAGACACAAAGTACATAAAATTTGCTACAGAGACATATCAAAATTTTATGAATCCCCATATTAGTTTATGGAATACAGACATTATTTAATGTCCAAATAAACGTCCCCTTTATGTTTGACGCTCCGTGACTGTGACGTGACGTTGATATACTTAAAACTGATAACGTCCAAACGAAAAACGTTGGTTGGTAAATAATCATTATATAAGTTTTGATGCGGGTCCTTTTCGTAATTTTTTTTATTATATAGCAACAATAACATTTTCTGCCAAATACCCGTTTTTTCTAATCTGGACTAAGTTGATTAAAATAATTAGATGATGCAAAGACGTAATGTAATCAAATCCTTACACTCTACCCATATTCTCTTTATTCCATTTTAGTCAAGATCTTTATAGACCGATCCATCCGTTTAAAAAAATATCCTACACGCGTGATAAATATTAAAGTAATTTAAAAGCGGACATTAGCGGTCATACAAAATCTGCTAGAGGTCACGTAGCATCGGGGGGGGGGGGGGGGGCATGTAGAAATGAATAAACATAGAGATCCCCCCTCCAACTTTTTTTTCGTTTGTCAAAAAGTCTAGCCCCACTTTCAAAAAAGCCCGCTATTTTCTAATAGAACTTTACAGAATTATATTTTTGAATAAAGCACTCGTGTTTTATTCATTATTGTATTAATTAGATAAATACTTTGATAGGAAATGAGGATTATCATTGAAAACCTGCATGGCGACCCATATGTCTCGGTACTAGTATTTGTGTTTAGGATTTTAAAAAATCGACAGGGTCTTTAATTTTTTTATCTGTTGCGGTTTTCAGAAGAATGACAATGATACCATGGATACGAAAATGTCCCCACGAGAAAGATTAGAGTTTTATAGAAATAAGAAACTTCAAAAACGACGACAACAAAAGCTAGCATCGTATCATAAAAACAAAACTGTCAAACAGACTGAGTATAAACAAACTTCTGATGCAATTAGAAAGCGCATGTACAGAGCAAAACAAGCTGAAACGAGACAGAAGGAAAAAGAACGAAAAAGAAAATATAGAAATTTAGCGAGGAATAAAAACGTCGAGCTCTCTGCGAACACGAAAAATTCAAATGAAATGATAAGACATGTTTTTAAAAACAGAACAAGTAAACACAGAGCATTAAAAAAATTGAAGGATTCGTTACCTCAATCACCAAAGAAGCGGTCAGCTACACTGGCAGCATATTTGAAAAATTCAAACTCTCCAACGACAAAAATTTTAATTGATGCTGATGTCGTATTATCACCAGAAGAACAAAGTAAAAAAATCAACGGAAAAAGCGGTTCTGCAAGATTTAAAAACAACAATTGATAGCTGCAAAATGAAAAGATCGAAAGACTCGGTTACGTCTATGAACGTGCTTGTTGCATCAATACGTGGTGAACAAGTGACCCAAAGCAGATGTCGAAAAAATCTAGCTAAAAAACTTGGTTTACCAGTTAGACGAATAAGTAAGGGAAACACAATTCACACCACTGTATTGAAAACTGAAAGATCTTGTTGGACTTACACGTTTAGAAAAACGCGCACTGACGCGATTTCAACGGAAACTAAACAACTTGCGTACGACTTTTGGCTGCGTCCAGGTATCTCCCGACCGACTGGAAATAAAGCAGATATCAAGCGAGAAAGAATTGGACCCAAATTATACACGAGCCACGCAGTGTATATTTTAGAAAAGACCCAAACTGAAGTTTACCTGGATTTCATAAGCGAAAATCCTGATATCAAAATTCGTCAAAGGTCCTTTGAAAATTGCAAGCCCTATTTTGTTAGACAGGCCCGCCCAAAGGACAGACACACATGCTGTTGTCGATATCATGTTGAAATAAAGAGTGCCTTCAAATCATGTATGGACTTTCGGAAAAAGATCTTCAAAACAAATGCAAATGACATTGGAATTGACGTCCAAGTATTCGAGTCCATAAGCGATGTGGTGGATGTCACATTGTGTATAAATCCTACTTTGCAATGCATGAAGCGACAGTGTGCAGAATGTGGTATCCACAAACTATACTTATTACCAGAAGAAACTGGAGACGCGGAGACAGACGAAACAGTCAAGTGGGAAAAATTTGAAAAAGTTGAAATCAAAGTGAAGGGCAATAAAACAACAAAGAAACTCGTTCTGGTTAAAAAGGAATCAAAAGTCAGTGATTTATTTTCACACTTTTTGCAACTATTAAAATCGTTTCCATTCCATCAACACCGAGCTACTTGGCAAAACAACCAATTTCAAGAACTTTCATCTAATCTTCCACTCAACCACTGCATCTGTGTTCATGACTTTTCTGAAAATTACCGTTGCACAGAATTAAAACAACTTCAAAGTGCTTACTTTCAAAAAACTGAAGTCTCTGTTCACGTTACGATTATACATCGCCATGCACTACCCGACATTGATGGAGTGGAGAGCACTGAGCAGAACCCAGAAATAATCACTGAACATTTTTTTGTTATTAGTGATGATCAACAGCATGACCAGTATTTCGTCCATGAAGTTCGTAAAACAATATCCGAGTACTTGGCATCTATTTCCTACCCGGTTGACACCATGCACGAGTTCACAGATGGATGTGCAGCCCAATATAAGAGTCGACATTGCTTTGGGGATATCAGCAACTCCAGTCGGGATTTCGGTTTCAAACAGTTTACCAGAAATTATTTTGAGACTGCACATGCTAAAGGTATTTACATGTATATTTTCTGCACACTTTCTTCTTAAGGATACAAATACAGTGTCCATCAGATCGAACTAAGTACTTTAAACTTGTAAATGGTAGCTATTCTATTAGCATTTTTTATGAAAACAGAATTGTTTTATACATTAATTATGCCACTTGTTGATCACTACTTTCATTTTGACAAGATAAAGAAGTAAAACGTGCATTATTTAATTCATTCATGTCGCGTTGAAGTTTATTTTGCATTTACTATATGAACATTTTTGTTTCAATTAAAATTTAATATTTTTGTATTATTACATGATTGTGTTTATAATGTAGGACCTCAAGATGCTGCTGGAGGACTGTTAAAAAGACAGGCAGATCTGGCAGTTTTGCGTGGACAAGCCCTTATACAAAATGCCCGGGATCTGTATGAATTTGCTGTTTCGAATTTGACGCGGACAAAATCTGTTTGCCGGAGACGGCTTTTCCGTTTTCTTGATTTCATCCCAAGAGAAGGCAATTTAAGTTTCAAACCAATTTCAAACATCAGATCTGTCCATCAAGTCATCGTTGATAACTCGTCTCCCCATATCATTATACGCGAACTGTCCTGCTTTTGTGAAAAATGCAGTTTACAAATTTATCACGAATGTGTAAATGTTTAAAAAATTGGGCAAGTTCAACACCATGAAATGGTCAAGGAAACAAACAACACATTCGATGTTGAAGAAGATGACGAAGAGGCGCCCTTGTCCGAAATGGTATCCAAAGGACAGGTAATTGCCGTATATGCGGATGACCCAGACCATGACTATTTCTTGCTAAAAGTTCAGGAAGCAATTCAAACATTAAACAGCGAAAGCACCGACGCCTGGGGCTCAACTCTTCCAGCTGGTATTAAGGTCATCACAGGACTTTATTACGACAATATTAATAACAAGAATCTTCTGTCATACAAACTTATACCCAGGAGAAGAGCCGTAGTGCCAGCCAGTGCAGTAGTTTATATCTGTTCAGAAATAGATGCTCGGGCCAATATTGTTTTGGACGAATGTGTCCATTTAAACATATTGCATGCAATAAACGACATTATTATGTCTTAAAAATGAATTGTACATGATCGAATACATAAACTTCAAAGATTGTAAAACCTAGTAAATAGAATAATATACCAGAATATAATTTTTCATGATTGTATAATTATATTATCCAAATACATGTATCTGTGCATTTAGCTGTATTGTCTGGGATAAAAGTGCAATATCGAATGTGGAATGTTTTGAATTCGCTGATCAAATTTATAGTTTATACCATGGAGCTTGACATTTTCTAAAAGGAAATCACATTCCAATCTGCCAATTTTTGTTTGTTTCATAAACTATGATTGAGTTATTTAAAGGGACCTGGACACGATTTCAGATGAAAATTTTATTTTTGATTTGTAGGTATTAAATAGTTTTCTTGTGTATTTTGAATGATTTACCAAAATTTGAATGTTAGAAGTCGTGTTACAAGCGAGATAAAGAGGAAAGAAGTCGTTGTTATGTAAACAAAGCTCGAGTCTTATATTTGTTTACAAATAATGTAAAGTAAAGAAATTACCATTTCTTTGACAAAATAACTTGTGGAAACAAGATAAACTTATTAAATGTGTTCATAAATAAGTTTATCAACAACAAAATGCAACATCAGATTGAAACTTTTACCAATTCAAGACATTTGTAAACAATAACAGGACTCGAGCTTTGTTTACAAAACAAAGAATTTTAACCTCTGTAACTCGCTTGTAACTTGATATTTGACTTTAAAATTTTGACAGAGAATTAAAAACATCCATATTGACCATTCTAGACATTAAAAACAAAAAAATAAATTTTAAAAAATTGGGCTCAAATCGTGTCCAAGTCCCTTTAAATGAAGATATACACTTTTTAAAGTTATTACTTATATTTCTTAAATATTGCCTGAGTTACAGGCCTGCATATTGTGATCTTATTTTAAGTACATTTACTACCATATTACTGGCAATGTTTGTGCATTAATTCATAACTTGCTTGCAGTGCAAAACTGGAGATACAGGAGATATGAATATTTATTTTAGTTTCAAAATTCACGGCTATTAAGAAGTTGAGTTTCTTTAAAATGCGACGTTACGTTTGTGCGTCGTTTGACGTTATAAGCGTAACGTTAAGTAACACCAGTATCGTGCGCGACGTCAAAACAATTTGACCTGGAAAAGTGTTTCAAAATGTATACAGAGTGTCTGCTTGCATTGATTTTCATAACCTCTCTAGTAAGTGTGTTCGATATGTTTTCTGTAGGTCTGCACTTGTAATGAGTTTTTGTTATTAATGCTATAGAAAAAAATGTTATACATGTATTTGCGGATGAACAAAGTGAAGTATAAAATAAATATATCGTCTCTCTCTCTCTCTCTCTCTCTCTCTCTCTCTCTCTCTCTCTCTCTCATATGCTAATTGCCTTTATATACTGGGTTGTTAAATTTTGAGGGATTTTTTCAATCTAAAAAATTTGAAATTATTTACAGGTCACTACTGACAGCTAGATCTACCCGGCGTTAGTAAGTTATATGAACATTAGACTAACTTTAATAAAGAGGTCTCATTTTCAATATTAGATTGCCATTTTAACTCTGTTTAATGGTTTAAACTTTTTGCACAGCAGTTGAAAGGGCGCCATACATTGATTTGTTTTATTTAATGAATTAATAAGTAATAGGAGCAAACCCAACATGATCTATTTCAATTTAACTTTGAATACTGTTTTGATTAATAAAATGCATATAAGAATGATAACATAATTCTATATAAGGGCGTTTGTCCCAAATCAGATTAGCCGTACATCGGTTAAGTACAGTTTAAGAAACCATTTATTAATTATTTTTTTTAAATTATAACATAATAAAAAGCAAAATATTACCTTATCCCACTAATTTTTTTCAAATTAGGATGTGATTTGATGGGCGTTTGCTTTGAAGATTACAGTGCTTGTGATCACGCAACTTGTAGAAGATTTCCAAGGGCAACATGCATGTAAACTGTTTATAATAACTAATATTTGAATTCTTCATATTGGAGAGAGAGAGAGAGAGAGAGAGAGAGAGAGAGAGAGAGAGAGAGAGAGAGATTTTATGATAAACCATATCAATATTACTCTTGCATTCTTTTTTTTTTCATAGGGAATATTGCTTCGGCTGTGTCCCTCGTTTCTTTCTGGGCGGAAGAGACATAACGCCTTATTGCGGAAATTAAAACCAAAAGTAAAATGACGTTTGTCTGCCGAAGGATTTTTGAAATGATTAATCTTTTTAAAAGCAGTCAATAAAAATGAGTCAAATACGTGTGAGTTTTATATTGTTGATATCAATTTTCAGTTACTGTATTACTTTAACGAAAAGGAACATGCATGGATGAATTAGACGGAGAAAATCAAATGTCCTTCGGTTTTTAGTTGAATGATTGTAAAAAAAGTTAGTTAACACAATCTTTAACATAGAACATGCATGTATTTCTTTAGGACAATTCAATAGCACGAAATAAAAGAAGACTTTGTATTACGGTCTGTTTGTACGGCGCGAAAACCCACGCTACCACTGAAGCCCGGGAAAATGATACTTTTTTAAACATATACATAAGGACATAAATATGTATCATTTTGAACCACTGTATATCATGGACTTGCGCTAATTAAAAACCAAATATATAAATATGTTCAAGTTTGATATGTGTGTGGGGTTTTTTTATCCGCCCTTTTCCACTCCTTATATTCTCCCATATTCTTTTCTTAGGAACAAAATAACATAAATTTCCGTAAGTGATTTTTAATGTATATACGTAATGACCATGTAGAAAAGAAGAAAAAAACGTCCAATAAACAAAAGGAATAAGCAAGCGTACATGTACTTGAATTATTGCATTAATTACGAATACACCTACATGTAATTTATTTTTAGGAAATATGGATTGGAGAATGATGGATAGTCCGCAAAACAATAAAAGTTCCATGAACTAAATGGGGAAAATAAGTTTGGTTTTCCGGATAACCTGCATTTTTATAAAGTTATAAAAAAAAACGTTCGATCAAAAACGTACAATGAAAATTTCTCATGGGAAAATACTAGTATACATGTACATACCGTCATTTCATGTTAAGCATAACAAAATACACTAAATTTTTACGATTTTTAATCAGTTTTACAGATGGTGCATGCATGCATGAGTTAATTTATGTTTCTAGTATCTATTTCTGAAATGAACAACAACCCCCGTTCAACTATTAAACTGAGCAGATCGAAACCAATCATGAAAGATCAAGACGTTACTTTCACTGTAGTGTCAAATGAACTACTAGTGTCATAGGATATGATCAATAACACACCAATTTTTGTATCCCCATAATATTAAGGAATAAACGACTTTTTATTCTTTAAACGGGATGGTTATCTGATCAAAAGCCCCTTTTCTACTAAAATAACCACTTGCAATTCTAGTTTCACTATTTCTTTATATTTTTCTGATAGGAGGTTTATTGTGTAGAATCTTGATTGTTACTTAATTTAGACAATAAAAAGTATAGTGTACAAGCAGACAGTTTTTAAATGTTTCAAACTTACAAGATCGATGAAGACATTGCATAAAATATAAAACTTGTTTTTCTTATACTGAAAAAAATCATGCCAACGCAAAATCATTGCAGGTACTTGATAATCCGGATCAAATATTCTTCTTAAAGTTATATACTAAATACAATTATGGCTTTATAGCAACATCATTGTAGATATTTGACAATCCGTATTATTCCTGTTAATTCATCCCCAACGACTAGATTGTGGTCCGTATCGACACTCAGACCTCCATTACACGGATACTCGATATACCGGATAAAATCACCGTCACTACCTATGACGTGGACAATGTCGTTCGCGCTGTCGTTAACGAGAATTTGGCAGTTGACGTCTGTGGAGATTTTGGACGGATAGAACACCTCGTGTTTGTACCTCGGGGAGAGATACGCGCGATACTCGAACCGCAGTTCCCCGGATGCAGCCACAACAACCACGGTTTCCGCGGCGTGGTCGGCAACACAGACGTCTCCGTTACTATTTTCGGCCAAAAGAAGCACGGCAGTGTCCTCAACGGAAAACAACGGTTTCCCGTGTTGGTCATTCTGGATGACTTGTGTTTCCATGGTGCCCGAGTATCGCACGACCCTACTTTGACTCTCATCCAAAGTGCGCATGCTCACCAAGAGATCGCCGTTTTTGGAGTGACAGAGTCCTCTTGGACACCACGGATGTAGGTCAATCAAAGTCTGAGCCGTATAGCCGTCGTAGACGTATATATTCGTGTCGGGCCAATGGACAGAAAATACCAGTTCCTGACGTTCATTTAAAGTCATAGCGCATACATGACTAGCCGCACTAATAGTTTTTAAAACGCATCCATCTCCATCCATTTGATATAGTTTTGAGTCGTTTCCACATGCCCAGATGGTATCTGATTCTGCGTTTCCACACAAAACCCTATGAAGATGAGATGCATACGGACTCTGAAGTGTAGTCAGTACTTCCGGGTTGTCCAACAATTTTAACTGACTTGACGATTGGGGTGGTTCAGTACTGCGGAGGAGTGACCCAACCATTTCTGAAATCTGATCCTTGTTGATAATGCCTGGCATAAATTGAGGACACGTAGGTTTTGGTCCATCCCTGAACTGTTCGTGTCTACCCCTGTAGTTAATGATAGCTGATGCATCGTTAGATTTCAGAATAGTTTTACTGTTATGGATAAACTCGTGAAGTTCTTTCTCAGTTTTCGACGCCAACAACTGGTTTTCTCTGTGCTTTCTTTTCGATTCCCTCCGTTGTTGGGCGACTTTATCGCGTAGTTGGTTGCAAATGTCTCGTACAACTTTGCACAGTTGTTCTTCCTGTTCGTGTATGGCAGTGATGATAGCTTCGAAATCGATGGAATGAAAGCCTGCCCCGAAATGTCGAAACTTCGGAGCAACGGTCTCTTCTAGCTCCTTAACTTCAGTGCTGATTCGTTCCTTCAAATCTTCGAGAACAGTCTCGATTTCGGTGACGTCATGTGCTTGATGCGCACTTGTAGCACACTGTGCACATACTGGTTCGCCGCACTCTCGGCAGTACATCTCGCAGCGATTTTTCTCGTGAGAAGTGCATTCGGGCAGTAAGAATTTCCCCGATTTGTTCGTGATTTCGCCATTTGCGTGTCCATTTGTGCGGTTCTTTGAGTGCACTGGAATGCACGTGAAGCAAAGGTCAATGTGACCATGACTGTTATGGTGTTTTCCATGAGATTGACACGACTTCCTGAAAGTAAATGTATTGTCATGTTGGGTGATGTCCATGGTTGTTTTTTTTTTTACCTGAGAAATAAACACATTACAAAGAATATTAAAATATGTTTGCATACCTATTGCACTTTTAATGCTCTATAAACATGTATTTCTTAAAACCGTCGTATTCATTTGATATGCAATTGCGTTTATAACGCAACAGACCCAATTGCATCAACCGGAATTTAAAAAGCTAGATAATATCGTAAGATACACGCAACATTATTATACAATTATAGCCTTTTGATGAGGTCAATACATGGTTTTATAGACCTGATGAGAGTATATCGACCGAGGACGAAGTATGTATTGACCAATATCAAAAGGCTATAACTGTTTTATTATAATAAATCAAAAACCAATTCTCTTCAAGCGTATAATAGTAAAATATTTTGTTCATAATGTATAGGTGTTGATTTCGCTATTATGACGTCACAATGTCGCACGTGCCAAAACCAGTATTTTGTCATGAAAATCTATTTTTAGTATAGTGAGGTCAATAAATTTTCTATTTTTAGTATAGTAAGGTCTATAACAGAATTTATAGCACGATCACGTGACAACAATCGACCAATCATGTGTTTGGGAAAAATACGATATTATAATAACAGAATTTATAGCACTGTCACGTGACAGCAATCGACCAATCATGTGTTTGGGAAAAATACGATATTATAATAATATTTTCTTACCGGTACGGATGCCTTCAAACATTTTGTCTCCGCAATTAAACTAGTACAAATATTTTTTTTCATATTGAGTTTAAATAGAAATAGCTAGCCATCATGTATATAGAAGATTGAGAGATCGCGATGATTATTCTCTTTTGAGAAGTAGACAGGCATAGCCTACATCCTACTGGATGTAGGCTTTGCCTGTCCACTTTTCAAAAGAGAATATGCGATGATCTGTGATAATTCACACACTCATACAAATAATACTTGATTGTTATCCTCAATGCAAAGTTTGAAGATTTATACACATGTACGAACTGAATTTTACAACAGTAAACAGAAATCAATTTAAGGTTCTCCGATCCTCATCCTCCAAGTTTTTTTATTTCATCATAAAAATGTAATTTATCCTTCAAACTCTATAAATAAAATGAAATAAAAAAAATTACTGATGGTATCCATGCATTTTACGAAGTTATTGTAATTTTGGCAACGATGGATATAATGAATAAAATATCTATACTTATAAATTAAGGCATTTTGCCAATAAACTTCGAAATGCCTGCACCCGAGTAACTGCTCACACCTTTGGCATTTTAACATGTGTGAGTTGATGTCCGTAAGCTATAACTGAATTTTACCTGATAAGTAATTATTGTAAGATAAATTAAAAACCTACTTTCATTTTCGATAAACCAGCCCGAAATAGCAAATATGTGAGCAAGGTGGTGGACACGCTTTGGCGGATCCAAGTCAGTGGGAGTTTGCATCAAAACATATACTTACAATGAAATAATATTGAATGATTATGTAAAGAGTAAATATATATCATGGGAACCTATTTCGGGTATACATAAGAATTGAGATTTGACAAATGTTGAATAAATAAAATGAGCCAATTCGTTTCTTGAATGTGCGATTTTTGTTTTGATGAATAGAACTTTCCAGAACGGGGTAACCAAGAACGCGGTTTGGCTAATTAACGTCATGTTGGAGAATGTATAGGATGAGTCACCATGCTTTGTGGGCAGATCGGACATCTGGTTAATAAATAAAATGGGCCAATAGACGCGATTTTATTTTTAATGGAAAGAACTTTACAGAACGGGATGCCAAAAAATGGGGTTGACTAATTAACACTATGGCGAAAAGTGCGTACACGTTCTTTTAAAATAACATACACATTTTTTATACCACGACACATTGGTAGTAATTTGTTGACAGTTTTTTTTATCTAAATTTCTTATTTTGGGCAATAATAAGTGAAATTTGACATAAAGAACAAAGTTCTAAAAAGAGATACCACGCTCTATATACCCACACTCTGGTTTGAAATAAGATAATGTCTATTTTTTTCCAGTCAGCCGCAACAAAAAGAATTAAGGCCATGTACATGTTCATGTGTATATACTCTATTTCAGCTTAGATTTTCATCCCTGTCCTCTCCTCTAAATTTTCAGCCACGCAGTTGCTTTTTTATTTCAATTTTATAGAATATTTTAAGAAAAGCAATTAAGAAAAATTTCGGACACAATACATAGAAAAATGAACAAAAAAACTGGTTCCACATAATAAGCATTGTATTATAATATAATATGTGAATATAATATAATATGTGAATTATTGTTAATCCCCGCGCTTGCACGGGATATCATCTAGTATTATATATAATAATGCATATACAAGTTAAGATCAAATTAGAAAAAAACCCAACGGTTGTATGGTTCCTTCGGTGGTTCGAACCCATTTACCCTTATTTACATGAAGTATACGTTTATCTACGTGTAACCACTAGGCCAAGCAGTTCGTTGAAAAACTCATTGTAATATTAAAGAGACAGTACGGCGCATCTTATTAAAAAACCGACTTGACAAAAATGTCCGATCGGGTTCGGTATTTTTGTACAACTCATAAATGGATAAACTTTCAGAAAATTACAAATTTCTCCGTGAAATAAATCAATTATTTCATTAATATTAAAAATTAGGTATAACCTATTCATATATACATCGCCACGTGTTATGGGGTTCCACCTTCTATACCATTACGCATGCGTATTTACTATAAACAAAACAGCATATATATATTGCCGGAGTAAGATACCGGATAGGCCTGCTTCCTTGACTGAATTGGCAAAGAAAATAAGGTAATAATTGTTCAAAGTTTTTAAAATAACCACAATTATTATTTTGTAAGCATGTATTTTGCGTGTTTATCATAGGAGTTGCTACAACCTAAATTCATGTTTTGTAAGTGAGGCCCCTTGAGGGGTAATTTGACATAGTTATGTCTGTTTATTTTAAGATGAATTGTAATTGGCAAACCATTAATAAATTATCGAGAAAGTGATGATGTGCTCCGTTTAGACAGTCCCTTTTACCTCGTATACCATAATGACCGTAGTCGGGCGAAGATCTTGTAGTTTTCAGCACGTGTCAATTACTGTCAATCAAAATCCACGTGGTACA
This sequence comes from Magallana ariakensis, assembly GCA_020458035.1. NCBI lineage: Eukaryota > Metazoa > Mollusca > Bivalvia > Ostreida > Ostreidae > Magallana > Magallana ariakensis. The sequence continues at coordinate 42,060,219 of CM035811.1, read as the reverse complement.
AATAATTTCGGTTTGTACGACCCTTAAAGTTCCGGAAGCTCATAATTACATTAATTAGGTATGTGAAAGGGATTTTTATGTACTTCAACTGTCACAATCAACGGCATTTCGTATTTCCTAACGATACAATGGGTAAATCTGAAGTTATTCATACATGTGTTTTCAGCTGTACTGTCTCTTTAACACTTTAACAAGACTAATTTAATTTGTCTACATGTATATAAAAGGCAGATTTATGGTACGATCCGGATAATTTAGAGTTATCGAATATTGCTGAGGATCGGATAGATCGTTAAATATATCACAAACACCTAGCATCAATTGGTTTTGTGTAGTTTTTTTTTTTTTTACTTGTAAAGATTTGGGGAAGGTCTAACCCCCCTCCCCCCCAAAAAAAAATTAAGACAAGAGGCCCATGGGCCACATCGCTCACCTGAGCAACAATAGACATAATAAAATCAGCTTGGAGTCATATACAAAATATCTTAACAATGTTGCATGATAGATCCTGTACAAAAAAAAATTCCCCTGCATATTCATATGTTTATAATTGAGCCCCTTTGTAACAGGATGTTTTACAGTCATTTCACATATTAAGCGTTGCAGTTCTTGAGAAGAGATGATCAGACTTAAACAACTGGATATATATATATATATATATATATATATATATATATATATATATATATATATATATATATATATATATATATATATATATATATATGGATTATAAACCTACATCAAACTTTGAACCCCTTGTGAGGTCTAAGAATTGTCCAGGGGCCAGAGTCTAAACAATTTTTTTTTTAAGAATCAACAATATGTCAAAATGCTTCCATATAAATAAAACCATATATAATAACATTTGAGTTTTTGTGAATAATCTTAATGTTTTCCTTTGCAAAAAATTGGAACTCCCCCTACCCACCATACCATGTGGCTCAATGTAAAAAAGGTTTACGGGCAGACAGACAGACAGACAGACAGATAGAGTATAGACGGACGTCGGACAAAAAGTGATCAGAAAAGCTCACTTTCAAGTCAGAGCTTTCAGCTCAGGTGAGCTAAAAAAACGATGCTACGTGCCAGCATCAAGACAATGCACATGTACGTATGTCATACACGAATGTTCAACGATGACATGACGTATATATCGATCTGATCATCATACATGTATAATTGATTTCCATATAGTATCAAGTACTTACCGATGGTACTTACTACATGTACTCCCGCGAATTTACCATCTGAACTCAAATCCATGTTATGATGTTAGCGTTAAATAGAGGGGTGCAACTTGCTTTCGCTTTGAAATATGGCCGATTTGTTTTTAACAATGTTGAGTTGTCGTTCGTTCATTGCGTCACACTCATTTCTCTTCTGTTAAAAATTTAAAATCAAAATATGTTTTCGTTAATTAATCAAATGAACAAATGAACGTAAGACACTTTTATGCTAAAAAAATTAATGTAATGGCATTTTTTAAAATTCTTTATTAAAGATTAAAATTTAGAAATATCTGTTTATTTATTCAGTTCGAAATTTAAAAATCTAAAATTTTTATTTTTTTTTTTATCTTCGAAATGCTAAATGTATAAATGTTAATTTCATAATTACTTATTTTCTTAGTTTAAAACAAAACAGTACAACACAACAAATTCACACATTTATTGCATGATAGTGAGGGATATATGAAGATTCAATCCCCCCCGCCCCCAGAAAAAAAAGCCGTTTTCCCGAGGGCGTTGCCCATGTAATAAACTGTTTATTATGCCAGAACGACAGATGATATTGTATCAGACATCGAGTTCCAATCGTTTTTTCCAAATGTATTTTGTAAAGCAAAAATGTCGTGAATGTTTACTGCTTTTTTGTATGTTAATTTCTCATTTTCAATAATTTGAATTCATTAGTTTTCTGATATAAAAGGATCAAAAATGTTGATAAAATCCAATAAAATTTCCGAATCAATTAATCATTTGATTGATTGATTGATTAATTGATAGAGAGAGAGAGAGAGAGAGAGAGAGAGAGAGAGAGAGAGAGAGAGAGACAGAGAGAGACAGAGACAGAGAGAGAGAGAGACGGACGGACGGACGGACGGACGGAGAGAGAGAGACGGAAGAGAGAGAGACACAGAGAGAGAGAGAGAGAGAGAGAGAGAGAGAGAGAGAGAGAGAGAGAGAGAGAGAGAGAGAGAGAGAGAGATTTTAATGTAAATACCAGTAGACACCATCAGACATCAGGAGGGAAGTACAGTATATATGCTGATCCTATCATGGTGATTTTGTCTGGTGTCATGTTTATAATCTGAGAATCACCTGTTAAAGCATACATGTATATTCGTTCATAGTTAAGCATATTGAAAATCGATGTCACAATATGGATTTCTGAATAAATAAAGGAAGTCCCTTGATATACTTCCGGCAGATTTATTGCTTTGGTTTTCCTTGTTTACCTCCTTTCCACTGCTTTCACACGTATTAAGCCTATCTCTAATTAGGAATCTTGAAGCTTGCTCTTCTTTAAATTTTATCAATTGAAATGCTAAACGTGTTTATGAAGGTTGGCTGCATGCTCGAGCAGTATTTATTTCATACTTACATGTACATATCTTGGTCATCATTTTTATATGGAATAAAATAATTTTGAAGACCGTTAACAGGCACCTACTTTTTCACGCAACAAACATTTTTCTTTTTACGTATAGAAAATTTAAATTTGGAGGAGTTCCCCATCACCCCCTCCCCCTTTTTAAGTGCAGATAAGAAAACTAACGAAATTTACTTTATAAATGGGAATTATCGCTATTTGCAACACCCCCCCCCCCTTCTGATTTTTTTTCTTGTCAAGATTTCAGATGTGTTGCCACCCCCCCCCTCCTCAAACTTTCAAAAACGGTGCTACGTGCCTACGTTAAGTTGAACATAACCTGATATTCAACAATCTACAAGCGTGAGTATCATACTTTTTACTATAGTAATTTATGTTATATATATGAACGGACCAATCTATGGATATTTTACATGGCTGTATTATTATACCAGGGTGACCATTCTCTTAAAGACCCTTGGGCCTCTTGTATTTTTGTAACTTAAGAAAACAAACATAAAACACCATCTATAAGATTTCAGAATAAACTGCTAAATAAAATATAGGAACATATATATATTCCAAATTGTACAATTTATTTTTTTCTAGCTCACTCTATCAAAATGCACTCATGTTTGATTTTTTTTTTTTTAAATTCTGAATGACCGATCAAAGAAATATTTTAATAAATTTAAAATTCCAACTAGATAATGAACAAAGTACAGTGTCAAATCGACATTGTCAGTTTGAACATTTAAAGAATTAAACAATTACTAATTAAATCTATCACGTAAATTAATACCCTAATAAAGAATTTCCGAATCTCTTTAAACCTCTGTCAGATAACTGGAGGATCGCGGGGGCCACGGTGTGGTGAGTGTTAAACTGCCATTAAAATGTTCTAGGTCGAAATTAATTAATTAGGTCAAACAAATTCATGATTTTAATGTTTATTTTGTGTAAATAGGAGAAAAATTCATTCTTGGAATGAATTACATACACATGTCTATGATAACGTTTTATCCTAACTTTCCACATTACATATATCAGGTGACGTTCTTTAAAGTTGACTAACTCTTAAATGAATCGAAACATTCTCATTATTCTACATGCATGATATTCAAGAATGTAATCAAATGCTTTTGTTACATTTTTTGGCACGGCATGCACGATATAGATGGACAAATATTTGCGCGCGCGACTATTTTTATGCACTTATATACGTGTATCCAGTTGCAAATATCCCAGCAATCCCTAAAATTAAATTCATTCAAACTTTGACTCGCTAGCACCACCAAACATATTTTCCTAAACTAGGCTACAGAGAAATTTAAGAAATAATCCATAAGAGCAGTTATCAATTCAATGACATATCACCAATACACAATTCGATTTGATACTTATGTCTATTAATAATTTACCTTTATTTTATATCTGTCGCATTACGATAAGCTTTTTTATGAATTTTATTTCAAGAGGTTGAATTAAGGGTGGCCAAATCAAAATGGCTCACGTTATAAAAGTGGTGGCTGCACTCGATTTGGGAGGGACATACGTGGGGTATAGCTACAGAATCATGCGGGACCACGCCAAAGATATCCAGTTCCCAGAGTGGGGTCCCCACCAAGCGAGGAAAACCAAGTCCTGTGTACTCCTGAGTCCCACCCGTCACTTCCATTCGCTGGGACACGAGGCTGAGCAGAAGTTCGCGGAATTACGAAAGTCCGGGGAGTCGCCTGGTTGGTTTTACTGTGAAAACATCAAGAGAATGCTGATGGACAAACAGGTGAGTAAATAATTATAAAACAGAAATATGTAGATATGCGTGGGAACAATCTAATTAAAATCAGATCTTTGATCCGCTCCTGATAGATCGCTACACAATGTGTATCGATCTATTAGGAGCGGATCAAAGATCTAATTTTAATTAGATTGACGTGGGTAGACACTAGTCGTGACCATTTTTAGACCATATTAATTTCTAAGTAGAAGAGTTGTGTATAAAGATATTTTTAAAAAGTATTTAAAATATTAGGATTTTTACTTTACTAAATAAATCATAATTATCTGATGTTGAGGAAAGATCTAATGATCAATTCGTTGACCGCCCAGTCTACGTTATTACACGAGGATGCCCCCTTTTTAGTGGAGGAAAAACACTGTAGTATATATGTGTGTGTGTGTGTGTTTAAGAGGGTCAGTGAAAAGTAGAAAGGGAAGGGGGGCATTACAAAAATGAGAGGATTTTGCTGCCCACATCCCCTTCGCCTACGCCTGTTTAGAGTTTTATATTGATGTGCAGAGATATTTACTGAGATTTGAGTTGTCGATGGTAATCTTCGGGAACCCAAAGCTCATCAAATATCTCAGAAATTTGAAAGTTATCTTTCTTTGATTTAACTGCATGTACTACACCCCCCTCTCCCCCCCTCTCTCTCTCTCTCTCTCTCTCTCTCTCTCTCTCTCTCTCTCTCTCTCTCTCTCTCTCTCTCATCATACATTAACATTCAACAACACAGGACTACGTAAAGTGCCACAACAAGCAGACCGTCCCAGTGATGGACATGCTGAGCGCTGTCCTCCGGTTCTTCTCCTCCCACCTTCTGGCCAGGTGCGGGGAGGGGGCGGAGGAAGAGACCCTGACCCCCTCCAACGTCCGCTGGGTCATCAACCTCCCCATGAAGGCTCGGGACGACATCGTCACGGTCCTCAGTTCAGCCGCCATAAAGGTATATATAGGTTATGTGCCAGTCAATGTTACATTTGTCAGTAACCATTAATTATGTCCGATAATGTTACCTTTGGCAGTAAATGTTACATATGTCAGTAATTGTACCATGCTTTAGTACGTAACTACCACATTTCAGTTAATATTACACATGCCAGTAAATATTACATATCATAAGATGTTACACGAGTAGTAAATGTAACATGTCAAAAAAGATACATTTGGCAGTAAATGTTACATTTGTCAGTTAATGTTACATATATATGTCAGTAATATTTGTAAAATGTCAGTAACAACTACATTTCAATGAATTACACATGTCAGGACATTTAGGTAGATGTTATACGAGTAGTAAATGTTACCTTTGTCAGTAATTGTTACATTTGTCCTTAAATGTAACATTTTGTCAATCAATATTGCCTAATTATGTTGGTTAATGTTACATTAATGTTGTTAGGTGATATTGCCCGTGTCAATTGATGTTACTAATTATGACAGTTGATGTTTCATATGTCAGTTAATGTTTCATATTTAAAAATATGGTTCAGGTCAGAGACTCTGTTAATGTATTTCCTAGCTAGTCATTAAACAATTCAATCAATCAAACTATAAATAATCAATCTTGTCTATCTGGTAATATTTTAATTTTTGTTATTGCCAAAGGTTGGGCAATTATAGCAACTTTATATGCACACTTTGTTTTATTATTACAGGCGGGACTAGATAATAGATCGCTATCTTTCATACCGGAAGTGGAATCGATGTTGACCGCCGCCAAAGCTCTTCCTAAAAACAAACCTGTTACTGGAAGTGAAAAGACCCTCTGTATATGCGACATAGGGGGTGAGTGTTTAATTGTTCTAAAACTTAACGATTGCATCTGAATAAACAGCGCGGGTGATTAATAACTGTATAAATTTTTCAGTGCAATTTATCTTTAGACTAATTTGCCTTGTGAGTCATGGATGCTCAATTATTGATGATTGATTAATGTCAGTGAGATAAATAGCGGAAAGATAAAGATTGATTTTGAATGAAACAGCTGCGATTTTAATTTCACGGAAACGCTATACAGCATCGCATAATTGTATATATCACGATAAACTAAGTGTTAAAGTAATTCTGAAGAACCTACGATCTGTCAACCCGAGGTGGCCTATTAATTATAAGCAACAGTTCTGTAGCTATAGTCAAATGTAACCTATGTGAAATTACATATAAATTAATTTGTATTTATAAGCTGTTCCCATTTTCAGTGCAACTTGGAATATCAATCTTCAGTTCGAATGTCTAAGCTTGAAATTTGTTATACATATTTAGTTTCATCTTCCATGAACTTTGCTATGTCAATTGTTGTAAGGTCATCCTGTAATAATGATTTTAGGTTCACCTTCCGACTTTCATGCAAATTGCAATGTCCACTATTGTAGGCCAAACATGTAATCATGAGTTTAGTTTCATCTTCCATGAAGATTGCACTGTCAATTATTTTAGGGTCATCGGTACGTGTGACAAAGCTTGAACTAGATGGAACAGATGGGTCGGTCACAAACGTGGAGTTGGAATATTCGGCGGAGGTCGGGGGTCGTCTGCTGGACGAACGCTTCCTGAAGTTTCTCAGAAACGTCATCGGCGCGTACATCGTGCAAGCGTTCGAGGATTACCTTCCAGTTCCGATGTTGGAGTTCATGAATTTATTTGAACTGAACAAAACCAACATGGCACCGGAGTTCAGCAAGAAATATATCTTTGGGATTCCACATGCTCTGATGAAGAAGTTCAAATTTCTGGTGCCTTCTTTTCGTGGGAAAGACGTGTTCTCGCCGAGTCCCAGGTACGGCGAAAAGGTAACCATGACTGAGAACAGTCTCGTTGCAGACGAGAGCGTGGTTTGGTTTTTCCTCAAGGAGGCCGTGGACAAAGTGGTGGAGTTCCTCCAATCGTCTTTCGAGAAGCTCCGACTGAGTGAGGACACGACAGTGATCCTAACAGGCGGCCACTCCCAGTACTGGAAGCTGCGTGACGTAGTTAGGCAGAGGTTCACCAGACGACAAGTAATTTACATGGACGCACCCGCTGAAGCTGCGCTCATTGGTGCGATCATGGTTGCCAAGGAGATAGAAGCCAAACACATTTTTGAGAGTAATCTATCTTCGTGTTAACATTTATCTATTAATTGCTTTTTTTGGTTAAAATTTTGCAAGAAATGGATTTTCTTTTTCAATACTATGTTAACTTTGTAGACGATAAAATAATCTTTGGCTTATAGGTCGTTTTCCTAAGATTTCAAACAAATTTGAATAGCGATTCTGAAATTCGGGTACATTAATTTGTGATAAATAAACAATTATCAAACTTGCAGGTCTTCCTATAGAGATTCAGCGGATGTCAAGCGAAGAACGCGACGTCTTCTTTGCAGCACTTCAGAGAGGACAGTTTGCTGAAAATGACGTCACCATCAACGTGATAGGTCATGTGGGGTCATCACCAAAATCTCTGATAAGGAGCTTCGCAATGGGAGGTGCTCGTGAAAATAAGAAAACGAAAGAAAATCTACGAATATATATGGGTAGAAGAAAACATATAGTGAAAAATAAAGGTGATGTTTCAGGATAATTATGCGTAACTAACTAAGTAACGTTAACTAAGTTATAACTTAAAAATAATCCATATACGTTTTATTTTCTTTCTCCAATGATCTTAATTGAAAGAAATTTCGATATATGTAGATTAATTGTATTATTTACGATCGCCAAAAAAAGTAGTTCTTTGGAATTAAAATCAAAGTCATTCTAACAGTAAAATATCTTTCAGCTGGTTTGGATAACTCTTACACTACGTTTATACTGCCAGTACCTTATAACTGGAAGTCGCTCTACATACACGGTAAAGACATTCTGAACAACGACCATGATACGAGGTATCCCTGCTTGATTTATTGAGAGAGAGAGAGAGAGAGAGAGAGAGAGAGAGAGAGAGAGAGAGAGAGAGAGAGAGAGAGAAAGAGAGAGAGAGAGAATTATTGTTGTTAGGCTTCCACGATCCTGATGCACTTTCTGGTTGCATGCTTCTTTCTCCGGACAGCTCCGTATGGTGTAATACTGAATCCTACAAAGCTATCTACAGATCCCACCACCCAACCAGTCCACGCAGGAAAAGAGTCGCAGAAGGTGAAATATATTATTAATAATAACTTTTAAAGTATATTGTGTAAATCACACATTTTTTAAGATAACATTTGATTTCAACTTGATTAAACTTAATACCATGCACATCTCACCACTAAAAAGATACATATGTTATGTAAAAAAAAAACATCTTAAACGCTAGAATCCTATTCTTTTTATTCATTAAAGAGAAAGCGCATCATGTCCAGAAAGTAAAAACGGAACTCCACCTGCTTTCGTATTGTCAACATAGGAATTTCCAATGCACACATGATTTGTTTTTCTTTGCAGACGAAACTCCTGAGTACGAGACCACCCCAACCCCTCGAGATCTCGGGACAACACCCACCCCGCGAGATCTCGGGGTACGCCACAACCAGAACGTCGATCAGCTCCATTCTGTTCACATCCGGGAACTTGGTTCAGAGAGTGACGTGTTCCAGGGGCGACAATCGCTGCTTGACTGGCGTCCCGTTTACGTGTTGTTGTATAGTCTGAACCAAATCATCACAGACAGCGTACAGGACTCGGAGAGCGACCCGGGATCCCGCCAAACCTCACTGTTAGGTAAGTAGTCAGAGGGATTCTGGCGAGATTTTACTTGAACCAGTAAACTTCACTTCCATGACGACCCATTTTATTTAGCAGTGTAATTTCATGGGGAGGAAAAGTTCGAACGCGACATTTTGTTGTTTTTTTAAGATTTTCTGACCACATGGGTGAAAATGGTCTTCACGTTTACCAAAACCACGGACAGGGGGCATCCACACATTGTGTTGTTTGGGACACACCACCAGGAACAAAAAGAGGTATTATAGCGTAACACTTATTGCTAGCGCTCTCGAGCGCTAGCAACTACGATAGTCTTTTTCACTTGAATACGCATGCTCGACTCCATAGTAGGGGATTCTGGGAATACTGTACTACTGTAGATAAACTGTACCATGTGAATTTCGTTTTATCATCTTCACACGAAGTTCTGTGTTATATTGTAAATGTCAAAATAGTAACAGTCGCTTAGGTCTTATTATGCAAAGTTATTTTAAATATTATAATAAATAGCTAGCTTTATTTTAACTACTTTCAAGCTCGGAAAACAACCTCGGATATGTTTTCCGAGCTTTACGGAAAGGCCCGAGAAGATACGATTGCTACAAAACGATACCAATGGTTCTTGAAAATTTTCACCTCGAAGTTGAAATTACAGTAGATACATAACGATTAAGGCACAGTCAATGAGCTATGCCATTGCCGATGCTTCTATGTTTTATGATGGCTACAGCGCTAGCTCACCAATCTTTTTAAAAGATAAGCTTGTAGGGAATCAAAGACATTAATTAGAAAAAAATTGAAATACCTCTGTTTTGATTTAAACGTTAGGTTTTGTGAAAAAAGAAACAACAAACGCTTCAAAAATACCCCCTTCCCCCCCAAAAATGATATCCCCTCTAAAAAAAAATATCGAAAGTACCAATACAAGTTATTCAAATTAGCATCTTTTGATGTTTAAATTGATAAATTGCTACATGTCTGAATTCAAAGTTACATTACAATTCGAATTATAGTAATTATAAATGATATCGCTATACCCTGATGACAACCTGTCCTGGTTTTCAGACCTTTGTCCGGTCCCGCTCTGATATCGTGATCAAACAGATGGACAAGTACTTCAGCGGGGGCCCGGTCCGCCAATGGCTGATCCTGGATCCGCTCCTCCGTGGAAATGTCGAGAACGAGCGAGATTTGGGACTGGAGCGCCTACGGCAAACTATCATGGATATTGCCAGTAAGTGACGATATCCGGATATTTTCATTTACTTACACCGCAAACCCCAGATGGGTTCTGACAACAACATCCCCACACGCGCTTCTAGATCTGTATCGTAGTAATTAACTCTAAATTTGAAACGTATATTTGTAACTTTTATTGTCCTTTAGTATTCATGGATATCAGAAACCATGTCTTGGATCAAATTTTGGCAAACTATCACGGATATCGCCTATAGGTGCCGATATCCGGATATTTTTTCATTTAATAAAAGCAAACTTTAGAGAGGAGTAGGTCGGACTCTTCTCCCCCTCCATCTTTATCTAAACCGTAGCAAGATAACTCTTAAGTTTGAATTGTATACTAATTTAAAACGTATGACATTTAACTGTTTATTTATTAAGCGCTTTTGACGGGATGCCGCTTTCGCTAAATAATGCCATGGACTACGAATACATGTGTAATGATTTTACTTCCGGATTGAAATGTATCATGTGTTTAGCCAATCAGATGCCTGTATTTTCGACCAACCAATGATAATCAGTATGCTAGAAGCCAATGGAAAGATAGGATGGGTGTATATGTACCCCAACAAGTTCTCAATGATTGGTCAAATCATGCACCATTAGGTCTTAAAACTGTTGCTGTATCTTGTGTCTTGGTGACTTGAGAGTGTCTTTGTGACTTCAAAAGGGCATTAATGACTTGCTAATTGGCTGTTGTAGCACAGTGGTAGCAAACAGGATTGTTTTTTTAAACCCACAGTCTACAGTTAGTTGAGTAGAGTTTGCTTGTATCTTGATTCTTTGATTTTATTTCTAATCAAATAGCCCGGATAGGCCCAATGAAAATACATGTATTATACAAGTTATACAATCCGGATCTTTTTAGGGTAACCGGATTAGGTTTGGTATTTAACATATAATATTTATCTTTATTATACTTTCATGTTAAATACTGAAATCTGATTGGTTTAGACGCAGCTGACAATTCATTCTAATACCCTCGGCGTTAGCAACAAACTTGGCAACGGGCCGATAGAACGAATTGTTACATGCGCGTATATTATGCGCGTACGGTTCGCCGTAGAACTCACGTCTTTTCTATATAAAAGCAGTAAAATTTGCTATAAAATAAAGACATTCAGTATAATAAAATAAATAGTGCCTGCTTGGGAGGGTACCAGTTGAAATTGACACCCCTCGAAAACCATTGTCAATGGTTTTCTCGGGGTGTCAATTTCAACTGGTACTCTCCCAAGCAGGCACTATTTATATAATGTTACGTAGCATCGTCTGCAGTGAAACATTTAATTTTTACTTGATTGCCTAAGCGAACTCACGAATTATTAGATTATTATTTTATTTGTGACTTGCAAAACCAGTACATCCAGAGGAACCAAAAAAATCCTCGTTTATTCATAGCCACGGTAACTTGTTAAAAAACACTTTCAGCAAAATGTAGGACACTTCAAATATTTAAATACAGTATTCAACTTTTATTGCCGTTTGGTGTGTATTAAGATAAATACACTGTCATTGTCTGTGATTTAGATATGACCAGGAACTGCTGAGTTATATTCACATAAAATATATATATATGTCAAACAAACACTTTTGTTTAATGTTTATTTCAAAACCTGGAGGTATACGTGTAAATGAGTTTCGCTTAACATTGCTTTACGGCCTCGTCATTTTTCACTGCATAATAGATGCACGTTGATTTTGTAGACAAACACAAAGCCCGGGAATGGTTCCCCAGACACTGGGTTAGTTTCTACGACAGGCTGATGTCACGGAGGAGGGAAGGCTACAAGGTACATTTACCGACATTACAGAAGGGCGATGCGTTTCCCGGAATTTCCCTTAACATTCGATTAACTTTTGAGAATTTTTTGTCTTCCATAAAATGGGTTGATTTATGATATCAAGTGATGAGACGGAGGAGCTCAATATTTATTCATGTTGTCGGCGATTGGGGGTGGGGTTGGGGGGTTGGGAGTGGTGTGGGTTGGCGGAGGTGGTGAAATTCTTGGGAATTTATCAAAATTTGTCCTTTCTGTTGAATTTGTTTTAAAATGTCCATTAAAAGCAATAAGCATTTATACAGCCGGACGTTTATGGTAAAATGCCGGATGTTTATGATAGAAGAAAACTACGAACCATTTTGAACGGTTTGAAAAGCTTTTGTCCGTAAAGAATAAGAATCGGTTAATAACATCGTGTTTTTAGCTCACCTGAGCTGAAAGCTCAAGTGAGCTATTCTGATCACATTTTGTCTGTCGTCCGTCCGTCCGTCTGTCTGTCTGTAAACTTTTCACATTTTCAACATCTTCTCAAGAACCACTGGGCCAATTTCAACCAAACTTGGCATATAGCATCCTTAGCCTAAGGGGATTCAAAGTTGTGAAAATTAAGGACCAAGCCCTCTTACAAGGGGAGATAATTAGGAATTAATGAAAATTTTCGAGAAATTTTCAAAAATCTTCTTCTCAAGAACCATTTGGCCAGGAAAGCTGAAACGTATGTGGAAGCATCCTCAGGTAGTGTAAATTCAAAGTTGTGAAAATCATAACCCCCCGGGGGTAGGATGGGGCCATACTGGGGGGTCAACTTTTTACATAGGAATATAAAGAGTAAATCTTTAAAAATCTTCTTCTAAAAAACCATTTGGACAGAAAAGCTGAAACTTGTGTGGAAGTATCCTCAGGTAGTGTAGATTCAAAGTTGTGAAAATCATGACCCCCTGGGGTAGGGTGGGGTTCTCAAAAACCGTTATGCCAGGAAAGCTGAAACTTAACTGGAAGCATCCTCAGGTAGTGTAGATTCAAAGTTGTGAAAATCACGACCCTCTGGGGTAGGGTGGGGCCAAAATGGGGGGGTCGACTTTTTTTCGTAGGAATATATAGAGTAAATCTTTAAAAATCTTCTTCTTAAGAATCATTTGGCCAGGAAAGCTGAAACTTATGTGGAAGCATCCTCAGGTAGTGTAGATTCAAAGTTGTGAAAATCATGACCCCCTGGGGTAGGATGGGGCCAAAATGGGGGGGTCGACTTTTTACATAGGAATATATAGAGTAAATCTTTAAAAATCTTCTTCTTAAGAACCATTTGGCCAGAAAAGCTGAAACTTATGTGGAAGCATCCTCAGGTAGTGTAGATTTAAAGTTGTGAAAATCATGACCTCCGAGGGTAGGGTAGGGCTACAACGGAGGGGCGATTTTTAACATAGGAATATATAGAGTAAATCTTTAAAAATCGTCTTCTCAAGAACTATTTGGCCAGGAAAGCTGAAACTTGTGTGGAAGTATCCTAAGGTAGTGTAGAATCAGAGTTGTGAAAATCATGACTCCCGAGGGTAGGGTGGGGCCACAATTGGGAGGGTCAACTTTTTACATAGGATTATATAGAGTAAATCTTTAAAAATCTTCTTCTCAGAAACTAATCAGCCAGGTGATTATTTAATATTGTTTAGATTTTGGCTTCTGGATGATTCCTGGACAATTGGGTCTCACAAGGGGTTCAGAGTTTGATGTAGGTTTATATCCCATTTATAACAATTGTTTAGTATCTTTTTGAGAGCTGCAATGCTCAACGTGTGATATTACTATAAAATCATCCTGTTAGAAAAGGGAGTAATGATAATAAACATAAGAATATCCAGTGGAAAAAATTGATTTTTATTTATACAGGATCTACATGTATTATACTACATTGTCCAGATAGTTTTTATTATGACTCCATTAAGCTGATTTTATCATACCTATTGTTCCTCAGGTGAGCAATGTGGCCCATGGGCCTCTTGTTTGAAATAGTCTTGGCTGGGAATCGTGGTGCTTCATTTGTAAACACGTCCTCGTAGTCATTGATAATGTTTTATGTCAGCAAAGGTACAAACAAATGTTAATCTCATTTCAGGTGATATCGTCAAACTTGTTTCGCAAATGCAACACGGAACACTCTGAACCATTAGAAAAGCACCAAGAATTAGAGGTGTTTCTGAAATACCACGTGTCCATCGGAAACTTTCTAGACTTTTCCCATGTCGATCACCAAAATTACATATTTCTTGATCCGTGCGTCATCGGGGATGAATTGAACGTGATATACAACATAGAAAAGAACGAGAAACAATCAAAACCATCGCCGTACAAAGAAGCTGTGATTCAGAAGTCAACGCTTCTACAGTACCTCGCCTTGGACAGGGTCAAAGGTCAAGGCCAGGTCATACTTGGGTACGATTTTGTGATCTATCGATTAACGCCCATTTTTATGGCGATCGCGATTAGTTGCCTTATATATTACTCTGAGATCATATAAATGATTTTAGGGCACTTTTGGAGTTGGGACTTCTCGTGAAGCCAATGTTGTACGATTCCCATGGTAACCTGAATGACCCTACCTACCTCATTATGCCTGCCTTACTCCCTACCCACAATGCCACATCACTGAGGGGTACGTCAAACCTTTCTTTTGCCGATCAATTAAAAGAAAAATTATTTTAAAAAATTTACACGAGGTTTATATATAACCAGCATTAAATGTTTTTTTTTAAATTGTTATAAATTAGAATCCCAAAATATTCAAAGGAGTGATTTTTAAACATTTCAATGTTTCAAATGTATTAGTCTTATATATAATTATAAAAGCAGGTAGAAGGGTAGAAGTTCCATGCTAAAAAAGTTGGGTTGAGGGGAACAATGACGATTTTGTGTTGCTGAAATCAGCAATAGATTTCCAACAAGTTATGCAAATTAATTTCAATACAAGGTTAATACTAGTAATGTTTTTTTTTTATCATGCCCTACAGAAAAACTTTTTGCTGAGAAGAAATGTATCACAGTGAGATTCCGGGGCCACGGTTATTTCCCCTTGTCCGTCTTCCAGCGTCTGCTGTCGTCGGTTGTCTCCGTTTGGTCGGTTGTGAATTTCTCCGGAAAACCTCTTCTGGCGGCTGACGTAGGAGCGTTTTCATTGGACAGTTTCCATCGCCTCGTTTTGGCGTGCCATGAAGAATGCATTGACGTTTATATTTATCACAAATCTGGCAGTGTGTATGTCAATCCCACAGTAACTCGAAATGTACGCCATTTCCTGGAACTGAATCTTACTCGTATTCTTTGTGTGACGTCATCGGTGAAGCAGACGACACAGTTCGTTCATAGCGTGAACGATAGCGTCATTCGTGTAACTACCAAAGAAAAAGTACGTTTTTCTTATTCAACGAGCCAGATATTCCATTATGTTTAATTTGTGTTTTCAACTTATTTCATTTTCAATATTTACACACTGTATATTTCAACAAAAGCAAAACGTTATCCAAACTCACAAGTAGCAAATTAAGTTTCAATTAATGAATTCCAAACTATTTGATTATTATAGCGTTTCTCAATTTAGTCTTTCTATCTTTAGACAGAATCAGAAATCCAAGTAAATGACGCCATCTTTGTCACTGAGGTAGCAACGTGCAATTCTTTCTCCTCATGTTATGCTTCGGTGGATCAGCTTCAGAAGGAAGAGAACTGGAAATGTGAAAAACATGGCGTCGGAGGCCGATCATGTGACTTACTCGGAGTCTGGTACCCAGTTGAGGTATACTAGTATTTGGTTTGGGGAAGGGGGAACCATATTTTAAACTCATTTAACATTCACAGACAAATTATTCTATTTTACTTGACGAACTTTAAATGAACAATTTTGTTTAAAAAAATTTCCATGTCGTATATATGGCACAATTTACCAAAAATAGTTATTAGAACAACGTTAACTAAGCATTTTCATTGACAACACGTTTAAAATACTTTACAAGATAATCTTTAACCATGCAACAAAATGCAATTGTATAACATATACAGTCCATACAATGTATTGTTATCATATATCTTTGAATGTGTAGGAGTCATTTCCGGATCCGATACATGGAGGTCAATGCCAATCGAACTGTAAAGGTAAATTTAATTATGATCGTGATTTTACAATTTGTGATGGTATAACCAAGTCGCTCTCTCTCTCTTTCTCTCTCTCTCTCTCTCTGTCTCTGTCTCTCTCTCTCTCTCTCTCTCTCTCTCTCTCTCTCTCCTCATAAAAACAGATTTAAGCTCTGTCATTCTATTACTAGTTTACCGTTTGTGTCCCTTTGTGTGATAATAATACATCTATATGGCATAAATACTTTTCTAAGGTCTAAGAGAGTACCTACTGTCCAAGTCCCCCTCCGAGCAGCTGGTGGGTCGACTGGCGAGGAGACTGGACCCCCAGGTCATCCCAACAATCGCACAGAAACTCGGCCTAACCCAGATTGAGGTCCGACGGGTCAGAGACTCCGCCGCGGGTTCAACCGCGGGATCCACCGCGGGACCCACGGCGGGATCCACCGCGTGGCGCCGATCTTTTCAAACCTTACAAAGTGCTGTACGGAAACATTCTCTGACCCTGGGAGATCTACAGGAAGCCATCGTGTCAGCTGGGGTGGGGAAACACGTAATGTGTCAGGTAGGCCGGGCCCTCGTTTATTCATGCATTCATTTGTTTAACAGTGTTCACATCGGTCATTTTCAGGCCAAAGTGGGTATTGCAGGTTACTCATGACATTCCAAACTATATTCATATAATTATAAATGAGGGAAGTTTCAAATCTCAACTCTCTTGTTTCTTCCAAAATGGTCTTTTTTCTAGACCAATAACACTAATCTATACCAAAAGTTTTCGACTTTAGGTATTTTTCTTAGAATCTACATGCATGCATACGTCTGTAGCTTTTTTAAAAATCAACTTATTTGCAAACATATTTAAAACATTTTGAAATGATTTTACAACCTACGGGCTTAAAGTTTAATTTCTGGCTCGAAAGAGAAACAGCCTCCCCCCCCCCCCCCCGAAAAAAAGGGCAACTGATTTCTTAAAGGTGACCTTACCAAAATACAGTGCTCTCTCTCTCTCTCTCTCTCTCTCTCTCTCTCTCTCTCTCTCTCTCTCTCTCATCCTCTAGGCGCTATAATTTTACACTTGAGCACCTAATTAGCGCTGGAAATCAACTTCACTTACAGACCGATGCGTAAATTCCAAAAACAGCTTTTATCTTGTCTTATCTTTCATCTATTTCCTGATCAATAATCCACTTCCAGCATGAACCCGACAGCAACAGAATCCGTTCGTGACCACTTTGATCGGCAGCGACTCTCTTCAGGGGAGTTTAGCGCGATTGCTCAATTCAGATGAAGAATTTCCTGATAACACGAAAAGAAATAGAATCTATGCTTTACTTACTAGTGGTTCGGTCGGTATACTTCAGAATGTGATTGCTTGCATCTGACTCGTTTTGCAAAAAGGTCAATCAGTTTACGAAAGGCAACTGTGAAAGAAAATGTCTGCTCAACGCAGTGACGTCATACTTTTTTTTCTGTTTTTTTTTTTTAATGGTTAGACACTTAAGTTATACCTATTCTTGTCAAAATAATTAATTTTAAACAAAGAGTTAAGATTCACGAAAACGTTTAAAATGTAAAACTCAGATGTAAATTTACCTTCAAAAAAAGAAGAGGAAAGTTGTTTTTTTTTCTTTTGACTTAGGGTTGACCCCTTAAAGGAAAACAACTTTTGCAAAGTGTGGATTGGACAAATACACAGTACTCACTCTCGTAATAAATCCTTTTCTCATTCAGAGAAACCCTATCGGTTGATAGAGGTGGTTCTCGAACACAGACTTATACATATGAATCTATTCAAAATAGAAATAAAATGTATGTATGTTAAAATTCATGTTGAAATGGGAATGTTGAAAATTTGATTAACTGCTTTTCTTCTTCGCATTGGCTGAAATAGTATTGACATTGCGTTCAGAAAAGTCAGTAAGTTATTGCACCACGCTGTGCTGTTATTGAATTGATACGACACAATCAAGAGAGAAATACAGTAAAACACTGTTATAGCGAACACGCTTATAATGAATTGACGCTTACAGCGAAGTGATTTTCATTCTTCGTGACTATATTACATGTTGTAAACTTGACGGATATAACGAATTATGCTTATAACGAAGCAACATTGACCGTTTCTGGCACTTCGTTATAACCGTGTTTTACTGTATAGGGATTGAATTTGTACAGCTCATTTTATTGGAGAAACATAATAAAAAAGAAAATTAATTTCACACAGTAGGTAAACAATGGAATAAAATAAGTTGTCACACCGAACCATTGGCTTGATTAAAAATGCAACACAAACTTTAATTCAATATAGGATTACAGTGTCACAATATACATATGACAGAGACAAATCATCATGAACATTATTAAAGAGTGAGTGTTTTAAGTACATGTACATTTGTATGTGACAAGTCTCGAAGTTTTTTTTTAGAAAAAACTTAATTAAATGATTGATAGATAGATAGATAGATAGATAGATAGATAGATAGATAGATAGATAGATAGATAGATAGATAGATAGATAGATAGATAGATAGCTTCCTTATTTCTTAATTTGCTGAAATTATTTCCATGAACATATATTATTTTTTTTATTATACTTTCATGTTAAATACTAAAATCTGATTGGTTCAGACGCAGTTGATAATCCGTTTTATTATACTTTCATGTTAAATACTGAAATCTGATTGGTTTAGACGCAGTTGACAATCCGTTCTCTTACCCTCAGCGTTAGCAACACGCTTGGCAACGGGCCGATAGAACGAATTGTTACATGCGCGTAAATTATGCGCGTACGGTTCGCCGTTAAATTCACGTCATATCTATATAAAGGCAGTAAAATTTTCTCTAAAATTAAGACATTCAGTATAATAAAATAAATAGTGCCTGTCTGGGAGGGTAACCGTTGAAATTGACACCCCTCGAAAACCATTGTCAACCTCCGCTTCGCGTCGGTTGACGATGGTTTCTCGGGGTGTCAATTTCAACGGTTACCCTCCCAAACAGGCACTATTTATATAATATTACCCACAGCGTTAGCAACACACACTTGGCAACGGGTAACACTATATAAATAGTGCCTGTTTGGGAGGGTACCAGTTGAAATTGACACCCCGAGAAAACCATTGTCAACCGACGCGAAGCGGAGGTTGACAATGGTTTTCGAGGGGTGTCAATTTCAACTGATACCCTCCCAAACAGGCACTATTTATTTTATTATACTGAATGTCTTAATTTTACAGCAAACTTTATAGCAAATTATTGTAAATTTTAAAGACGTGAGTTCTACGGCGAACCGTACGCGCATAATTTACGCGCATGTAACAATTCGTTCTATCGGCCCGTTGCCAAGTGTGTTGCTAACGCTGAGGGTATCAGAACTGATTGTCAACTGCGTCTTAACCAATCAGATTTCAGTATTTAACATGAAAGTATAATAAAACGAATTGTTACATGCGCGTATATAATGCGCGTATGGTTCGCCGTAGAATTCACATCATTTATATAAGACATTCAGTATAATAAAATAAATAGTGCCTGTTTTGGAGGGTAACAATTGAAATCGACACCCCTCGAAAACCATTGTCAACCTCCGCTACGTGTCGGTTTACAATGGTTTTCTAGGGGTGTCAATTTCAACTGTTACCCTCCTAAACAGGCACTATTTATATTATGGTGCATCGTCTGTTTTTAAAGTTTAGAACCATTTCAACAAGACCTTGGACTTTCAGTAGAATGTAACTATCTTTTTTCCTTCACTGAAAACAAGTTAAAAATGACGCTAGTTTCAAGTCCAGACAAATATTGTTGATTTCAAAGAGCCATGGCTGAGTAGCCAGAAATGAAATAGACAAGCCTACGTCACATTGCTGTTTGACACCAACTACCCAAAGTCCAAGCCCCTGTTAAAATGGTTCTAACACCCTTCCGCATCTGTTTACTGGGATAAGATAACTTTTTTTTCAAGCTTATTCTTCTTAGAAAACTCATTAAACAATTCTCCTTCTGAATTTCAGGGAGAACATACGGATATTAGCTTTAATTATCCTGTCCTGGAAGAGGAACAGGAAGTGACGTGCTAATATCACTTAATTTGTCTCAAGAGCCATCATTGTGATGTTGACTTGATTCCAACTAAGAACATTGTTGAACGAGGCTAAATATTTGTCTATTGGGTCAAATTCAAGCGCAATTGAATCGCATTTCGCGTGTCGTTGGCTCGGAGATTACAAAAGCTCAATTTGCTTTAATAATAACAAAACAATCATGAGTTATTGGAATCTTCGATTTATCTCTTGACTTTTCATAAACGTATTATGTAATGGAACTCTTGGTTAATGGCAATGCCTTTACATTAGTAATTTAAGCTGAAAATTGTTAATTATCTGGGTAACATGACTATTTTTTTTTGTCGATGTAAATCGATATCAGTGTATTGTCTGGCAAATACCCCCTTGATCAAAAACAGTAATATTACAGTGCCTTAATTATATAGAAAACTAAAAGGTCATGTTGAAATGGGAATGTTGAAAATTTGATTTATTTAACTGCTTCTCCTCTTCGCATTGGCTGAAATAATATTGACATTGCCTTCAGAAAAGTCAGTAAGTTATTGCATCACGTTTTGCTGTTATTGAATTGATACGACACAATCAAGAGAGAAATATTGGAATTGAATTTGTATACAGCTCATTTTATTGGAGAAACATGATATAATAAAGAAAAATAATTTCCCACTCAAGCATTAAAAATTATTATTCCCATGGTTACCATTTAATTGGTTGAATTCACGTACAAATGTGGAAAAGGCATTTCTGTCTTATTCGTGTCCCGTTTTTTTTTCCTATTAGGAATACTGTAAACGTATTATATTTGGTGTGTACGATATTTGGCGGAAAATAGTTTTTGAACAAGTTGGCGTAGATTTGATTTAGCGTATTCCTGAATGTGACTATTCTTATACATATATGCATGGCATTTAGCGATGTACTTGATTTAGCTGAAGCCACATTCCGCCAAAAACGCTAAAAAGAATATACAGCCAAATGTAATACGTTTACAGTATAGGATGTCTTATGTAAGCCAAGGCTCGGGAACAGAAAACAAACAGCAAGATGAAAAAAAAAACAAATTATGAAATTTCACACAAAAAAAAACCCCTCATAGATACTCGTAATCACTTGGATAAATATACCGGTAAATGTCTACAATCACAAACCTTTCTCCTACCCTTCTCTGTAACTACAAAATAATCAATTGTTAATAGCTTTTTAGATGCAAAAATCTTGCCGGAAGTTTTGAAAAGTTATGTGTGAAAATCCAATGCGATATATCATCGTAGTGAAACATAAACAAATTATTAATTGAAGGGAAATTCACCGCAAGAAGGCGCAAACACGAGATAAAAACAATTATAACGCAAGAAAATAAATGTGTGTGCAAGGGGGATATTGTAAAACTGGGAAGTAATAATCACAGATATTAGATGTCGATACCGGCTTGCCATTTCCTGCTTTTACACGTCTCTCTGATTTACTGTTTCTAAAACGAGTATCCGATGATAGCAATAAATTGCATCCCCAAGATTTTCTTTTTTTAACGTTCAGTAATAACGATGGAAAAGAACGACTTTGATAAAATAAAAAAGAGTAGTTCCTTGTCTTTCATATGATGTGATTTATTCTTTCGCACAGTTGATCGTTTTGCATCACAATGACTTTTTCTAGAACGTCTTGGTTTATATTTAAAACGGCTTTACAAAAAATCTCCTTCCGATATTTTTAAAAACGTTCAACTATTTGCTTCTTTTGGAGCAAAAATATCAAAGTTTGTACATGTATAAGTTCCTCCATTTAAGACGACATTTGAAAATCTGATTAGTATTTATAATTGTGTTCCATCATAATTATTAAGTCTCCACAGAGTTTAGAAAATTTCTATTGAATGATACTGCAATAACCGTAGAATAGAAAAAATATGAATTATGAATACATGTATTTTAATCTGTTTTTATTGTTAATTGATAAAATGGGATAAAGCGTAATTTGCTTCCATGATTACCAACTACAATCAAATAGGAGATATTGTAAAGAAAGTCACTCTTAGTCAGGGTATCTTGAGCATATGTAAAACGTATTTTGGAATTTTGACATCTTTCCATTAATAGCCATTTGCGTGGTTCTATCACACACAACCTTTTATTAAATCAACATTTCAAAGCATAGAATATGTCTTTTTCTTTTTAAAAATCCATTAGGTTTTCCATGGGGACTATTTCGGCAATTTGACTATTGTTTTGTTTGTATGTTTAGATCGTTATTAACTCAAAAAAAAAGCCAGGAACAATTCCTGACGGGTCTATCCAAGATTAGATAAACGAGCAATAAAAAATATTGCGATGGTGTTGACGGATAGAATATCAAATAATGATGACGGAAAACCAAAAAAAAGGTCTGACACATTAAAAAAACAAGTAAACCACAACAGCACTTCAGAACCTAAAAAATCAGCACGTCTTGTTTTTTTTTGCCAAATAGCAAAATTAGAATAATTTGATAAACATAGTTGAAATATACATAGGCTTCGAGGAATCGAGAAAGTTTTTATTGCTGTTTTCCTCATGGGGTTCTAAAATTGGAATATTAGTTCAATTTTTTTCACAATAGAAATAATTTTGTGAATTATATCTTTTTTTTTTCACTCAGGACGTTCACAAAGATAATTATACCGGCTTTAAAACTGAAGTCCCGATTTATGCTAGTGTTCTTTTTGGCGATATACTAGTGTTAAAGTCTTTTTGATGTTCCTTTATTTGTGCAATAAAGTTTGAAAGTTGATAAAATTTATTTGATCAAATTTGGTTAGGAAATAATTTTGTTTATATCAAGAGAGAAATCCCAATGTCTCCAGTGGGAACTTTCGACGAAAACGTCCGCTTAAACCCTTAATGGATTCAAACTCATTGCAACTTGCAGGAATCAAATACCACCAAGGACTTATCTACAAAGTTTGATCTCAAGATTTTTTTTGTTTTTTGTTTTATACATCATATACTCAATATCCAATGATGGGGAATTTTGATATTTGTAATTATTGATCATTTGTTGTTTGAATATCATCAAAGAGCAATCAAATTAAGTGATAGTTGTCAGTAAACTGGAGAGTGGGTTTCGATTGATGACTTTAAAAAAAAAATGAAATCGTCCAAGACTTACAGTAGATTGCTTTTTAAATCGCACAATTTAATATGTGTGTGTTTCTAATTTCAGGGATTCCGGATTTTCCATGAGACCAGTAAGTTAGTAATCAATATAGGCATCCTAATAATTTCTAATCCACGGAAGGACAGTTAATCGAATTTCTAGATTAATATATGGCGTTCCTACTGTTCCTTCTTGATTTATGACAATAAAAACTTTAGTACAAAAGCTCTTGTACAAATAACGGACGCAGAAAAAAATGTGCAATTACCGCCATCATAAACATCTTTCATAAGCTGCGTAGAAAACGTTGCCAATTATTATCAATTAAATATTGAAGAGATCGACGTGCATTTATCTCTTCCTGACGTCGATCCTAGTCATTAGAACTTTCCCAGTATCTTTGTTGCACAAATTGGTTCGACAAACTTTATTGTCAATTTTAACTGCTACCTCCAATATGTAGGATGTTTAAAAGTGTTGAAGTTTTTTCTCCAGATGAAATCCCGGAGGAATATCTCGAACGCAGCGTGAGTAGACGAGAGTTGGCAGCCATGGCGTTGAATATTAGCAGAGATGTTTTCCCACTTGCTGTTGAACTCGACATTCCTTCACAAGACGTGCTAGCTTTACTCCAGAGACCAATCGAACGCGACCCGGTCGCCAACATCCGGGACGTATTGACACAGTGGTATTTGTATTCAGAGCTTAAACCGACGTTCAGGGTGCTTGTAACGGCCCTACTAGAGGTCGGGTTCGATTTGGTGTGCGCCACGAATGCCCTCGAACAAAGTAGCAGCAACAACTCACTGTTTTAAGAATAAGCAATTTGCAGGGTTTTGACTTTAATAAGAAACATTACAAAGGCTTTAATTGAGGATATTAATATATGTTTTCGGAATTTTGCAAGTTATTGTTTTTTCATAATATTTTGTTATTAAATTCTTTGATATGTCTCTTCGTTTCATATCTATTAAAACTCTTAACACCCCCATACCCCCCCCTCACACACATACACAACAACAACAACAACAACAACAAAGGAACAACAACATAAAAGATACTAAAAAGAAATATTTAAAAAAAAAACCCGGTAACTTATTGGAAAAAACTCACAAAAAACAGTTTAGAAACTAAACTGAACGGAAATATAGTTTCCGGATATTTGACCAATACAGTTATTATTGAAAAATATTTTGATTCTATAAACATGTCTATTTTCAAAAGCATTGCCACGGGGCGAAATACCAGTTTTGGTATTTAATGGAAAAGTAATCGAAAACCGATTGCTTTGTCTGGCAAAGTGACAATGTAATTTACTGGTAGAGCTATTCATGTCAGGGAAATGGCCATTCTGATGGGACTGAGATCTAGACTAATCACCACTTGTTACCGAGTGTCTTATTCACGTATTATATTATTCCAATTTCCAAGTGTCTGCGAAACATTTATATATACGCCCATGTACATGTATGAAGCTAAATCTATGATGACATAAAGTTCGTTACAGTGGGAATTTTGCACTAGGCAAAAAATTCTATTGTGGCCAGTGAAGTTCAACGAGAAAGGTGTAAATTTCGTTATTTTTCAACTGTAACAGTAAACACGTTATTATAACCAAGGTCGTAATAATCGTAAAATTTTGCAATTATAATTTGTTAACAACCCTGCCGGAGACAATGCTATATCCGATATTTCGCTATATTCGTGCTTGTACCAAAAGAGTTTTGCTGTAATATTTTCATTCAGTTAATCACAAAATGCTTGTAATGTCGCCTGTGTCCTTGTTGTGTCGAATTGAATGTTGGGGTCATGTATGCAAAGCTATCTGAAAACGATCTGATGCTTCGTCAGAACTGGGACCGTTAAGCAGAAGATGGTCGGAATATCGTTAGGCCATTTCCGTGAAGTAGAGAAATAAAGTGGGGGAGCGATTTTTTTTTCCGTATTGGTTAGTCTGTATCATACAGATGTTTGTGTTATTTATTTCCACAAAAGGTAAACACAAACGTCCGGATGATACAGACTACCGATTGGTGTATGCATGTAACACAAAACCGAACTAACGACATTGAACAGTAAAATTAAATAAAAAAGACAATGAGACGGGGTTAATTTTTTGGCGGACGGGTTAAGGGTGATTCTGAAGGGTCCAAACATCTTCCACTATAACAGATAGCAAAGTTTGAATATTTATTTATTTATTTATTTATATATTTATTTATTAATCTATTAATTTTTTTTGGGGGTATCCATAAATGACAGAATGAAGATTTTGTTTACGGAAAATGACAAATGCAAGCTTCGTTTGTGAATGCATTCGTGAAAAACAAAGACCGAATTATGCTTTGGCGAACTTCTTTATTGTGCAGAAAATGGCTTGAAGTTGAGGCGCTTATATGTAAAAGTTTATTGATTGCGTAATTTTTCTGTTGCCTGCATTGTATGTTTAGTGACATGAACACTATCGTTTTCATTCAATCGCATCGCACAAAAGTAAGGGAAATCCTTTTTTCAGTTTCAGGGAAATCCTTATTCCAACAAAACAGCATGTTTACGTACAAATACTTTCCCCCACTCCACCCCCTTAACTTTTTTTCTAAAATGAAGAAACGTTTCTCATTTCTACCGGAACAAGCCTTAGTTTAAAACTATTTATTCGTTTAATTTTAAAACTACGTATTCGTTTAATTTTAAAACTATTTATTCGTTTAATTTTAAAACTATTTATTCGTTTAATTTTAAAACTATTTATTCGTTTAATTTTAAAACTATTTATTCGTTTAATTTTAAAACTATTTATTCGTTCAGCCTTCACTAAAGTCGATCGCAAAAACGTCGGAGCGTTTAAAATTAAATTTACAACTTCTCAAGACAGCAAACAATAAATAAAAACCAATTGTCATACAATATACATGCAGACAGCAATGACTTTCAACTGCCGTAATTAAAAACAAAATATCGAGAGAAAACTCAATCCCATAGCCTTTTTCATGTAAACTGACCTTTCTGTCACCGATTCTAGTTATAAATCAGTGTTTGCAGATCATTTTAATATCGGCAAACGGCTGCTTGTTTTTCTATCGAAAATATGAGCTCTGCTGAACACAGGTTTTAATTAAGTTTTGCTTAAGCAAAGCTCGGTTGTTTAAGCTTTCAATATGAGAGTAATACCCCATGGTATCAACGAACAAATATTTCTGTAAATTATTGATAAACTCATGATGTTCGATTGATTTCTCTCTCTCTGTCTCTCTTCTCTCTGTCTCTCTCTCTCTCTCTCTCTCTCTCTCTCTCTCTCTCTCTCTCTCTCTCTCTCTCTCTCTGTGTGCGAGGAATTAATTTCCGAATTTCCAAAACCTGTCATTCACACAGTTTTCAATCGGAAGTTGAACGTTTGCCCCACATTTTCACAGTTGTCATAAATTCATGTCGCTGCTGTTAAACAGGAAGAAAAAAAGATTTATATTTAGAGTTCGAGTATCATGGGCATTCACATATAAATGTTCACATTGCAGATTTAAAGTACTTATATATCGATCCGCTGCGCTCAGTGTCAAAAAAGTATTTGCTTTGGACTTTCATTAATGTTTGCTTTCAGCAATTTCTTCACTATTTTTTTTTTTATCAAAATCATTCATCATTATTAGGATCGCGTGGATTGATATTTCTCGCGCGCGAGAGTTTGGTTACCATGGCGATGTTCGTCAAGTTAACGCCTGAGTCTCGCGGTATCGGGACTTCAGTCGCCGAGTCCTCTCCGACAACACGAGGCCGCACCTGTCATCGATCATTTCTTCCCGATTCCAGGGACAATAAACGTCTGCTTCTGCAGCGTCTATGGCAAAACAACTAACAAAATCTTGTCAAGCATTGCAGGCGTTTCTTTAATACGGTTCCCAGTGATTCCGACGGTGTGATTTATTTTTATTATTTGACAAATGCTTCTTCCAGGAACGATGTGTATATCTTGTTCCCTGGTCGGCATTGATTGCCAGTCTCCGTTGAAATTTAATCGACAGTTGTGACAAATTCGAGTGGAATAACGGTGGCTTGTTGACCTGTAGCAGTTATGGCGTACACATCTCTAAAGCAGTGGAACAGTTCCCTGTCTAAACAATATACGGCCAGTACTGTTCTCCAGTGTTGCTATGTTGTGTTCGGACTGTTTGGAAATATTTTGGTTATTTTGATGTACAGATTTAAAATGAGGGGACAAAAAGAGGACCGCTTTTTTATACCAGTGCTGGCCGTAGTGGACTTAACCGGATGTCTGACCTCAGCCTCGCTTTCGCTCGCACAGAACCTATTTCCGGTTATGTTTCCCAGCGGCGTGTTGTGTAAGCTGTTATTTTTCAGCACTTCCGTCACGATAATAAGCTCGCTCCTTCTTCTGTTCGTGATCTCCATTCAGCGTTATCAGAAGATATGCCAGCCGTTCGGTTGGCAGATGTCGGAGTGCCACAAGTACTGCTGTGTGGCGGCGACCGTCTTCTGCGCCGCCATGTTGTCTGTTCCCGTCATCCTCCTGTACGGGGACCACCCGATGTACAGGGACAACATCACGGGAGTCACGTGTAGCGTGGGGACGGGGAAGCACTCGGACCTAGCTGTCTACAACTACATCATCTTGACGTTAGAATGCATTCTAGTTGGAATCATGACCTTTCTTTACTTTCTTGTCGGTAAGAGGGTTTTCTATAGCTTTAAAAGCATGAAGAGCTACAGACGTAACTTTTCGATTTCTAAAAACTCTAACGCGGCGGTTCACTGTCCGTCTGAGGACGAGAGTTTCATCTCCAAAGACAGTGCAGATGAGTTTAACAAAGAGGAGAAGGAGGAAGAAGAAAAAGTTTCCTCTGACAATCAATCAAAGACTGAAAATAAACCGGTCGTAAAAGATGAGAGTAAACCCCCGGAGCCAGTGTCGATTCTCGTGTGTAACGCCAGCACACAAACTATGCCAAGACGCGGCACGAAAAAATCTTTGAGTATAGACACATCACACGAGATGTCGATGGATATGGGTGACGAAAACAGCGAGATATGTCACGGTGAGAACGAGACCACGGACTGCCCAGCAGGCGACGACGACGGCCCGGTGTTCACTCTGGAGTCTGACCAGGTGGGGCCGGGCACCTACCCGTGTACAGAGGAGCTTGAGACTGTTTACGAGGACGGTGTCCCGGAAGAGGACGTGGGCGAGAGGGTCATAAAAAATGGCGGACCTGAAAAACCAGGAGGTGACCAGAACCAGGAAGTGACCCGAAAACTCCGGAAGCAGAGTAGTAGTGTGTCGTTAGGAGGTAGAAGAAACCAGAGCACTTCCGCTCTGGCCAGACAACGGAACCAAAGCATCACGTCGTTTGGCAAATGTCGGAATCAAAGTGCACCATCTTTGAGTAAACTACGACAACAAAGTGTCTCTTCTTTCAATAAGAACCGAAAAGCATCGAATGTAGACTCTCTGTATAGTAACAAGAGCAGCTGCGCGGCGCATCGTTACACGATCATGTTCATTGTCATCTCATTTGTTGCTATCGTGACATATATTCCGCCATGGATTTTTATTATCATGGAGACTCAGGATCACGAGTTTTGGAGTGCGCTGACGTACGGCGAGAGTGTGACGTTTCTCATCATTCGCAGGATTTACATCATCAATCACGTGGTTAACCCCGTCATATACGGGCTCTTTGATGGACGCTTCCGGTATACCCTTAAACGAATGTTATGCCCAAAATTGAATACGAACGTGTGATATGCACTAGTAATATTCAGATAAACGAACACCTTAACTATTTTTTTATTATTCAATTACTGAGTATTACATTTGACATATCACTGAATGGCTTTTTAATTGATTATCTCTTTCCATGCTTTGTGTAAATGTAGTGAAAATGTGGAGTTTTTAAAAAAAAAAATGCATGGTTGATATGTAATATGTACTTTGTTTATGACGTGAATGGAAATGCAAACTGATTTTTGGTGTTACATTCTCCACTGTTTTGTTATTGTAAGGAAACCTACATTATATAACATTGTAAACTATATTCCGTTTAATTGTTGGTTCTTTTAAAACCTAATTGACAAACCTTATACAAACGTTTCTATTAACGATTAAAATTGAATGAATTTATATCAGTCTTGCAATGTGAATACGCAGCCAAAAGTTGAACATTCATGGACTAACAAATCCAGATTTAGATCAACTATTAGTTGGATCAATTGTGACCGAACCCAATTACGCTCTGTAGAATAGAGTCCTGTACCAAAAAATATAGATTCTATAAAATCAAAACTTGTACTTGACAATAATTGATTGACGTCATGTACACAGTTCGATTTTTTTTTTTGTGAAGAACAAAAAGGAGCGGATCTAGAATCTGTTGGTTTTTGAAGATAGCTTAAGGTGTGTCTACTTTAATTTAATACGTACACTGTTCGCCAGTATAAGTGTTGGGCTTCATAGAAGTATATTATATAGATAGTGCCTGTTTGGGAGGGTAACAGTTGAAATTGACACCCCGAGAAAGCCACTGTCAACCGACGCGAAGCGGAGGTTGACAATGGTTTTCGAGGGGTGTCAATTTCAACTGTTACCCTCCCAAACAGGCACTATCTATTTTATTATACTGAATGTCTTAATTTTAAAGAAAACTTTAACTGCTTTTGTATAGGAATCCGAATGACTTGAATTTTACGGCGAAGCGTACGCTCATAATTTACGCGCATGCAACAATTTGTTATGTTACCTGTTGTCAAGTGTGTTGCTAACGCTGAGGGTAATAGGGCGGATTATTTAATGCGTCTAAACAAATCAAATATCAGTATTTAACATGAAAGTATAATAATATATTTAATCACCCGTGTGTTGCATTGGTTATAGGAAAGAGATATCCCACCTGCTTGGGATGCGATCAATCATTCATCATTTTCTGCTTGAGTCTAACATAATGAGCGATACTCGAGGCAGTCGTAGACCAAAGACATTGACTTTCATGGTAAAATAAACATTGAATTTGAGATACATCTAACGATTGTTTTTTTTTTTATATATATATATATGTCATGTTGAATTCAAAGTGTTTGTATCAATTTATGGGTAAATAAATAAACACTCCATGATTAAGATTGTGATTTCGATGTAACCGTTCTGTCGATAGAACTGCAATAGGTATCTTATTAATTTTTAACACGTTGAATTAAACGGGGTCTCTAGAGTCTCAAATCAGTCTTTTCTTAGAACGACTTACTTTGCTCCGTCTGTCTGGTAAGACTTGGATAAGTTGTGGCCAGAAGAATCAAAATCACAATCATCTAATTCATTTAAACATGTATTAATTTTTTCTATGAAAATCAACACTAATTGTTTTTCTTCGATCTAAATTTGTCACCGATATCAAATTATTAAACATTGTTACAGCTTTGAAACTCATATGTAGTATTTTACAGATTCTAATCAGAAGTACATTATCATATACCAAACAGATACTTAACAGATCAAACGTATTCTTACTTTGAAATTAAATACAGTACAATATTTAGTAAGTAAGGAAATGTTAACACGAAACACGTCATTGGAACGGGTTTTTTTTCTTCATAGTGAAGGAAATGATTTTTTTTGGGGGGTGGGGTGGGGTGTGGGTACGTTGATTGTTGTTGCTATTTTAACAATTAATGCTTTTAAAAAAAGACATAGTCACTGGGTTCGTTTTAGCATTACATTGACATGAGAGAAAATGGATGCATTAAAAAAGGAAAGAATGTCAAATAAAAAATTCATGAAATTCCAACTACATGTATTTCGAATAATTTCACGTAAATTATATGGATATGAATTAATTATTTCTATTTCTCAACATCTGTGTTTCAGAACTTTATTAGATTTAAGTGCAGGGAAGTACAGTTTAAAATGGGAAATGAGAGTCTAATGGGTTTGATATTTCCATGATCAATTTAAAAAGGAAAATGTATTGCAATTTAGGCGTTGAAATTTTTTTTTATAACTAAAAGCAATATGAGCTGCAATTTTCATGTCAAATTTTTTTCATTGTGAAATGACAACAAGATTATGGCTCGTAAGATAATTTTCTATTAGTCATATGTTATATGAAAAGCTATTAAGAAGCCCTGATCGAAGCAATACTACAGTATTGTCGTCCTGTACAAACATTGCTTTGCAGTGTATTCCATATAACAAACATCTTTGTGTGTGTGTGGGGGGGGGGGGGGGGCAAAGTTAAACGATAAGGGTTTACGATCCATGCAGAATTATCAAAACGGGATAATGTCTTTTCAGAGAAAAACTAAATTTAAAAAAAAAGTACCTTACATTTCTGATGATGATAGAGCTACATTGTTATAATCTATTTATGGCAAAAAGGAGAGTAACTATACATTTGACATCAAGTCTTAAATTGATCCTCCTCGATATATATCGAGAACATTACATCACAAATGTCAACAACATGTACTAATTGTTCCGTGTGATCATTGAGCCCCGGGCTATTGGTTCGATGCCATGTTTAATCGATTTACTTTCGTGAAATCTCGTTTGAAACCTGCATCAATTATTAATGTTGTTATGAAAAAGACCTTTGATCATTTCCTAGATTGACGAAGCAGATATAATGATCTCGGATTTGTATGATTAGAAGGTTATTGATAAATTACATGACAGAGTCACCCTTGTCCCCGCGGGGCTAACTCTTTCACAGTCTCTAAATGACATTGCTGCATCCTTATCAAAAGGAACGTCATTAAATGTACATGTATAAAGTAGCACTTGAATTTGGAACATTTTGAACTTAATTAGGTAATACTTTGGTGCATTTAGTACGTGTATTGCTACATATTATTTCTTATATTGTGTATATATTATGTATTCTTTGTATCTGATGAGCCGTTTGGCTTAAAGAATAAATAAACTGAATTGAACTTGAGTTGTTTTTATCGTAAAAAAGTAGAATTTATTTTATGTTTAGACAGACAGACACGGACAGACGAATTTACAGACAGAGAAAAATACTTTAGAGAAATAATGCCTTGAATAAATTACTTTCCCTAATCGCACATGTATAAAGTAGTACTTGAATTTGGAACACTTTGAACTTGAGTTGGTTTAATTGTAAGAAGTAGAATTTTTTATGTTTAATCGGGCAGACATATAGACAGACAGACACGAGCAGACGAATTTACAGACGAAGAATAATTCATTAGAGAAATATTGCCACGAATAAATGGCTTGAGAAAACAGAAAACCAACATTTTCTTCCATTGGTAATTTTCAGTCCTTTGATTAAAGAACTAGAAACCTAGCCTGGAACTTAAATGGAAGTATTGTGAATCACGCGATATTTGATGCAGTATTTGCCCAATCGTTGTTGATTTTACATTTTCTTCCGTGAGATAATACCATTTGAACATAGTACAATTAATTACTCAGCAGCTTGTATTAAATTTCGAAAGATGTAGAGGGATTTTTCACGTTAATTTGAATGAAACAAAATCTATTCTTCAATATCTGCATAAACTGCATTGATTTTGGGTCTGATATTTCATGACCCCGGATACTGTTTGACATGGTTTAAAAAATACTTTTTATGGATTAAATAATTGAAAAAAAATCTGATTTCTTGAGTGTTTTTTGATGGAGGAGGTTGAAGGTTTACGTCAAATTTTAAAATATGATTAAACAATTCAATAAGGATAACTTTAATTGTACTCTGGAGGCTTAAAGCAAGTTGATTTAGAAAGAAATCACAATGAAAATGGAAGGACTAATTCAATAAACGGTGAAAATATGAAGCGACTGAATTGTAATGTTATTCATGATAACATTTCCGAATTCTCTTGCCATCAATGGTCCGTTACCGCCCCCGCCATAAAAATGTTGAGGAATGTCCGTTTATATCGATTTATTTAACACAATGCAAACCCAGAAAGACTTTTGCCTCTGCCCAATAAGTTACACGAAATAATTATTCATTTACAACGGATTAGAATCTGACGATAAGAAACGAGTGGAGCGAAACTTAATTACGCTGGTCGACGCGCAGTACTAGTGCATAATATGGTGATTGGTCTCATATTTATGTATGTGAGACGTGGTTATTGAGATTTTAGCCGCCCAAAAACGGCGTCCCTTCATTATGTTGTCTGATTTGGGCCATTTGCAAAAAGCTCAATAACATATTAAGAATTTATCGCCGAGAAAATTTATTGTCGTTTCGGTTTCTCACAGCACGCCGTTGACCTTACACAACTTTACAAAAACACGCACGAACGCTACGAAACTTTGCGCTACGCGTCGTTGAGCTCCGATTTTCACGCAACACGATGCGGCAATTTCACACAACACGAAGTTGACCAAACACAACTTCACACAATACGCCATTACGCAAAAATGCAACCTCTCAATTAACGCTGTCGCGCTAACAAGAAAAGTTACTTTATAGAATGTTCTGAAGCACAACACGCCACCGTGCTAACACAACAAAACCGGTGTTATATGTCATAGAGACGGACAGTTGTGTTAAGTTGTTGTGTTATAGCAACACAGTTGTTTTGTGACAACTTACCAAGGGCATGTTGCATACAAAATGAGTACATAAAACCGATAAACAGGGGTTTGGAGCTCTTACATCAGTTTTAATAACATCAGGTTTGTGTTCTTGTTTAGGATTGTCCATATAGTAAAGGTATCACACCCGGAATTGTTTTCAGGGAAAACATTCTTCAACCCTCAAACCCCTGTAACCTCAAACAGACACTATTTATTCTATTATACTGAATATCTTAATTTTAGAGAAAAATTTACTGTTTTTATATAGAAATGACGTGAATTCTACGTCGAGGGTAATAGAACGGATTATCAACTACGTCTAAACCAATCAGATTTCAGTATAATAAAAATAATTGACAACTACAAAATGACTGAATGTTATAACAATTAAATCGTACTCACGATATCCTGAACTTTGCAGTGCAGAAAATTGAAATTAAATAACCAATTACTTGAGATTTAAGCGAAAAACAGAATATTTGATGAGACGTAAATGCTCTTAAGCAATCTGATTAAAATCAGATTTTTTATTCGCTCCTAACGTTATTGTCAACGCCCAGCCGACCCTCGTCTTTGATGACCGTTCCTCTCTCCCTTAGGTGTTGAGTTGGAGGGAGATGTTACATTTTGAGTGGTTAAAAACAAAACCGGTTTAAAACAAATAAAGGAGCGGATCAAGGATCTGATTTTAATCATATTGATGCCCCAGGTGACAGGATGCGACTTGAAACAAAGTAAGGGAAACTTTACTAAACTATAATACCGCTCAAAGGGAGGCCCTTTTATGGGTGGTAAAGGCAAAGGTACAATGGCAAGAAATTCTGACAAAATATTGTAATATTTTATTCATCTTGTTTGTCAATCCAGCCATTTTTAGTTGCCAATAATGCGTTTGGTTGTGATAAAAATTTCGAGATAATATCTATTCAACTCAGTTTTCAAAAAAGGAGAAGTTCCGAGTGATCACCATCACATAAAAAAGCACCATCATATAGCACCTTTATACAAAAAAACACCATCTTAATTCATGTAAAAAGCACCATCTTCATAAAATAAAGCATCATCTTCATAAAATAAAGCATCATCATGTTTATGTGTATGCCTTTCTTTTGCGATGAGCATCTCTTACCACTACACTCAAGTTTTAAATAGTCTTTCATTTTTTGCAGAAAAGCCAATATCAATTGCAACATCGTTTTGAATGAATTTTAACACGGAAAAAAACTCCGATGTAATTAATGTTTATTTGACTCAAACCAATTACAAATATGGAAAACAATCGAGCTCAGACATATTACGTCATTGATCCGACGATCAGCCTTAGAATTAGATATATCAAGGCCACTTATAGAGTCTCCATGGTCATAATTAGTACACTCCTATTTCAGTAAATTGTCTTGCTCTCAAGGACGTCACGTTGTAGGATTTATTATAAACGAGCATTCTTCTGTCATTGCAAGGGCTGCACAATAATTATATATATATAACTTCAGGGAGATCATCTGTTATTTTTTATTGAAGGCTAAATGGTACATGTTACATTTTCATTGCACGATACACTTGTTATTGGTTACACAGCAGGATGTTAATTATCCTCCATCGCTCTCCATTCACTGATGTGTTTTATTTTCGGCTGATACACGAAAAATTTATCGGTAAAAGTTGTTGAATAGTAATGTAAAACCTGTGCAAATCTCCCATTTCGTAGAGTTCATTACCTATGGCCAAGATTTTAAATGTTCGGACTTCCATAATAGTTCAGCAATCCGCCATTTGCCATTGCCATTTCTTCAATAAGCTATACTTACATTTTAACATTTTAACAGTCTTTCAAGGAAGACGGCGAATGCTGTGGTATTAAATTTGATTTTATTAAAATAACACGACCCTTTCTAAGATCTCTTTTTCCCTACTTAAGTCGATCTCAACTCACAAGCACGTGAAACGCATTTCTCAATTTTAGGCACGCACGCTTAAGGTACATAAAAAAAGCTTCAAAAGCCATTGCATGTAGAGGAAGGCGACCTTATATATATATATAAAAGAATTGAATTTTCTTTGATAACTTAATGCTGTTTAAAGTTTGCTCTAAAGACGGTAAGCTTTTTTAAAAAGCTAAACTTGTATATTTCATTGGTTGAAATACTGTTCGGGGCAAGGGAGATAATTTTCTGATGATCTTTTTACGTACGACTTAACAATTTTCGTGGATTTCAAATCTAAAAAAGTGAGAAAACGAAAAATCAAAAGAAATTGTTATGAATGAAAATTCAGGCTTTAATTTTTCAGTACAACTAGTTCAAGGCAATATTCTCTAATATCTATTTAAATAATTTGATTTTTAGCCGGGCTCTGCTGAAAGCAGAGTCCTGGCTGTAGGCAGGCAAATCGCCAAAGTTACTATAAATAGCACAGCTTCAAAAGTAAACAAAAAACCGAACAGCGTCAAAGTAAAAGCTTCCGCTATACCA
Source organism: Magallana ariakensis (assembly GCA_020458035.1). NCBI lineage: Eukaryota > Metazoa > Mollusca > Bivalvia > Ostreida > Ostreidae > Magallana > Magallana ariakensis. Next base: position 42,023,801 of record CM035811.1, on the reverse strand, counting down.
AATAGTTACAGAGAGAGCTGTATTGTGGTTTTTTTTTTTGGTGGGGGGGGGGGTGCGAATAAATTTAGCGAAGAGTGATTATTTTCTTATTAATTACGTGTTTTAAAAACAAGACATTTGCATTTTTGACACATACAATGCGCATGAATTTCTATGAACTACTTTACAAAGCATTGGTATTCGGCTTCTTCTTCTTCTTCCCTTTGTGGAGTAAACTCAGTTTTGAGCGTCGTGACTCCAGTGCTCGAGATTACATGGTGAGCAGATTAAAACAAGTTATATACACAGATAAAAGGTAAAAGTTAAAAGCAAGCTGACTAATGGTGCAAGATAGTAGACACTCTAATGGTGTTGATGGCGTGTCTAAAGGTGTCCACAGATGGAGAATTCCTGATTGTTAGATATAGGGTATTTATTTTTATTATGAGAAAAATTTATAACGTCAGGTGCCTGTGTTGTAGACATCTACCCTGGTGCTGATCTGCCGGATGTTGTTGGCGGTGGAACCACGTGTTCTGCTGGCTGCACATCGAAGAAATAGGGAATTGAGTTTATAACGCTTCTTTCAAAGTGCAATACACCGTTGATTTTTTTCTACTAGACAGAAATATTTTTGCTAATAGCCCCTTTTAAAATTTAGTCACTTTCTGACGCTTTGCCGACATTACAAGCATATGAGAGAGAGAGAGAGAGAGAGAGAGAGAGAGAGAGAGAGAGAGAGAGAGAGAGAGAGATTTTGTCAGTCTTTACTGCACAATGTGCATTTAAGACATCAAATGAGCCTGGCTTTCAGTACTTCAGTACTTTGATTTTTCTTTTTGTTTTGATTTTGCAAATACAAAAAAAAAAAATGTGAAAATTTGATACGATTTGACTAATATCTGTAAAGAAGTTTGTATATTAGGTACGGTAAAACTAATATCAGTAAAACAGAATGATGCTGAATGCAGTTGTATTAACTTTGATTTTATTAAAATGATTCGACCCCTCCTAAGATCTCTTTTTACCTACTATAATCGATCTCAACTAAGAAGCAATTTTAAGCACGCACGCTTAAAAGGCACATAATAAAAAAAGTTCGACATGCCATCATATGGCATTAAGAAGAAGGCGACATTTATATAAAAAAGAGTTAAATTTAATTTTCTTTGATAACTTATTGCTGCTACGAGTTTGCTCTAAAGACGGTATAAGCTTTCTTAAAAAGCTATACATGTTTAAATATACAAAGTTGGTATAGTTTACATTATCCGGGTTGTGCACTTCCTTTCCACTGCGATTGGTAGAAAATACATGATGTGAAAATTTACATTTATTTCATTGGTGGAAATGCTATTCGGCGCAAGGGAGAAAATTTCCTGATGATCTAACTTACGTACGACTTACTTGATACGGTAAGGTCAATATCAGTAATAAAAACATGATGCAGATTTGATGCGGTTAAAGCAATATCAGTAAAAGAAATTGCAGAATGCAGTGGTATTAGCTTTAATTTTATTCAAATAATACAACCCTTCTTAAGGTATCTATTTCCCTACTATTTCCCTACTACAGTCGATTTTAACTAACAAACATATGGTATGCATATCACGATTTTTTTTTCAATTTTAGGCACGCACGCTTAAAAAAGCACATTTAAAAGAAAGTTTTCACGCAATGTCATGTAGAGGAAGGCGACATTTATACAACAAATGAATGGAATTTTCTTGATAACTTATTGCTATTTAGAGTTTGCTGTAAAGACTGTAAGCTTTTAAAAAAAAGCTTTTCTTGTGTTCTTTTTCCTAAGCATTTTTTTTAAATACTATTTATATTTAAATGTGAAAAATTTTATACGGTAAAACTAATATCACTAAAACAAGTTGCAGAATGCACTGGTAATAGTTTTCATTTTATTAAAATAACAAAACCCTTCCTAATATATCTCTTTTTCTACTATAGTTGATCTTAACTAACAAGCAAGTGGTATGCATATTATTAAAAAAATAATTTTAGGTAGACACGCTTTAAAAGCAGCACATAAAAAAAGAGTTTCACACGTCATGTTATGTAGAGGAGGGCGATACTGATTTATACGGAAGCCCATTTAGGACCTATCAAAAAATATTTTTGAATTTGATATAACGAATTCTTGAATTTGTTAAAACGAATTTAAATCGTTTTAACAAATTGTGGAATCCGTAATAACGAATGAAATTTGTTATAACAAATTTTAGGAATTCGTTATAACGAATTTAATCTGTTATAACAAATTTTATGAATTCGTTTTTACAAATTTTGAAATCTGTTTTAACAAATTAAATTTGAAATAACGAATTCTTAAATTCGTTATTTCAAAGTTATAATTCGTATTTTGGTTTTTAGAATCTGTTAAAACGTGTTTTTATCCAATTTGTGATAACAAATTTCATATATTGCGGGAACAAATTAAACGGGGCGGACTTCATTTGTCCCATATAGACGTACGCCGAAATGGGCTGATCAATTGACCAACGTTAAAGGGCAAAATGGCAAATGAATTAAACCGGTGTAAAAAAAAAAATGGAGGAACATAATGTCATAGCTGTTGGTGTAACCATGGTGACAGATGTAACAACTCCAAAAGACATCTTTCTTTATGGGCTTTGCTTGAATTCCTACATAGATAGGAACTGTTAAATATGTAACAACGCACTTTCATCAAAAGTACCAGGAAATACAGATTTTTTACAGTTTTCGGCGCAAAATTTTAACAATTTGTTACATCAATGATATCAATCAATGAGCATGCTGATTTATCAACAAATATCTGCATTTTTCATCTCATTACATCATCAAACTGTGTTATTACGTCATACTTAAAAAAGCGGTGAATTCCACGCCGGTCTGGCATAAAATTGATAATATTTTATATAACGTAACCAGACATTAATATTATAACTAGAATGTGCACATGAGTAAACCAATTTCCAATCGGGATCGGTAAACGTTTGGGAGGAAATTCGAAAGCTTTTTGGAGTAACTTTGAACTGATATATGTGCAATAAAAAAAAAGGAAAACGCGATTTTCATATCATATAGTCATTAAAAGTGATAAGAATGTTATGTAGATTTGGTTTATGCTAAAAGAAATTGATTAAATATTTGAGAGGACAACAAAGGCAATGTTACAGGAAAACAACAGGCACGTAGCTTCAAAGAAGTGTGTGTGTGTGTGTGTGGGGTGGGGGGTGGCAGGAAGACAGGGGAGGCCCGCCGCCCCGCCCCCCCCCCCCCCAAACCAAGCAAACATTTTCTTAAATTTACATATGATTGCGCCCATGAGAAAAGGGTGCTTATGACATTTTTTGCACATTTTTAGATATTAACATAATTGAATTAAACACAGCTTAAAGTTGTCGAATCTAAAATTTTATGGCTATACGTTAATTCTTAGTAGAGTTTTTTTGTCCATTAACAGTGATGCTTTTTCAATACGAAAATCACGACTTCCTGTTTCACATACGCAATGTCAACAGATTTTTTTTTAAAGTAAAGGTGATCAATCATGACTGTGAATTAGTCGTTTTTAAACAAAATAAACGTTAAATACATCACCTTGTTATCAGTATCTTATCACATTGTTACGTATAGTTGTATGCTTGCATCTATGCTATTCATTTATTTCAAAAACAAAGGTCTGTTGTTGTTGTTATTTTTTAAATCATAAATAAAAATGTTTCTACTGACAGCGCAGTTGTCTGCCAGTGAAAAGTTATTATTCAAAAAAAGAAATGGCGGTTGTTTGGTTTCAGTTTCAGTTTATTTTGGGATATCAATGAGAAACCAGTTAGTAGAGTATTCTATGTGAACATATTTCATTTATATAAACACTGTCCTTTCCATATAAACAATCAATACCTAATATATATTAGTAGCTTTTGTTCTCAAACAACATATGCGATTTTCGTGACATTATTAAATATGTCATATTTTAGTCTTGAACTTTGAAAACAATATCAGAAGTAACGTATTATACAATTTTGTTTAATCATGATCCATTGTACAACTTCTTGATACAATTATAGTAGCAGCACTGAACTATTCTTTTGAAGTTGTAAGAATAGTTTCAGAAGTAACTAGACTTTAACATGTGCACTCACAGATAAACACAATAAGAAATAAGTAGTTAATTCTACCACTGCCGGGATCGTGCCCTTTTTTCCATTCGACTTTATAGGCAGAATTCATGGAAAAGAGTGCCCCTTCCATGGATCGGATATTCACCCCCTTCCAATATTGATAAATTTCACATAAATTAAATTTTTTTTTTTTAGTGTATGTGGGATATTTTTACTATCCGATCACTTCTAGGCACCTTTTTCTCAATCTACTGTGATTGTTTTTCTACAATTGTTAAGCTTCCCATCACCCCCATGCCTTTGCCTACACATTTTGGGCGTGCCCACACCCGAAAAAAGAACATCCAGACACTTATCACCTGTGTGTGACTATTCCACAGCAAATATGTAGGTTTACTATTATAGAGAAAACATGCAGTATGCAGAGATTAATTCCGTGTTTTGAATGTATATTTCACCATCACTTTGAAATAATTCTCAACCGTCCATTACCCATAATCCAAAGCTTATGCATGCATTTAATTACACCGCCAGTGCGCTGTCTTCTATCTGTATAATTAGTCTCTATGTATTCTACATTTCAATATCATTTGTAAATCTTACACACTTCATTAAAACAGTAAATAATTTTATGAATCCGCTCCTTCGACTAAAATAAATGTGAAAATAAAGCTCAGGTTCGGACGGGATCATGAAACTGTCTGAATTCTCAAGTTCTTTCAGTAATGGTCACAAGAAAATGAACAAGAATATTAAGATTGGTCTCGACGATTACATAAAGTAAACATAATATACAATTTTATTTATTGCCTATTTTTTGTTTGCAACATATATTTAGAAATCAGGTCAATGTATAATTAGGTTGGAGTTAACCGGTAATAGGAATCACGTTTTCCTTTTATCTCTTTGGTACTTTTCCATGACCATTTTGTTGTTCTTGCTCTTTGTTTAAATATATAACTTGAAATAGGAAGTTTAAATTTTTAGAAAAGAATAAGAGTATGTGTACATCATTTCTGACCATTTTGTTGTTCTTGCTCTTTGTTTAAATATATAACTTGAAATAGGAAGTTTTAATTTTTAGAAAAGGATAAGAGTATGATTACGTCATTTCTGACCACTATGTTGTTCCGGCTCTTTGTTTAAATATATAACTTGAAATAGGAAGTTTTAATTTTTAGAAAAGGATAAGAGTATGATTACTTCATTTCTGACCACTATGTTATTCCGGCTCTTTGTTTAAATATATAACTTGAAATAGGAAGTTTTAATTTTTAGAAAAGGATAAGAGTATGATAACATCATTTCTGATCACTATATGTTGTTCCGGCTCTTTGTTTAAATATATAACTTGAAATAGGAAGTTGTAATTTTTAGAAAAGGATAAGAGTATGTGTACATCATTTCTGACCATTTTGTTGTTCTTGCTCTTTGTTTAAATATATAACCTGAAATAGGAAGTTTTAATTTTTAGAAAAGGATAAGAGTATGTGTACATCATTTCTGAAGTATTCTCAAGAATCAACATCCAGATAGTCACTTTCAATCGTGTTCATTACAAGGAATAGGACCACTAATCAAGAATTTGACTGTTTAACACCTTTTAAACACATGCAACAGTATTAAAAACAAAATCGACATCATAGGGAAAGAATTAAAAACAACATTTTTATATTAACATAGCAATTTTCAATACAAAAAAGAAAAAACCCGTCTGTTTAAAACGTCCTTTTTAACAAAAACACAGCCGATAGGAACATTAAATGGTGTTTTGATTAAGTTGTACATTAAGTTAACTTCTTTTTTTATATTTACATCCACCAAGTATGATTCCCTCTATTTTTAAAGAAAATTAATTGTAATTCATAGCTCTGTAGAAATTGACGGGATTGAAATTTACACGCTCCGTTTATCGATTGGTCGAAACATTAATCGACCTAAGACAAATGCTGGACTGCACAAAAGAACCATGATGATGTCAAACTCAACCTCCCATTTAAGACGACTTAGCTTTTCCGTTTATTTAACGTATTGATGTACATTAACAAAGATTTAGTTATTTTTACTTACTCTTTACGACCAATCCATTAAGTTGTTAAAAGAAGGATATAAATATAAACAATAAAATACTTTCATTGATGATACATGCGGGTTATGATGGTAGCGATCATCGCAGAGAAAAATTATATAACCCGCTGGGGCGTGTTATGTTAATTCATATTTAATTATTTAATTTCATCAAAATATATAGGGTAGAAATAATTAGACTTGGCCTCGTTAAGAATAAAAACAAGGATTTTTTTTTTCGGTCATATCAGATTCATTTTGTACATGTTAATGCAGCGTTTTACTTAATATTTAGATTGTGTGAGGAAACACAAGCACATGTTATATGAACTTAGGACAAATTAAACAGATCAAGTATTTACCAAATCGGTGAGATGTGTGCAGAACTGCAAACTTTCATCTCTCTTATTTTTTAATTGAGAAAATATGACATTTACTGTGTTCTTTTCAGCTTGTTTAACCAGAAATGTTTCTAGTCACTGCATTTTTAGTAATCCATCAGAAAATGATTTATGAAAATAAGTTTATAGTACATGTACATGCAGCATACTTTAAAAAGTCGTTCATCATTAAAACAATACCGGCAACGCTACTTGCTGAACAAAGATGAAATGATTGTACATGTATTTGTTAGGTTCATGTTTTAGCTTTCTAAATTCACGAACTATTAGAGTAGATTTCTATTTAATCCGCGTAAAATCGCGAGAAGCGCATCTCGCGAATTTTAAAATCTCGCTTTTATTTTTGGACATATGTAACCTACATTAAACTATAATAAAAATTCGGCATTCGCGATTTTATGTTCTCACGATTTGATGGAAAACGGCAGTATCGCGTAAAATAAGGAATCTACAGTATGTGGTCTGAATGATTTCCTATCTTAAAAATAAGATTATTTTTTTTTTATTTGTGCTTTGAATATGTTAATATCAATGCGCTGTTAAAAAAAAAGGGTGAAGCAGTCAGCTAAAATTAAAATCAAAATATTTCTAAAAAAACTTCTCCAAATCATTTGGGGCATTAAGCTAATATTGGGAAAAACAGAAATACATGTAGTTAAACAAATGTGTGTGCAAGTAAAAAATAATAAGAGTTTATTTAAAATAATGTGAAAATTAAATTTAAAAAAGGGATAAAAACTATACGCGATGAAAATGACGCGTTAAAAATCTTACTCGTTTCAGACTACGTTATGACGTAACGTCATATGTTTGTGACGTTATTTCTCTGTTTTGTCAAAAACGCCATAAGCACCCTTTTCTCATGGGCGCAATCATATAAAGAAGTGAATTAACATGGACTTGCCCCCATGATTTTTAAAGCATGAAAAAAATATTGAAGTGAACGGGAGGAAATAAAAAGTGAAATTGAAGTTAAAGGCACACTTAGCATTATATAGCTATCGCCACGGTCTACGATTTTCGAATTTTTGAGAATTATTATTATTATTATTTTTTTTTTTTTTGCATGTAAAGAATTTTTGGGTGAGTCTCCTCCCTTTATACTTTTCTACTATGCTACCTGTTTGAACAAGATATCATGGTTTCGTTACATATACTAGTAAGAAAGAATTGGGTTTATTATAAACCAATATTATCACCTGTATTGTGCCATTCACCAGGTTCTATAAACACCTAACCTTAGTTTCAATTTAAAAAAATCCAAGGTTAGGAGGGGGAGAGAAGGATAATTTATTTTGTTTTTCTTTTCTTGTCAGGGGTTATGGGGGTAGGGGTGGTCAGGACACCGACTACTTGTAGATCTATCCATGACCCCTCACCAAGGTATATGTGCCCATCACCAGGGTCTGTATACACATATCTAGAGTCAGTATACCCATCGCCAGGGTCTCACCAGGGTTAGTGTACGTATCACCATGATCTGTGTGCCCATCAACAGTGTCAGTATACCCATCACCAGGGTCAGAGTACATATTACTCGGGTCTGTGTGCCCATCACTAGGGTATGTATACCCATAACCAGAAATCCACCTAACCATCGTCAGGGTCTTAATATTTATCACCATGGTCAGTGTACGTATCATCAGGGTCTATATGCCTATCACCAGGGTCAGAGTACGTATCACCAGGGTTTGTCTGCCCAGTGTACGTATCACCAGGGTCTGTGTGCCAATCACCAGGCTCAGTAGACCCATCACCAGGGTCTCAATACATATGACCAGGGTCAGTGTGCGTATCACCAGCGTCTGTGTGCCCATTACTAGAGTCTCAATGCATATCACCAAGGTCAATATACATATCACTAGGATCTGGGTGCACATCACCAGGGTCTCAATACCTATCTTGTGATAGATATTGAGACCCTGGTGAAGTGTATACTGACTTTGGTTTTGCGAATTAAGACCCTGGTGATACTTACACTGACCTTGGTTATAGGTAAACTGATACTGGTGATGGATAAACTGACCATGGTGATATGCACTCTGACCCTGGTGATGAGTACTAGTATGCAGACCTCGGTGATAGGTATTGAGACCCTGGTGATGGCCAAACAGACCAAGGTAATACGTACATCGACCCTGATGATAAGTATTGAAATCCTGGTGATGGGTATACTGACTCTGGTTATGGTTATATAGACCCTGGTGTGGGCTCACTGATCCTGGTAATACGTACACTAACCCTGGCGATAGGTATTGAGACCTTGGATATGGGCACAGAACCTGGTTATTGGTATACTGACCCTGGTTAATGACACACTAACTGGTTATTGGTATACTGACCCTGGTTAATGACACACTAACCCTTGTGATACGTACACTACACCCTGGTGGTACAGTGTAGGTATTGAGACCCTGGTGATATGTAAACCGACTCTGGTAATGGGCACACAGACCCTGGTGATACGCACACTGACCCTGGTGATGGGTAGTGATACCCTGTTCATGGGTATACAGAACCTGGTGATGGGCACACATACCCTGGTGATACGTACACTGACCCTGGTGATGGGTAGTGAGACCCTGTTGATGGGTATACTGACCCTGGTGATGGGCACACAGACCCTGGTGATACGTATTCTGACCCTGGTGATAGGTATACTGACCCTGGTGATAGGTTTAAAAACCAAGGTGATATGTTTAATGACCCTTTTTATGTGTATAAAGACCTGTTGGCAAATAGACCCTACTGATGGGTCATGGATAGATCTGCAAGGAGTCGGAGTCCTGACCATCCTACCCATCCCCTCTTATTACCCCTGAAAAAAAGAAAAACAAAATGTATTATCCAACTCACCTTCCTAACCTTAAATTTGCAATTGAATCCGAACTAAGGTCTTTATAGAACCTGTTCAACGGCACAAAATGCAAGAGATAATATTGGTTTATACGTTATATAAACCAAGTCTTTTTTACTGGTATACGGTTTGTAATGAAACCGTGATATTTTGTTCAGGCACGTAGCATTGTGGCAAAAAGGGGGTTGGGGCCAGATCCATACAAAAAATCTTAACATGCAATAATAAAAAAAAAAAACCTCTTAAAAATTTGAAAATCCTAATCAGTGGGGGTAGGGAGACTAAGTGTACCTTTAACTTCAACTTCACAGTTTATTTCCACCCTTACACTTCAAATTTGTATATGCTCCCAAAACCTTTGGGAGCAACTTCATGTTAATTCACTTTTTTATGTGTAAATTAAAGAAAAATGTTTGCTGCAAGATCAAGTTGGGGGAGGGGGAAAGCTGCCACCTCCCTCTGATGCTATGTGTCTGTTGTTTTCCTATAGCATTGCTTTTATTGTTCGCTCAAATATTTAGGTGTAAAACTAAATATACATAACATTTTTATCACTTTTAATGACTATATGATATAAAAATTGCATTTTCTTTTCCTTTCTATTGCACATATATTAGTTCGAAGCCCCTCCAAAAAGCTTTCGAATTTCCTTCTAAACGTTTACCGATCCCGATGAAAAGTTGGTTCACGCATGCGCACATAATTATATAATGCCTGGTTACGTTATATAAAATATTATCAATTCTATGCCAGATCGGCGTGGAATTCACCGCTTTTTTAAGTATGACGTAATCTCACAGTTTGGTGATGTAATGAGATGAAAAATGCTGATATTTGTTAATAAATCAGCATTATCGTTGATTGATAGCATTGAATTAAAATTTTGCGCAGAAACCGGTAAAAAATCTGTATTTCCTGGTACTTTTGGTGAAATTGCGTTGTTACATTTTTAACAGTTCCTATCTATGTAGGAATTCAAGCAAAGCCCATAAAGAAAGGTGTCTTTTGGAATAGTTACATCTGTTACCATGGTTACACCAACAGCTGTGACAATATGTTCCTACATTTTTGTTTTTACAACGGTTAACTTCATTCGCAATTTTGCCCTTTAACGTTGGTCAATTGATCAGCGCACTTCGACGTACGCCTATATGGGACAAATGAAGTACGCCCCATTAAACTTGTTCCCGCAATATATGAAATTTGTTATCACAAATTGGATAAAAACACGTTTTAACAGATTTTAAAAATCGAAAATACGATTTATAACTTTGAAATAACGAATTTAAGAATTCGTTATTTCAAATTTAATTTGTTAAAACAGATTTCAAAATTTGTAAAAACGAATTCATAAAATTTGTTATAACAGATTAAATTCGTTATAACGAATTCCTAAAATTTGTTATAACAAATTAAATTCGTTATTACGGATTCCACAATTTGTTAAAACGATTTAAATTCGTTTTAACAAATTCAAGAATTCGTTATATCAAATTCAAAAATATTTTTTGATAGGTCCTAAATGGGCTTCCGTAGATTTACATTAAGTAGGATTTAATTTATTTTTAAAAACACATTGTTGTTTAGAGATTGCTCTAAAGACGGTAAGCTTTTTTAAAAAAGCTATACTTGTATTTAATGACCATCGTAGGTCGTAGGATTTCTTTAATATATAGACGGAAATGTTGCTCCCCATCTTTGGCTTTAGGCTCGACAAATCATGTGTGTTGTGTCTATGTACATGTGTGCACACATGTACCGATTAAAACTTTTTACAAACGTTAATATGTATTTCAAAAAATATACATCACACATAACCAAACATTTGTCCACAATTTTACATCAAATTAATAACTTTACATCCTGAAAAATAAATAACATGTAGTAACGCAAGAATTAATTTTTCCGTGTGGTTTTTTTTTTAAGTCATGATGGTAAAGATGAAACTGTGCGTTTTAAAATACTACTATTGTTAGTATCAAAATAGATTTTAATAAAAATCAGTGTTGCTCAGTACAAGCCCTTCTTTCTGTATGACTGGTTCATTCTATTATATACATTGTAATATACTATTATAGGGCGAACTTTTATTACTAAGACAAGTGCCTGTGTTGTAAAGTGGCACTTTGTACTAAGTCTGGTACTATGTAGTCAGATCTATTTATAAAATACTGGAACAAATGTCCTTTTATAACTGTAAAATAGAAAATCCAGGTTTATTTCAAGAAAAAACCAGATTCGAAGCTCTTGCAAACAAGTAAACCGTCAAGCATTTTATAAATAACCATTGTATTCGGTGAATATGCCATTGTTAAGCTACATAGAGTTGTTGTCTGCAACATATTGCACTGAAAATAGTGCTCAAAGCAAACAGGCATACGTTACTCTATTTCATTGCATAATCCTGCTTTAATTCCTGTCTCTAGGAGCTATTTGTCTCTAGGTATCAAATTAACCATAATGAAATATGCCACATTATCGAACATGTTTCGTAATTTAAGGAAATTATTTTCTGAAATAAGATATTTCACTGGGTGAGAAATTAGATGCTAGACAAAATACTTTCTTAACGGTAATTCGAAGTTAATTGATAAAAAGGATTTTTTTCTATGATTCAATATCAGACAATTGGAACAAAACAAATTGCGAAAGAGTTTTTTCTGAACTAAGAAGAAACGAAAGATTTCAGAAGTGTATGAAAAGGTTAAAAACAATAGATTAAACATGTATATTCAAAGAGAGAGAAACCCACCAGTAACATGAAAATATCTGTTACAGTATATTATATTTTATAGATTGCATTTCATTACATTGCGTGCATTTAAAACATATACACAAATAAGATAAATTGTATGTAGTTGCCTGGCTCACAATGGATTGTTTTCAACGTCTGCTCGAGATTATCTCGCCAATGTTGAAACGCCATTTAATGCTCGTGAATGGATGCGGTCAACTATAACCAATGCTCGGCTCATCTCTACTTTTCAAGATGAAGATGAAGATTTTGAACAAGAAGAAACACCTTTTTGTTGCATCCGTAAGTTGCAACTACGGGTATCTTACGTCACACAAGGCGTTGCAGGGGATTCATTGTAGGTGGGGGAGGGGGATTGGTTCTGTGTCCCATCATCATCATCATCATCATCATCTAAATCTGTATCTGTTTTTTGTCCTTCTATTTTTTGTTACTGTCTTTTTGTAATGGAACATTTTATAAATTGATATCCTATTTTGAGTCCCGCGGCATTATTACACTTTATTTTACTTTCATGTTAAATATTGAAGTCTGTTTGGTTTAGACGCAGTTGACAATCCGTTCTCATACCCTCAGCGTTAACAACACACTTGGCAACGGGCCGATAGAACGAATTGTTACATGCGCGTAAATTATGCGCGAATGGTTCGCCGTAGAATTAACGTAATTCCTATATAAAAGCAGTAATTTTTTCTTTAAGATTAAGACATTCAGTATAATGAAATAGATAGTGCCTGTTTGGGAGGATAACAGTTGGAATTGACACCCCTCAAAAACCATTCTCAACCTCCGCTTCGCGTCGGTTGACAATGGTTTTCTCGGGGTGTCAATTTCAATTGTTACCCTCCCAAACAGGCACTATTTATATAATATTAACATTTTTCAGTGTATTTGCTTGTGTCGCCAGGGGAGTTTGCTTATTTAATCGTACAATGGCTGAAAATTATATAAATATAAGTAATAAGGACTCATTCTTTGAGTAATATGAGGTGATAATTTCGGTCGGGGCGTGATCAAATCTATCATAAAGCCCTTCGGGCTTTATTTGTTTTGATGACGCTCCGACCAAAATTATCACCTCATATTACTCAAAGAATGATTCATTATTCCTTAAATCATAAAGCATAAATCAATATGACACGTAAACATGGGGAAATCTAACTTTAAAGTAATACTTGTTGACAAATACACTATGTAAAAGAATATGTAAACCTTTTTTTCAGAAAATTATTTTCTATGATTTAAAGCATGCATATTGTAAGCAAAAAAACCCCCCAACCCTAACCAACCAAACAAACAAACAAAACAAACAAACAACAGCAAAACAACCATGTTACACGACAACCATTATCAAGTTGTCAATTTATGTCATGTCAGTAAATGCACAAATTTGTCATGTAATTTTTGTATTTGCTGCCATCCGGTAAATTGTCATGAGAGTTATATGTCAGTTATCAAAAACACCTACAGGGATCCTGACAGTCAAAGACTTTTCCCCTGACAGTTTATAACCTAGTAATGAAATCTTAGATATTGTTGCCCGGCCATCGATTTTTTTTATGATGTTTAATTAAAAGCTTTTCATATTTCAAGAATTTAAATATATTAATTTCTGATTAAAGTATCGAAATAATGAGAGCTTCAATTTATGTTTTTTTTTTAAAATATTTACTATAATGAAAATTTACTGATTAAAAATCTTTACCTTTCTGCGCATTAACAGCAAAATTTAATTAAATATTGAAAAAAATCAATGGTTATGAAAATGTCATTGTTTTCGGGATTTTTTTTTAGAACGAATTAACAGTGCGTATTTAGATTCTAAATTTAATCAATTTTGCACACAAAATCCCATGGCTATCATATTAAATATAGGCTGTAGTTCTCAACGATATACCTGTGATACTAAAGAAGAGGCGTATAACAATTTATTGTTATGAATTGACTTTAAATTGACACGTCACTGCTACATAGTAACAATATCCCTGTAAAGAGACACCTTTTGATGTGAAAAAAATTAAATGAAACGCACATATATACACAATGTATCAATTAATGAATTCAAGTATTCTCAATATTTTATGAGACCATTTGGATGGTCAATATTTTTATGAATAGCAATTATTTTCCCAAGATATTCACCAGTAGTTTCTGTTTTCACGATAAATTTTTGAAATGTTATTGGAGAAACCTGGTAGATGCATAGAATTTTAAAAAAAAAGTTCGTAGAAAAATGACATAGCTAAAATTGAAATTGAAAATAAAGTTGATAGGCACATCATGTATTTTTAATACGTTTATAGTTATATTTTTTATAAAGTGTATAGATTCCTTATGTTACATATTAATGCGTATAATACAGAACCGTGGTCCAATACTTATATTGATATACAATATTTACGAGTCTTCTAAATAATTAAGATAAATATTTTTAAAAGATCTTGGAAACTACGTAATTCGTTCACATTTTTTAAAACTCTCAATAAAGTAGGGTTCTTGATTGCAAGTTAACCAAGGCTTCGCCTCGCCTTCTATGGACTTTACCGACCCCACAAATTTCTTTAAGCAGTCAGTAACAAACCTAATAAGGAATAATATTAATCCGTTTCCTTAGATATAATTTACAAATTTTATAAATCATGGATGTGCCCAGGTTGGAATGTCTTTGTAAGCACGTTTATGAAAAATTAAAGGCTACACTAAAAGTGTGTATGAAAAAAGGGGAGTAAAATAACAGAAAGAATGTAGGATGCATGATAAATTTCTGTTTGAAACGTTTTGATGCTGAAATAAATTTGTGAACTGCTTTAAAATGAAAAAATGACAATAACAAACCGTCAACCATCTCAAAAATCCATAAAACGAAATACAAATTCAAAGCAGAGCAACACGGACCTCCAAGATGGAGGTAGGATCAGGTGCCATGGAGGAGTGAGCATCCTCTGCTGACCGGTCACACCCGCCGTGTGCTCTTTGTCGTAATCGGGAAAATAAAACCCGCAAAAGTCCGTAGACAATGGTTTCATTGATTGCTGAAAAAATATTTGTATCCCCATATAGTAAGATATTGATGTCGGTATGAAAATATTGAAGAATATGGGAAAAAAACATTGAAGAATATATGAAATACTGAAGAATATTCTTTTTTCTGTCATTTGATTTCATTTTGACTGTATGCCAACATGGTGATGTCAATAAACCATTGAAAAGGTATAGTATCCAAGTGTAGCATTCTTGCATTGGTATAGAGGGGACAATCAAGAAGATAGTGTTCGTTAGTTTCGGGTTTACCGCATGTGCAGATTGGGTTATTTACTATATTGCGACAGAAAAGGTGATGTTTTAAAGTGCTGCATTTAAGCTGCTTACATATCTACTATTATTACCGTATAGTGACTTTTAATACACAGGTCCAATACTTATAGAGAAATGAACAAGGATTTTAAATTTGCGGAGAAAGGGAAACTATGCAGTTCCATATAATTCTGGGTATTTAAATAAATTTCTTTGAATTGTCTTTCTTTTAACTGAATAGTATACGGATCTCGGCGTGAAAAAAAATCCTTTTATAGACCGGAAGAAACGGTTTTTATGATATTGTGGAATTGTGGAATGTTAGGAAAAAAACTAAACACTGGCGTCGGAAGTAAATTGCAAGTGGGGGGGGGGGTAGACTTTTCAAAAATCTTGACAAGCAAAAAAAAAAGGTCTTTGGTTTGTATGTATGTATGTATTCCGACGCCTAAGAAACAAACATTGCAATGTAATGTTTAACTAATTGTGAAAGTAAACGCAATACCAGGCTATCTTTATTATACAAACGTAAACGAAGAGGGGCCCTTATGTAGGACATAGTTACTAGTCATCCTACAAGTTGCAGATGTTCATTTTATTTAGAAGTTTTTCGAAATATGGAAGAATACTTCGAGTTCTCATTACACTGTATGGTCATGGCCATTTATAACCATATTTAACTCATCGAAAAGAAGAGCTTTGTATAAAGATTAAAAAAATTAAAATATTTCTTTAATATTTATTGGTTTATTAAAAAAAAATCATATCTAGTTAAAATTTTTAAGTATACCTGATGCTAGGTTGATGCTTGGTTGACCACCTAGTTTCCTGAAATAGTCATTGTAATATCTGTAATGTAATATATGTAATGTAATATTTGTAATGTAATGTAATATCTGTAATGTAATATCTGTAATGTAATATATGTAATGTAATATCTGTAATGTAATGTAATACCTGTTACTTTGAATGAAAAATGACAATAACAAACTGTCAATCATCTCAAAAATCTAAAATGCGAAATACAAATGTAAAGCAACACGGACCTCCACAAAGATAGAGGTGGGAGGTGGGATCAGGTACCTGGGAGGAGAAATATTATGATGTACTAAACCTTACTCATTGATTGCTGCCTTGTTTGTCGCTTTTATTTCAGTATGTTAATTAATAGTGGCGCTGTAAAATAAACAAAATTGTTATTAAATTTTTGTTTAATTTATTCTTAGTAAAAGAATTCAAACACCATATTTATTTTGATCCAGGAAATGGAGCCAGACGTCTGATTTTGCTATAGTTTGTTTAATTTTTGGGAATATCAAAATATTTTTTTTCATTAATATAATTCACTACCTCGCAATTACCAAAAAGTCCATGTTTACAAACTTAAGTGAGTATTTTTACTTGAACTATACATCTCTTAATGGCATCATGATCATTAAGATTTCTGACTGAAATTTCCCAGAACTCATTAAGGTAGAAGAAAATTACGCGCCTGATAACCTTGTGAATCTATAAACATAATTACATCTCTGGAAAATGTTGAATGAATATATGAATTTTTTTATAAAGAACTTTAATTTTAATTTTTTAAGACAGGAAATCTACGTCCGTTAAGAACAGAGCTGCTCTTCATTCAATCGTAAAACCGCACAAGACACCGCCAAAATGTCACAAACAATGCTTAAGCTTGCTGCATTTGATTATCTTTATAATCTCTTTTCTTCATTTATAATATAACTTGTGTAAATTAAGTTGTGCATGTATTACATGCGTTTTCCACCTCGGTTACCCCCTACCTAAAAGATGTTATCTTTGAAAGCAATAAAGTATACTGAATTACATGCGCTGAGAATGGTGGGTGAAATTCGATATTTTGAGTATTCTGTCGAGGCATAGTTGCCACCCGGGTTTGGTGCACGTGTACACATATAGGTACACGTACATGTTAGTACATGGGTCAAAAAATGAGTATCATTGGAAGTTGACCGGGTCAAGCATGGTCGGTCAAAGACCTTCCACTGTTATAAAATGAACATGTAGAATATAGCTCTAAACAAACTGCAGAATAGATGGGTCAAGTTTATGGATCAAATTGTATGGACAGGTAAAAAGAAGGTAAGAAAAGGTAAGAAGAGTTTAACATCACTATGGTTAATCTACAGAAAAGTTTCTTCTTTAATTATTGTCAAATTGATTTGAATGAACATTCAAGGATTTCATAGTATTTCATCAAAAGCTTTTTTGACAAGTTGTCATGCATTAAAATTTCTAATCTAAAATTTTTCGGCCTATTGAAGTGAAAATTACGATTTAAAAAAAAATGATGTTCGTTTGAGCAATTATCGCAATGATAAAGAAAACAGTTTTTAAAACTTTCACGCGATGTTAAATGCATTCCCTTATAAATCACGTGCATGCATTTAATTGCCCGTGTCGGTAAACATTTACTAAATGGTTCTAATTTTTATTATTCTGACAGACTGCACAATATGCAAGGTTGGAAACTTGTCCTTGATATTGCAAAATACCAGTTTTAAAAAAAAATGAAAAAAAAAAAAATAAAATTGGCATAGCAATTATAGGATACCTATAAAATGAACTTAAAGTACATGTTACATTACACGGGGGGTAAATCTCCGCAGTGTAACATAGCAACGAATCGTGCCCAGTTTTAAATTCCTCGTCATGTATAATGTTCTGCGCAGTCATTGTCTTCCGTATCAATTTCATAAACAACTTAAAGTTTGGTTTTCTCTCTTCTTTCTCTCTCTCTCCCTCGCTCTCTGCTCATTTTACTCCCGTGGTATTTGCTTTTGTCAAGCGGGCATCGGATTTGTATAATATGTTGTTCTTACTAGCGATCAAATTTTGCGGCGTGAATAACAATATCGCGAAATGCCTGATGATGTTGTACATATATATTTCAGAACCTACATCGAACAACATTCTCTGACGCTTTTTCTCGACCTCCATTTTAAATTCTTCATTTCTACATCCATTTTAATTTTTATGCTTTAATCTGATTTATCATATTCAATCATTTCCTGTACATCTTGTACATATATACTAAGGTCTTCTTTCAGTTGTTATTATTATTTTTTTTTTTTTGAAAATTGCGGAACTTTAACTTTTCGGAACTTTTTTAAGATGACAAAACGGTGAAATTTAAGCTTACGGTTAATGATTTTTAAACAATAAAATCATTTCTACCTGTATTATAACGTATTATGCAATAAAAGCATAGTGTCAAATGTATGGTGTCAAAATACTTCTTTAGTATCTGTCTCTTCTTCATCTGTCAATCTGTCACTTTTGCAACCCTTTTAATTAAATCGTTTTTCGACGACGTATTAACAAAAGCAATTTCTACGCGGTCCTTCCAGCAGACATTAGGATTCAAACCGGTGACCCATCAATTGCCAATTTACTTATATGTAAACGTTATAAACACGAAGTTACTGTGCATGCATATATCTGTATTCATTTGCATGATAAAGTACCATCACTCTCTTGTTACCTATACATGTATTAGATACATGTAGGCAGAGTGTCTGTTGTCCCGATTTCTTCAAAAAATTCTATCAGGCTTTTAAAATCAATTTTGAGCTAACATTTTTGACCGTAGAAAGTACTTTTGTAACATACGTTGACCAGAACTGGAGTATATTCTATCCTTGTTATGTCATAATAAAATATAGCTTCAATTTAAATTGCACGTCAGAGTTTCTTTTGGGGTTTTTTTTTTTTGGTCATGGTACCATTTTGATTAATTCTTATCCCTATCTGTTTCGGTGCATTTTTTTTTTTACAATTAAACTTCCGTTGCAGACATTTTGATTCTTTAGATGGGAGTTAATTACGTTTTTAATCTTGTTGAAAATATTCTAAAGGCTTTCTTGTATTAGGGAGAGTACTTAACAGTTGCCAATAAACAACTCTCGCCCTTTGCATGCGCTTTTCGATGGCATTAGAAAAATGTTGCTTTTTTCACGCAATGAAATTAGCATGTCGTGACAGAGCTCATTATTAAAAGGTTATTATGTCTGTATAGTACGAGAAAAATTCTCAAATTTGACGAAGCACCTAATTTTTAGGGAGTTTTTACTCATTGCAGACGTGTCAAAATCAATCCTAATGCCAAAGATTTTGTTTCTTCGACATTTAAATGTATTCTAAAAATACACAGTAATAATTTTTGATTTCCCTAGCATATAACACGGTACATTTTGATCAGAGGTTTCGACTGGAAAAGCACCGGAAACACTTGTCATTTTCGTTCTGACTTTTAGTCATTAATATAGTTAACAGCGATACCATCTGGTTATGTGTTTGATAAAAAAAATCCTTTTTATTATTTCGTCCATTAGAGAAGACATTTGCTCTGATCAAATTAAGAACTGTTTCTTCGATTCGTGTCCAATTAAGAACAGAAAAGAACGCAAAAAATATGGCAGACTTTTGTGACGTCACACCCGTTGTAAGACGAGGAGTGCTTGTCTTGTCATCTTCCCTGCTACGTCATATTTCTGTCAAGTACTTCTCCTTTCAGAATTTTTTAAGGGAAAAATTTGTTTTGTTATTTTCTATTTCTCTGAATTTTTTAAGCAGTGTAGAATATCGAAAAAAAATGAGCTTTAAGCGTAAAGTAATGATTGG
Organism: Magallana ariakensis; assembly: GCA_020458035.1. Lineage (NCBI taxonomy): Eukaryota > Metazoa > Mollusca > Bivalvia > Ostreida > Ostreidae > Magallana > Magallana ariakensis. Next base: position 42,003,671 of record CM035811.1, on the reverse strand, counting down.
AAGGGTTGAATATTAGAAGTTTTCCAACAAGTATTGAAGCTTGGACCCAAACACTTAACAAGGCGGCTAATACAGCTTAGTTAAAAATAACTATGACCACCCACTCTCTGTGGTTTTGAATGGTTTTCTCCATCTTTAAGTCAATCTTTAACTTTTGTGGAGAGAAATAGTGCAAATAGCAAAAAGTTCTGTTCAGCACTTCATTTACTTAACTATTGACCTAACTACGCGAGCACTTCATTTACTTTACTATACTCACCTAACTACGCGAGCACTTCATTTACTTTACTACTCAACTACGCGAGCACTTCATTTACTTTACTACTCACCTAACTATGCGAGCACTTCATTTACTTTACTACTCACCTAACTATGCGAGCACTTCATTTACTTTACTATACTCACCTAACTACGCGAGCACTTTATTTACTTTGCTATTCATCTATAACTACGCGAGCACTTCATTTACTTTACTACACATAACAAAAGTTAAACAAGGAATACACTTTAACGTTATGGCAACAATTCGTGAAGATAATGGACAACAGGTATCACGGGTAAAGATGCGCAGCAGAAGTCGTGATGAAATAAGGCCAAAATAGCGGTATTCTGTAACATTTAAGACATTAAGACATAAACTCTTGTAGGATGGATAGATTAATGGCTGGCTAGCTGGCTGGCTGGCTGGATAAAATAGCGGTATTCTGCAACATTTAAAAATAAGTAATAAACTTTTATAGGATAAGTAGATTAATGTAGATGGATGAATGGATGGATGGATAGATAGATAGATAGATAGATAGATAGATAGATAGATAGATAGATAGATAGATAGATAGATAGATAGATAGATAGATAGATAGATAGATAGATAGATAGATAGATAAAGTAAAGAAATATGTCAAGTCATCCTATGTGCGTAAGTCCATCGATTTCGGGAACAGCTTTGTCGGAACTTTTTCTTTGAATCGAAGTCACACAGTGTAAAGTGCTGCAAAAGTCTAAAAGCACAGGATATCATTCATTCCCCAGAAGGCCGATTATATCAATAATGAATAAATCCATCATGAATATTCATAGACTTGCTATAGTAGAGTGTTTTTTCATTGAGACCATTTTATGAATGGGGGATAGTATTGATATCTCGTCTGGGCTTTTATTGCATTCTATATTGCTTCTTCCTTATTTCCTTCATTATTTTTTTTTCTAGGTAATGGGAACTCGTCGTCCATTCAAATCCCAAGATGATAAATGTATCCACGTTGAAAACATCTTTTATGACACCGATGTCGATTCGTGACATAGGCGGAACTGTAATGTTTTGGGAGAGAAAAAATCCTATAAATAATTATGCAATACATTCAATGGGATGAGCCTACACTCTAGTTGAAGACTTTCATATTGCACATATATGAATAATTTGTTCTGTTATCAAATAAGTCATAGTAAATTACAATAGAAAATTGAATAATTGTAGGAAGGAGGGAAGCCAAATCAATACTTGTGGCAGCTTAAGGGCACTATCAAAGTACACTCGGTACTTCTCTTTTCCATTAGAACAACGCGGGGGGTTCCGGATATAACCTTACAATTTTCCCTGGATATCTATCTAGACAGGATAAGCCATAGCAATTGACAGCGATATCCGCTTTGATCTATAGTACACTATTTCCATAAATAGCCCCACATTAAGCTGAATAATTAATTCAGAAATCTGAATTAAGCGATGGACCCGGAGAACTATCGGATTTACTCGATCGAACGCGCGGTCTCTTGTGTATGGGAATTCTCACGACTAGAAATCTTAAAGGACGATTAAAGAATCGACCTCGCTTTACAAAATTTAAAAGATTAAAATATCTTCAACGGTCTTGGGTACAATATATATTCAATTACAGTTTAAATATTTCATACACAAATACAATTAAGAAGATGCGGCCATGTGCTTATTTGAATCGTGACGTCAAATGAGGCATTTTTAGACAATTCCAATTCGTACGAACATACTCCCCAAAAAGAGTGGGTTTTTTTTTTTTGTTTTGTTTTTTTTTTTTTTTGCAATTTGCCATTCAATGTCTCTAAAAGTTACTATAGGTAGTACATCGCTCAATAAAAGGGACCTATAAATAAGTTTAGACTTAATCCCAAGCCTACTGAGGATAACGTATGTTTTCTACATCTGATTCAGTTCTTGATTTAAGTTCGTGTGTGCGCAATTAGGGTTAATTAATACTGTTCACAAAATGTTAACATACACGAATTTAAATATTTTTTTTTTAATCAAATAATTACAGATTTTTATAAATATTGAAGAAGTTCAACTACAGACCATATTTCTGTGAAGTGTTTTAGTGCAATAATTTATCTCCATTATACAATACACAAATTAAATTTTTCACAACCAAGTGTATTCGGTCAAGATTTAAACACATTTTTGGATCCTTAGTTTATTTTGGGCGTCGTCCTTTCTTTTTTTTTTTTTTTTTTTTTTTTTTTTGGTGAATTCAATTACCAAGTGAATTCAATAAAAAAAAATTAACACAAGTTTTCATTTATCAGGGTTTTTAATGAACGGGTTTTCAGCTTGAACTTAGCATGGCGATCGATTTTTGGTGGGTTTTCTTGTGAACAGTATTTGTTTGTTCTTAACAGTATCGAAACACTCGCGGCCTTCCAGAAATATTATTAATAGTTTTTCGGGCAACGGAACTCATTTCAAGATCAGCCTTCACCTCTACATAAGAAATCGTGCTGTCAACACTAAAGGAATGTTATGCCGATATTCTGCTTAGTAAAAGTACACCTGCTCCATGTACCTATAAAGGTCTTGCTGTTAACTTTGCACACGAGACTTTGTACGAGACTCTACGTTGGTGACCTTTCTGAACTACGCAAAGGCCATCAGGATCTAGATACACAGCATGGGTCGCTTATCTAAATCCTCAATAATTCGACCACCTAAACCTGAAATCGAAAGATTGATTGTCAACGATTTTAAACAACTGCATGTTCTGTTTTTGATGTTTCAACACTTTCTTTCGTATTTTTGGTAGTGCTGTTTTTATTATGGGGAGGGGTATTGACGAATCATACCTACCAAAGCAAATTGAATTTCATCAAATAAGATATAATATAATAACGAAAGCTGTTGAGTATTACGTTAATTCTTGGACATATGAATATATATCAAAGTTCTAAATCACAGTTATAATTAGTTTTATTAGAAGAAATTGCAAGCCTTGGCATTGATGTACTAGCATTTTAGGACTGGTGTTTAAGCAAGAATATATATATCCACATTAAACCAAAGAAAACATTAGGATTAGGGTGTGCCTGTGTTTAAAATGTGTAAACACAAACATTTATTATTTACACCTTCTTCTTATTCTTCGAAGATATCCATCAACGGACATATCCCTGTTCCGTAAAATTGCATTAAAGTACACATATTTAAATTTGGGTTAATTATGTGCAAATATTGTTTTGTCTTAATGTACGTTTTAGTTATACCAATTTTGAAAAAAAAATGGCCGCAATGTTGAGTGCGAAAAGTGCAAACCAGAAATGTACGTTTTAGTTAAAACAAATTTGAAGAAAAAAAAATGGCCGCAATGTTGCGTGCCAAAAGGGCAAACCAAAAGAAGGCTAATGCATGCCTAATTTCTCAAACTTAAAACAAATAAAATAAAATAAAGCTTGAAGCATGTACATATAATGTACATGTACGTATGTACATGTAAGTAAAATACAAATAAATAAATACACCATAATGTACATGTATTATATCTTGAAATCTAGGACCGATCATCAATCAAAGATTGAAAATACCTGGAAAAAAAATCCTCAGTGGCGACCTTATCGATAATCAATTATTCTTTTTACGTTGTGTAATTTGTGTCTTACTCTCATGTTCTTCAAGAACAAGGTTTTAAGGGTGCAGGGCAATTTGTCTCCCTCTTTTTGATAAACTAGGCCAATGGGCCAGCGAACCACTCAAAACGTCCCTGATAATCGTTATGTTTCATGTTGCATAACAATTGTAGGTTTCTTTTTTAGATCATTTTGTATCTTCGATAATATCACAATGTTAAAGATAAGTGCACTGTTAGATGACAGTGCGAACGGAACGGACCCGATTATATCTCCGATCTTCTTTCTAAAAACGGATCGAAATTGTTGCAATTGTATGGCAATTACATTCCATCGCATGCTTTAGATTCGATTTTTTTGTTAAATGGAGGAACGAGGAAAAAACCCACGTTGCATCGCCCAAAGTACAGCCAAATAGTGCAGCAATGGATATCTTTAGATATTAGGCTGTCAAATAGAAATATTGAATTCGTGTGTACTTTTAACAGATAACAAAAACTAGTCACTTAGCTCCGCATGAGCATGTCAAATGCAAAAAAAAAAGATATATCTGTAATTTAAACGAAAGACGTACATATGTACTTGTATTTCAGCTGCTACGAGACTTTGTCATTTGCAGGTTATTACGATATAAAGTGCAAAATATTAGGATAGTTGTGTTACAGTGTTCCTTTAGACTGAGTACTGTTGTGAAGAACAATATCTAGTTACATGTTTACATACTACGTCAATGACGCCTTTATAAGCTGTCCACAAAATAACCGATAATTTTTTTCCTTCTGACAGGTAAAGTTTTTTAAGGAAAGTACATGTTAAGTTGAATATGGTCAATCGAAAATCACAATGAAGGGATCATATGTACTCAATACTAGTATAATTGAATATTATTTTTTAAAATAATTCTTATAAAGATGTTTTTTTTAAATTTCAATAAGATTAATATATGAGATCTGTTGGGGATTATTTCCTCTAGCATACATGTACTTCATACAGAAACTCAAAACAAAAAGTTGAACATTTTTGTAAATCAATGCATATTTTATTATTTATCAATTATTAATTATTATTTATTTGTATTAATTGCCAATGTATTTATTTCTTATTTTGTTTGTTTTCCCCTGTTATTTATTTATACAGGGCGATCCCTCTCACTGTCCCTTCGGATCCGTGAGAGCGAAGCTCTCCCTGTAGATAACGTGTATATGTGAGAATAACAAGAATATAGACAAAAAAAAAACCCCCACCATACCCTATGAACTTAACAATCATCATTCAAAATGGCGGTCCAAACTCTTTGCCATTTTGAATCTTGCGCCGAAATCTCGTTATTCTTTATCCATCCAGACGTTTGTGTCATTTATTTTGGAGATACACAGCACAAACGTCTTGATGATACAGATTAAAATCTCCTAACTATGAACAAACTGTTCTGAAATCTTTTGATTCTATTTTATTTGCAAATTGTTACTTTGCACGTTTCCAGTGAAGTTGAAAGTGAGAAATGTAAATGTGCTAATGGATTCGCCCTCCAAACGGTCACACTGTAAAACATATAATTTTTTATTATGTTACAGTATTATATCATTAAATATACCATGTAAAGTGATATGAATACTTGAGTCTAAAAGACAAAGGGTAGTGCTACCCTTACATGTTCATGCATTGTTCGATTTTCGTCAACTTCCGGTTCAGCGCCATCTATATGTTTAGTGTTGAACACATCCCTCTGACCATTCTAGACCCGGTTAATTGTTACATTTTGCTTCCAAAAATTAACAACAAAGCAAATCTTAAACATGGTTGTAAGTTATTTTAAAATACTGGGCTTTATGAAAACTGTAAAAAAAATTTTGTTTTTAAACACCTTTTGTTTTCAGTGTTGTCTCATCCGAGAAATCATTCTCCATTTCCCACATGATGAAATTCGAAACCAAGGCTCAGTTTCCAATAGTCCTTTTACGAGCATGTAAAATATTATAGGAATACCAATAAGATTGTCTTTGTCGTGCAATACTAAACGTAACCTTATTCTTAGCTTCGTTATTACACATATAACAAACTTAACGATATGTTATAGTTGCATGTGGTAGTTGAAAGCATGAGTATGCGTTTTTTATACTCTCATTGACATTTTCGTGACAAATTTCTGTTGGTTTTATACCTCTTCAAATAATTCATCAGAGATGAATATCAGAAGGGTGGTAATTTACAACGAAATTAAACAAGAAGTCGATGTGTGTGACACGGAGGTCGGGTAGGGACTAGCACGACAGAAGGACTAGACTCTTGCGTGGGTTTCTCGATTTCGTGAGCATGAACTTGGAATCTTAGACAGACTGCATCTGTAATACATATCATGTCTGATATGCGAACTGACGACCATTTCAAATACATGAATAGCTTATGTAAAGTAATTGCGAGTAGTTCTTTCCCCTAAAGTATTATCTTTTTGTATTTACGAATGCATGATATGCGCGGATCCAGAATATTTTTCCAGGGGGAGGGTCCGACGGTTATTTGGGTTTGCCGGGGGGAGGGGGTCCGAGGCATATTTTTGGTAATTTTGTAATGTAATTTTAAGAAATTTGAATTTTGCAAAGGGGGGGGGGCGGACCCCCCTGACCCCTCCCCCTTTAGATCTGTGCATGCATGATCGAAACCTTTTTCACTAAATAACGAAACAAATAGCGTTGAAATCCTTGACGCACATCTAAAACCTTTACCTGATGTGTGCCAAATTGAATTGTGATTATTATTGACGTGAGGTAAAAGTATTCACTTGATTGGGAGAAATGGCACTCTTCTTATTTCGGCGGTAGATAAATATTACAATGTCACTAGTCTGTATCATCCAGACAGACGCTTCTGTTTTATACCTCCACGAAACAAAAACCAATCATAATCGTCTGGATGATGCAGACTACATGACACGTCACGTAACGACGACCATATAGCTTTTATACCACCAAACGAAGAAGAGTTAAACAAGCTATTTTGACTATGGCATGATGTCAGTTTGTAAACTTGAAAGCTCATACTGTCATGTATGTCATTTTTACTACCTACCCGCCTTAGGACGCTACGATATACCCGTGTTCTAAAATTTAGTTAATTACAATAGAGGAATCTCTAAAAATGTGATTAATTGTAATTTGCAATTCAAAATTTGCCATTTGATTATCCTTTAAAATAATAATAAATTATTTATGGTATGTTTTTTTTTTCAAAATAAGTATTATTATAGTATTATTCAGAGTGATAACTTTTAAAAAGCTGTTTCATTTGTCCTTGCATTATTTGTATATCTGGCTGTTAATTAAATGCTAAAAGACATAATTCTTCTTTGACTGTTTGTACCTCCTGAAAAAAGAAGACCTCTGTTTTGAGTTATGGGAATATATTCCAATTAGCTTAAAACTTAACTTTTGGGTTGTTTCTTTACTATATATATAAGCAATTAAAGTTTAGTATGTTATTCAGACACCCCACTCCTTCTCCGTAAGAAAACGATGAGCAAGCAGACAGAAGTGGATATATTTGGCAGCCCGGGGAGTGATCTGTTGATCACAGACATCTGGTCACTGTCTTTTCTAGACGGGACCACGTGAGGCCCGAAGCCACCTAATGGCCATTACAAGACCGGCTTAGAGCCATAAACACACCCTAAAGTAACCAAAAATACAACAACAAAAAACAAAAAAAAAAGCCACAAAAAAAACCTTTCCTGAAAATGGCCTAAAGTGTATAATATATAGACTTTTCATGGACGACTTGCGTCACTGAGTCATTCTAGATACGATTTTTACGATTTTTATCTGTTTTCAAATGGGGATGTGAAGCCAAAAATACGGTTTCGTGTCAAAGGGACACAAGTAGGACAGTCGATTCCCAGGCCTCTCTACTCAGCAGTAATGGCCATAAACATCTGCGATCTGCGACCGATGCTGTTAACAATTTTAATGCATTTTTACGGCTAGTGTTTCCTTTTAATTTCAGGACATAACTTCCATTTTCCCATTTTTAAGAACAAATCATTGTTAAAAAGAGGATTGGGTATTGGCGATGAAATTGAACACTTCCGTTTTTAAGCATTTGTGTTTTTAATTCAATATCAAAATGTATGACCATCCAAAAAGGAGAATTCTATGATACTGATAGCAATAATGTAAATTTTGAATTTATCGGTCTTGGAATGCGCAGTGAATTTGAATCTTGAATTTACTGCCAACCGTTAAAACATGACAGAAATGTTGTGAATTTACAAATTATATTATGTGAACATATAAGATTTATGAGAGAGAGAGAGAGAGAGAGAGAGAGAGAGAGAGAGAGAGAGAGAGAGAGAGAGAGAGAGAGAGAGAGAGAGAGCACTCACTATATTCAGCAGGTGTTTTACCTAATCTTAGACGCACAAGTGCTATTTTTCATGTCGTGATTGACTAGTGCAGATGCGAATTTACATAATGCACCGCAAAAATAGATCGTTGGCAATTAATTCAAATATAATACAATGCACTTTCAATTTTGAATTGTTTAAAGACTGAACTGGGCTAGCCGAATGACCTAAATTCGACGACATGTAGGGTAAAATAGACAAATGGAGAATAACCACTATAAAGTGGAATTATTTTTTAATTAAATAAAAGTACTCCTACTCTGCAGCCTGATTAGACTGATTACCTCCCTTGGGGACCGGAAAGAATGCACGGAAACCTTACGTTCACGCACGTTTGAGGTTTTATAATCTACAGTTTTCCTCTCCCTTAATTTTAATAACAAGATAGGGGCCACCGCATACACCCCATGGGGAGCCCCAAATGGGGTGCGTTCGATGTCAAGTTGCTGTCAGCGTTGTCAAACAGTAGGTGTATTTAATCAGGAGAGGGATAAGTCCTATCTATATGGGTAATCGTTTATGTCACGGGGTAATCAATTACTATTGCTGCCGCTGCGGCGGGGGCAATCGGAACTCCTCCGATGTCTTGCACACTCACTCAACAATCTAATTGTTAAGTGTGCGAAAAAAATCCGATGAGTTCCGAGTCTTCCGATGGTTTGCGGGGGCCCGGAATCGTCTAAGAACAATGAACACTGCGCATGCTCAGTGCGAACGCATAGATGCTGCTTACTTATAATAGCGTTGATGGATTGGGCATCCTTTAAGCGCTAATAGTACAAGGTTGTTTCTTTTGCTCAGCTAAGCCTTATACATAAAGATAACATAGAGCACCTGTCTCATTTTGATGTACAAAAGTGCAAACAGACAACTCCAGTGAGAGAAAGGTCGAAAGATTGCAGGAACGAGTGATGGGCTATATACAAGGTTTTATTGACTAGGCCATACATTTATTTTCATCAACGTTACCAAAAAAAAAAACCCCGATTATTTACGACTTTGAACCTTGCGTTGCTGTTAAAGTACACTAGAAACAAGAAACCACGTGTGATTCATATGCAAAATGTTGACCCTCATCTCTGGTCAGCTACGAGGTAATTTAGCAAATGCCGCTGGGGTCAGTTCATTTTAGAGTGAATGTTCTATATTACACATAGTACACGAATTTTGCACTTTTAAATTTCTTGATATCTGTGTAGGATTTATACAGATAACTGAATGAAGAAAATCCGTAAAGGAATCCCTGTGAATATTTTCATTTTTAGCATCGATCGAAATTAGGTCGTTATAAATGGTTCATGCGACTTCATTGTTCGCTCAATCAATATTCGCTAATTTAGGCATAGGTATATCTACTTTAATCGAGTTGAATTTTTGGAAACAGGTATCAAATGATTAATATGTTAATAATTATCCGTCATCTCAATTTTTTGTAAAAGTGTTATCAGATTATTGCTAATTATTAAAAATCAATGAATAAATTTAGACGTGAAGGAAATACTTGCAATTTTTAAACGTTGGGAACATAGGGACGTTTTTCTCCAATCGTTACTCAACAACTTCTTCCTCCGGTTAGTGGAAATATCCGAGGAGTTACGATTAACCTTTGCTCGTGTACTTTTGTCATCATTGACTTCTTCGTCCGGTTGGTGGAAATACCCGAGAAGTTACGAATGATCTTTTCTTGTGTACTTTTGGTCAAGGTTGCACGGAGCTTGTTGATATTGGGGTCTACATCTGTTTATACCTTTGCACGTTTGTTTTCTTACAGTAAGCTTCAGCTCACATGGTCCAAAATTTCAACAGCCAAATTTTTTTACACAATGAAGCATGTAATTTATTAAATTATGCACCAAAATACATTATAGTAGGTTCTGATTTAAGAAAATCTAAAGATAGTCGTTTAATAAAAAAGTCTTATTGATTTTCTACAGAAAATATACAAAAAAATATTTCAATTATTCTTCACACAACTTTTCAAAAAAAAAAAATCACAAAATTTCATATTTATTGAAATTTCTTGAAAATTATACAGTTTGTATTTTAATTTTTATTTAACATTTACTAAGATTTATATATTTTGTTAACAAAAAAAAAACAGTTTATCTAAATTGACCAGACAGTTTTGATTTGATAGTCATGTATACCTCTATATTGTTTGAGTTAGTTTTGCAAGGTTTTGGTTTTTGATTTTTTGCAAACATTGGAAAAAATTTGAAATGTTCCAAAAAGACATTATCTAACAGTCACTAAACAGCATAAACTCATTAAAACTGTATGATAAATATTGAAAGTTTGGTCCTAGTTGGCAAAACTGTAGAAAGAAATCCAGAAGTACCCCCTCCCCTTTGCAACAAGTAATTTTCCACCAAGGTTTTTGACATATTAATGGTTTTCCTCTCCTTTTGAATAATATGAGCAATATATTTGTACTGAAGCCACCGAACTTGTACATGTACAATCAAATACACGTCATCTTAAATTTTCATTGATGTGTCCAAAACTAAAACAGGAAATTTATCACGCTGTGTAAAAAAAGAGCCGGACACGAAAGCCACTGGGTCTACCTTCCTTAACTCCTATTAAGTTCGAACAACAAACTTTTCGTTTGAAAATTATATGACAATGTACACTTTAATTCGTGTACTGTAAGTGAAACATTAAGAATTGGTAGTCTTACGAGTGAAATTGTTACAAATCTATTGCTGATCTGGCTATCATGTACCTATACTGTTCCAAAACATACATGTACATAAAGATGATTGAATATTGTAAATTTATTAAGAAAATAAAAAAAGAAACTATAGGAGGAAGAATAAAATATTGACAGCACACGTTACTGGTGCGAAATCCGAATTTACGTATAGGGACAAATATGAACCCCCCTCCCTATACATTTATTTATTAAAATATAGAACAACATATAATGTTTTTGTAAAACAACATATAACATAATGTACCAAATGCACATTGCAAAAATATTCACATAACAATCAAGCAGTCTTAATTAAGGAGGCTGGTCAACAAAAATTAACTATCTACCTTAAATTTTTAAAGATATGATTTTTTAAGCTAAAACAATTATTTAGTGAAAAGAAATCCAAAAAAAAAAAAAAAAAATTAAATAACTTTTATGTTTGAGTATTTTCTTGTATCTTTATAAAGAGCTCTTCTTTTAAAGGAGATTAATACAGTCTAAAAATGTCCACAACCATCCAGCCTTCTTAATGTAATTATAAAACTATAATCTTTGGTATTTGTAATATACTCAGTACTGTATACAGAGAAATAATATTCGCCCCCGTTTTATTTTCGCCCCCTTTCGACCTCATTGTCAGCGGGCGAATTTAAGACTGGGCGAATTCCTATGCCTCAAACTTTCTTTCCTTATTCACATCTTTTGTATGGGCGAATTCAAGACGGGGCGAAACCGTTTGCAAGTTAAAAAGGGCGAAAATAACACGGGGCGAAAATAACCCTGTATACAGTATGCGACTCTAGAGTCTACCATTCAAATACTTGCACAGTCATATCTTGTCAATTGATCACTTATACACACAAAAAATGAATACGTAAGATTGGTCTCCGTTTGTGTTTTTTTTTTTATAAACTTCCACAGTACTTTATCACCTTTTTTGAAAGTCGCAAATCATCCGACGAAGAGAAAAAGACAACAAGGACACCAAATGTAAAAAGAATTTCAAACATCCTGTCTCTATGATCATTTAATGCTATGTTAAGAGAGAGTGTTACATGTTTGTTAACAACAACCAAAAAAACCCTCATCATATAGATAAAAGACAATCTTTCAAAACATGCCGTATCATCTTATCACCAGATATCTAATTAATCGCCCAGTTTAGAGCTGCGAGGGTGAAAACCATAATATCGACTTTCACTGTAATTTACGGCCAAACGAGAGATACCTTTCAATTTTTAACTTTTACAATTGACACCTTTTTGGGGCTTTTTTTGGCAACACTGTTACTGGGCATTGTCAACAGGTTGTTATTCCGATATCTGATATCTGTGTACCTGTAATCCAGTGTACCTTTGAAGGTATATCACGTGACTGACACCTGTGTGGCCCTTTGTGTCTTTTTTGCAGATTTTATGCATTGTTCTTTTATCTTTGGAAAATGTGCAGTATTTATTTATAAAACACAACACTTGTTTTTTGGAAAACATCTGGTGGTCGGTTTCATGTTACTATTTCGATGGAATTTTTCTAAAGGGCAATTGAAGGTACATACCGAATATGTGCAGATTTTGTGCGTTTTATCATATAGTAATGCAACAGGTATCACGATTTCGTGTAAAATTTCCTTCAAATGTTCACTTTTAACCATTGGTTGAACATATTTTATTGATTAAATGAAGGGAATTTGAAAAAAAAATATCTTACAACTCACTAGTTTCTCTCCCTATCCTTTCTCCTTAAAAATCGAATTCTATTCAGGACAGTTAGACAACTTTACGCAACGCCGAGAATAAATCGTAATCTTGCAATGCCATATTGATTGAATTGAATACGGTATATAAGGGAAACATCCTTATGGGTTTATTTCTCCCAACGGCATTGACAACAAATATTTCCATCCCGTTTCAAATTCACCTGTAGTCAATTATATCATGATTCTCTGTATTCAATCGATTTTAAATTGATACGAGGCAAAAGATGAAAATATATAGCCATGAACGCAATGGCAGTAAATATTGAAATTATTTATAAATTTTCTAAATTTTGAGACATCCAGTAGTGCAATGGTTTTTTAAAAGGTCCTTCTCTGAATGCTACTGTAACAGTGTTTTTTCTTCAGTTATGTAAGTATGAGTGAAGACATGCAGGATTTTTTTCTTGAAGATCTGTTTCATTCACAATTAGTCATCATGTTATTACCGAAGGTCTGAATTAAAATTGCCATGCGTTATGGAAAGAAAAAAACGGTGAACGGTAAATACATGACTATATATAGGATATTGGTCTTACTTGTAAATGAACTATATACAAAACATAGCAGATGCACATGTCCCATGCAATATTCCCTCTTTATAAACAAATTAACATCAGTTCTTTGCGGTTAACATAAAAAAATTAGAGACATGTTAATTGCTGCCAAAATAAAAGGTCTTAATATTCTGAGGTGTTATCGAAAAACATGGTGAACATTATATAATATCTAAATAAAAACTTATTTCTTACTAATTATCACGAAGCTGAGAATTTTCTTGAAAAATCAATATTAAAAAATTGCCGTATCTCCTATATTTTACCCTCTTTATAATCAGGTTAATATCAATTCCGTGTGGTTGAAATCGGATATTAAAGAGATAATTGGAGTAAAAATTACTATTTGATTAGAATCCTTTGGTTGGATTAAAACAGTGAATGTTCATACTTGCTGATTAGTTCCAAGTTGTTCAATATCAAATTTAAGCCCTTTTTTGGTGATAATTAAAGAGTTGAGTATTAATTGTTTTAAACTAGAATAGATACAGGTAGGGCTGTTTAATTACTTTAAAATATAAAACCTTGTTCAAATTTCCTGCATATCATCAGTATTAAATATAACATCTAGTTTAACAAATTAGGTAGAAGCTTAGGCACTCTGATTGAATTTTAAAAAAAAATAATTAATTGAGTCTATAAATGTACATGTTCTCATTGAGAATTACGTTAAGAGACTTTATCCTATTAGTTGTCTAAAAAGCAACATTTTATCATATACCCCAAAAATATAAAGTTTAATTTTTGTAGATAATTTCATATTGTTTATGAAATAAAAACACAGACGGCATATAATCTCTAGAGCTGCAAAAATAGGACTCATAATGTTTGCGTAGAATATACAAGTACATGTACACACAAAAGAGTACTGGTGTATAAATCTAGTAAAAACCTGGTAAAAAAAAAATATCTTTTCTTTTAACTTTACCTATAAGTTAAAAAAAAAGCGATGTAAGCAACAGATAGAGGAATAAATTCATGTACATGTTATATCCTGGCTAACCCGGTAGACTGATCGAATTTAATCGTATATTACAAAACGATCCTTTAATATCAAGTTAAATTGGTGAACATTTCCTCCTTTTCTTTTTTTCGTAAATAAAGGTTAAAATTCAGAAAGAGATAGACAGACAAGTCAAACAAAAGGGAAAGATGGATAGATAGACAAAGAGATGGATTGACGGATCTAGACAAACAAAAATGAAGGGTACCTCTGTGAATTAACATTGTACATAAGTCAAGAACAGGCTTGGGATCTGAAATGAGATTAGGAAAACTTATATACAGTCTGTACGTCTTATACACGTATATAACATATAATTAATTGAAATTTGTTAAATTCCCCTGTAAGAATACATGCATGTACATTAAACAATTAACATTTATATGTGGACAAAATATTTTGATGCTTTTAAATTTGCTTTGATGTTCATTTAAATATGCAAAAGAGAAAGAGAAAAAGAAAATGATTGTTGAAAATCGATAAAATAAATAATTGAAGGACTTGAAAACATTACATAGCATCTTTATATGTTTGATCCCTCATGAATTTTTTTTTGGCGATACTTTTACGGCCGTGCGAACGATAGTTGTTTACATTACATTTCACATTTTTGTGTAAATGTTTTAATATATGCCCATTTTTGTTTGAATTTACAGAATATCATGAATACAAGATAAGGCAGGTTTTTTTTTTATCTTTTTAATTTTTTCATCTTTCTTTCTTATTTTCCCGTTTAATTGATATAATTGTTTCTTAAAGTACACGAGGACGGGCAGTGCCGTAGTTGAAAAAATTGGCCAAAAACTTATTAATATTCAAGTGCAAAACTTTGGGAAAACAAAAAGTTCCCCAAGTAAAAACTTTATTTCAATTTTTTTTTTTCAAACCAAAAATAAAAATATATATATATGATCAAGAGTGTGAATCACTTTTTATAATTGTTTTTCACTTAGTTGAACTTTTGAAATTATTCATGATCAACAAAATGTTCAATTTCATCAATGGTAATTGAAAAATAAAATGCACCTGACAAGAACATATAAGTCAAATCAAAGTGCGACGGAAACTCGTGCAGAAAACTCACGTTTTCAAATCGTCTTTGAAGAGTCCAGTGCTATGACAGGAACCTTGATTTGAGTAATAAAATGAAAAGTACTTTCGTATGATTTTTTTAATTAAAAAAAAATCCTCAAGGTTTTCATTAAAAAAAAAGGTTTCTGCGATTTCTTCCTCCTGTTGTTTTGTTTGCTCATTAAAATTATTGCACTGACTATATTTATGGGACTCCACCTGTTTTAAAAACAGGTGTCTCAATTAACCAAAAAAAAATATATTAAGTGCGTACGCGTAAAAAACATTTATTATAAAAAATAAAATAGACCAAGATTTTTTTTTTTTAAAAAGCCACCTGGTAATAAAAAAGTATTGTACATGTATAATTTTTGGTTTAATTTGGTTTACGGATGATTAAACAATATATTACTAGAATAGATAATTCATATTTTTTTTTTTGTTCTTTAAGTAAAGAAGTAGGGCTTACAGATTCGTCATTGTAATATAGACAACATATATCGGCTTCACGATTTAAATTCATTAAAATTTGTCCATAATTTCTTTCGGCACGTAATGCACAGAGAAGCCGTATCTAAGTTAATTGCTATTGGGTATTTGAGTGCAATTATGAATTTCATAATTCATACTCACATTAACATTTTTTTTTTCAAAAATTGCATGATTCCAAGCAATTTATTTCGTATTTAACAAAACAAGCTAAGACCTTATATTCGGCCTAGAATATCTAAAAAAAATATTCCATAGGGCCTAAGTACAGTACAATATGATTGTGTTGTGGTATTACATGACAAAAATTGATGTTCTAACCCGACTTATTAGCTAAGGCTTACACGAAGAGATTTCTCCGCTTGCTGAAAGAAATTTTTAAACATTTTGTGGGCAGTAGAAAATACCACTGATCACGCAAACTCTAATAGACGATGTACGCCTTAAAGGGGCATGGTCAAGATTTTGGTCAAAAATTATATTTCCGATTTGAATGTTTACAATGCTTCAGTAAGGTATTTTTAATAAGAAACTCAAATTTGAGTGTCATTTTTTGAGTTACAAGCGAGTTACAGAGCTTACAATTCTTTGCTATGTAAACAAAGCTTTTGTTTACATTTTGAATGTTAAAGTAAACATTCCAGTTTTAGACCAAATTAAAAATGAATGTGTTATATGTTAGGAAGTGTTTATTTATGCCTAAATGAATAAGAAGATATACAAAATTAGCTTGAAAAAGATTTTTCTGGTATATTAAACCAATATAAACACAATAGGCCCATGGGCCACATCGCTCACCTAATGAACAATAGGTATGATAAAATCAGCTTAATGGAGTCATAATACAAACTATCTGGACAATGTAGTATAATACATGTAGATCCTGTATAAATGAAAATCCATTTTCCCCCTGAATATACTTATGTTTATAATCAAGTCACTTTTCTAACGGGATGATTTTTTAGTCATATAACATGTTGAGTATTGCAGATCTCAAAAAGATCCTTAACAATTGTTTATATATGGGATATTAACCTACATCAAACTGAACCCCTAGTGAGGCTGAAAAATTGTCCAGGGGCCAAAGTCTAAACAATTATAAAGTATCATCTGGCTGATTAGTTTCTGAGAAGAAGTTTTTTAAAGATTTACTCAATATATTCCTATGTAAAACTTCGACCCCCCATTGTGGCCCCACCCTACCCACGGTGGTCATGGTTTTCACAACTTTGAATCTATACTACCTGAGGATGCTTCCCCACAAGTTTCAGCTTTCCCGGCTAATTAGTTTCTGAGAAAAAGATGTTTAACGATTTACACTATATATTCCTTTGTAAAACTTCGACCCCCCCCCCCATTGTGGCCCCACCCATCCAACGGGGGTCATGGTTTTCACAACTTTAAATCTACACTACCTGAGGATGCTTTCACACAAGTAATAGCTTTTCTGGCTAATTAGTTTCTGAGAAAAAGATTTTAAAGATTTACGCTATATATTCCTTTGTAAAACTTCGACCCCCCCCCCCAATTGTGGCCCAACACTACCCCAGGAGGTGTCCTGATTTTTACAACTTTGAGTCTACACTACCAGAGGATGCTTCCACACAAGTTTCAGCTTTCCCGGCTGATTAGTTTTTGAGAAGAAGATTTTTAAAGATTTACTCTATATATTCTTATGTAAAACTTCGACCCCCCATTGTGGCCCCACCCTACCCCCGGTGGTCATGGTTTTTATAACTTTGAATCTACACTACCTGAGGATGCTTCCACACAAATTTTAGCTTTCCTGGCCTAATAGTTCTTGAGAAGAAGATTTTTGAAATTTTTTCAAAATTGTTCAGTAATTTCTTATTATCTCCCCTTGAAAAAGGGCGTGGTCCTTAATTTTTACATCTTTGAATCACCTTTGCCTAAGTGTGATTTGTGCCAAGTGTGGTTGAAATTGGCTTAGAAGTTCTTGAGAAGATGTTGAAAATGTGAAAAGTTTATAGACAGACGGACGACAGACAAAATGTGATCAGAAAAGCTCACTTGAGCTTTCAGCTCAGGTGAGCTAAAAAAACAAGAGGCCCATGGGCCACATCGCTCACCTGAGGAACAATAAGTATGATAAAATCAGCTTAATGGAGTCATACAGTAATACAAACTATCTAGACAATGTAGTATAATACATGTAGATACTGTATAAATAAAATTCAATTTTTTCGACTGGATATTCTTATGTTTATTTCATTAGTCCCTTTTCTAACAGGATGATTTTATAGTAATATCACATGTTGAGCATTGCAGCTCTCAAAAAGATCCTAAACAATTGTTTATAAATGGGATATAAACCTACATCAAACTCTGAACCCCTTGTGAGACCCAATCGTCCAGGAATCATCCAGAAGCCAAAATCTAAACAATATTAAATAATCACCTGGCTGAAGATTTTTAAAGATCTAGATTTACTCTTAATATTCCTATGTAAACATTCCACCCCAATTGTGGCCCCACCCTACCCCCAGAAATCATAATTTTTACAAATTCAAATCTACACTACCCGAGGATGCTTCCGAACAAGTTTCAGCCTTCCTGGCTTATTAGTTTCTGAGAAGACGAATTTTAAAGATTTACTCTATATATTCCTATGTAGAAATTTGATTCCAAATTGTGGCCCCACTCTACCTCTGGGGGTAATGATTTTCACAACTTTAAATATACACTACCTGAGAATGCTTCCACACAAGTTTCAGCTTTCTTGGCTAATTAGTTTCTGAGAAGACGATTTTTAAAGATTAACTCTATATATTCCTATGTTAAAAATCGACCCTCCATTGTAGCCCCACCCTACACCCCGAGGGTCATGATTTTCACAACTTTGAATTTACACTACCTTAGGATGCTTCCACACAAGTTTCAGCTTTCCTGGCCAAATGGTTCTTGAGAAGAAGATTTTTAAAGATTTACTCTATATATTGCTATGTAAAAAGTTGACCCCCTATTTTGGCCCCATCCTACCCCCGGGGGTCATGATTTTCACAACTTTGAATCTACATTACCTGAGGATGCTTCCACATAAGTTTCAGCTTTTCTAGCCTAATGGTTCTTGAGAAGAAGATTTTTAAAGATTTACTCTATTCCTATGTAGAAAGTTGACCACCCCCCCCCATTGTGGCCCCACCCAACCCCTGGGGGGAATGATTTTCTTAATTTAAATATACAGTACCTGAGAATGCTTCCACACAAGTTTCAGCTTTCTTGGCTAATTAGTTTTTTTCAGAAGAAGATTTTTAAAGATTTACTCTATATATTCCTATGTTAAAAATCGACCCTCCATTGTAGCCCCACCCTACACCCCGAGGGTCATGATTTTCACAACTTTGAATTTACACTACCTTAGGATGCTTCCACACAAGTTTCAGCTTTCCTGGCCAAATGGTTCTTGAGAAGAAGATTTTTAAAGATTTACTCTATATATTGCTATGTAAAAAGTTGACCCCCTATTTTGGCCCCATCCTACCCCCGGGGGTCATGATTTTCACAACTTTGAATCTACATTACCGGAGGATGCTTCCACATAAGTTTCAGCTTTTCTAGCCTAATGGTTCTTGAGAAGAAGATTTTTAAAGATTTACTCTATATATTGCTATGTAAAAAGTCGACCCCCTATTTTGGCCCCATCCTACCCCCGGGGATCACGATTTTCACAACTTTGAATCTACATTACCTGAGGATGCTTCCTCATAAGTTTCAGCTTTCCTGGCCTAACGGTTTTTGAGAAGAAGATTTTTAAAGATTTACTCTATATATTCCTATGTAAAAAGTCGACCCCCCATTTTGGCCCCATCCTACCCCCGGGGATCACGATTTTCACAACTTTGAATCTACATTACCTGAGGATGCTTCCACACAAGTTTCAGCTTTCCTGGCCAAATGGTTCTTGAGAAGAAGATTTTTGAAAATTTCTCGAAAATTTTCATTAATTCCTAATTATCTCCCCTTGTAAGAGGGCTTGGTCCTTAATTTTCACAACTTTGAATCCCCTTAGGCTAAGGATGATTTGTGCCAAGTGTGGTTGAAATTGGCCCAGTGGTTCTTGAGAAGATGTTGAAAATGTGAAAAGTTTACAGACAGACAGACGGACGGACGGACGACAGACAAAATGTGATCAGAATAGCTCACTTGAGCTTTCAGCTCAGGTGAGCTAAAAAAGGGCAGGAGCCGTGTTTACATGACAAAGAATTGTGAGCTCTGTATCTTGCTTATAATTTAACGACTGACTCTCAAATTTTATTTGATCATTAGAAATGAATTCCTAAAGCATTGTTAATAATAAAAACAAAAAAAAATAGAATTTGTCCAATATCGTGACCATGCCCCTTTAATATTTTGAAGGAAATATATAAAAATTCTTGTCTCATATATTTACAATTCATTTTATACATAGCTAAGAAGTGATTTTTTTTCTATTTTGCAATTGAAATTTAATTGAGATTTAAAAAAAAAGTTTTTAAAAGAATATTTTTTAAAGGGACACCTTGTTTTGCTGCCAGAGTTGACAATTTGATACACAAGGGCAGATAGGTCACATATTTGTGTCATCTATTTTACAACAATTTCTTAACTAGATCAAAAATGATATGTAGGTCATATGATATTAAAGTGCTTTCAGGACATGTATGTAGGCTTATTTAAAAAAAAAAAAATAAAGTGTGATAATAAGAATATGCCATCGAATTTCATTTCTTAGTTTTCTGAAATTTTTAACATCACCAGGAATCTTTCTTTCAGCGCTTTCGTATCTTATTAAAGAAAGCGACAAGAAAAGAAAAAAAGTTACTTTAAACAGACTATGATAACTACATACAAAGGTTTTAATGTGTGAAAACTATAGAGAAGGCAACAATCTTTGATGTTCAATCAAAGGTTCTTAAGGTAAGAGTGTTCACAAATTCCAAAGAAAAAAAAGGTTATCACTAATATATTCTAGCATTGTGCTTTTGGAATAATTGATTGGTTTATTCGTTACATTTGGGTCCATATGATTTCGCTAATTTCCTATGATTTCGTAATATATTTTTTGGAGTCAATGATTTACTTAAACCGCAAACAATAGGGATTGTGTTGATGGAACTATTCCTGATGAATGTGTTTGATAAAACTTAGAACATAAATTGTTTTACAAACCTCGACAACGTATTACTTAGCACCAGATACTATGCATGCTTAAATATGCATCAAAATCAAGGTCACTTAAAAGTTTACTATAAATGAGAATGTACATATGTGGTGCCACTAAACCCACTTCACGATGATTTACCCACTTCACGATGATTTGGCAAAAAACAAAATGATCACAAAAAACAACAAACAACAGTAGAACAGCAATGACTTGTAAATTGTTGGCGAATATAACGTCGAACGATCGATCATTAAAACACTGATGAATGGAGATGTATCGCCGTCTTTGATTGGTTGTTTCTTCGTCATTAAATCAAATATCGCAAATTTTCGTCAATTGCATTATTTACAACATAAGCGGCCTTGGGAGTACTCTATTTGAACTAGAACTGCCAAATAAAACAACCTGAACCAATAGTACATAGTTACGAATTGTTTTTTCCCCCTTGAGTTAGCTTAATGCAATTTGTCCTTATTAATGAAAGCCAAATGAATAATTGAATTAAAAGGGACAGGAATGAGTTGTATCGAATGACTTTTATAACGATATAATTACCATAGATGTAAAATGATTCGTTTTGCTAATCATGCCACATCAAATTTCTTCTATATTCATACATTCACTTATTTTACAATATCATTACCAAAAAACATAAACCCAGTACTCCTGTTAGAATTATTCAATGAAACTTATATTGCCAACCACTATTAAATCTTCAAGGTCACAATAAAAACGCAGTAACTAGATAGTGTGTTATTTATCCATTAATTCTCTCGCCATTTTAATGAATGAAAGAATTGTTAACGAGCTTCCAACAATAAAAGGTTTTCAGAAAATGCTTCATTCATTCAAAATGAGTTCAGCAGTGCCAATCAAAAAGTATTTTATCTTATTCTTAAACAGACACAATGGCTATTGCAGTGTGAAGTGTAAAATAATATATTTAAAAAACTATTTAGTTAATTATTATACTATTTGAATAACCTTAAACTTCACCGGTCGTTTACCTCTGACCTTGGCCTTTAGGGTCATCGAGTTCATAGTGTTTTTTTTTTATAAAATACAATAATATGGGGATTTGAAGGTTAAAAAGTACCCCAAAAAAACCCTGAAAGACAGAAGAAGGAAACCTTAGGATATGGGTTGGTGTACGTCAAAACATAATGAGGAAAAAATCAATAAAACAGAGGAAAAAGCAATCTGATTTTCGTTCTCTCTCTCTCTCTCTCTCTCTCTCTCTCTCTCTCTCTCTCTCTCTCTCTCTCTCTGTATTTATTCTGGACTAATTTTAATTGATTGTTTTTCTATTCAATGAGGGCGACCACACATGAACCACATTAACACAATCATACACACAAATTAAGAAATGAAAAAGAATTTTAATTCGATATCAAAGTTTCCCTTGCGATGTCTCTTATAGCGCTAGACCGTCTTAAAAGTCATTTATCAATGCGACGTTTATAAATATCTATCTCTCTATCTCTCTCTCTGGGTCTTCCGCATCGCCATGAATAGAAACAACCAAATGGTTGTACTCTTGTCAAAACAACAAACTGCGTTCTTGTCATGCACTTAGATCCCGAACGCTGGATTGAATCGTTTGTGTTTGACAATGTTTAATTAAATTAAAAACAGGTACATAAGGTATATTACATGTATAACTTATATACAATTATATACTAGTAAATTAAACAGAGGTACAATTTAAATCCATATTTATTGATACATGTATATAATAATTGTATAACAAAATGTGGATGTAAATCAACGAGAACAACAAACTGTGTCATATTTTCTGGATAAATGAAATTTTAAACAATGGTTCTTGCTGATGTTGTCAGTCCGTGTTGATGGTTGTGTTGTTAGTGTACATGTACATTGTATAAATTGTATTTGTTGTCGATGTCGCATTATGTTGTATTACAACTTTCTTTGTTGATTTACTTGTATTGCTGTTGTTGCATGACGTTGTTTCAACTTTATTATGCTTGCATGTCTACTGCATGTCTACTGCATCGTCGCGATATACATCACAAAAAGAACGCCAGTCGCGTCTATATAAATGTTACCACTACAGTTGTTAAAGAAACTGTGGATAAAAACAGGATACATTTTTCAGTGATAATGACAAAAAGAATATTATTGCAGTTGCTTTGTTTTGTCATGTTTCCGTGATGCGCACACTTTAAACGCGCATCATGGAGTAGGCCAGAAGGCGCAGTTTATGACGACAAGCATTTTTCATTGGTAAAGCACTGCACAATTAACAAAGACCGCCAAGGATACTATTCATCTCTCACCAGATAATATAGGACAGTATAGCAATAGCTGCGTGCCCTTGCAAAATCTATAAGCAATACAGATTGGATACAATATTATAATTATCATTTATATATATATGCAACAGTATAGCTTTAAACTTAAATTCATATCGTGACGTCACAAGCCCTAGCAAATTATAATGACGCAGTTTCTGTATGCGTATATTTTTATACCGGCTGGGGTCTTTTGGTCTTCAGCCCACAGACCTGTGAGTTTTATCGCTGTTCAAAGTCTCGTGCGTGATAAAGAAGGACAGGTGTCCAGCCTTCCGGACATCATTGCAAAATAAAATTGCGATAGATGCATTTTTCAAAGGCATTTAATTGATATGTTAATTATACAACGATCAGTATTAGTTCCTAGATAAAAATTTTCGAAATGGTTTTTCCCCGTAATTAATTGGGTCACACTAATCTAACTCGAACCTTTTCGAAACATTTCTTGTTTGCATTTCCTATTTACATGTATTAAACTTAAATATATACCGCGGCGTTGCATAGATAAAGGTCCTTAAATCAAATCAGTGACACAATTATTGCTAATTAGGGTAATTTTTACAGGAATGAGGGGACAGCCAGACTAGCATTTGTTACCGACCTTCGAGATGAAAGGAAGTGACCCCAGTAGGTCAAAGGCCAGGGGTCGTTTCTAGACATGAAATATGGCATTCTAGACCACAAAGAGGCTGTCTCACTTATGCATACATGCAAATGTTAAACTTTGATATTTTTTTAATGCGATTATGCCAGTTGTGTATACAAAGGCAATTCAGTATAATCGTTTTAATAAAGTTCACCTTTTAGTTAAATAATCTTGCGGAAATTCTTCGGAAAATCCGGAAATTTATATCCTATGAGAAATAACTTGGCTACCTAGAAAAATCTTTGAGAACATTTTATGGAAGAAATTTTCAAATCGCCCAAGATAATGTTCTAGATATAAATAGTGCATATTTATGTTGGCTTAATAATAAAATTTCGATTCGTTAATAAGTAAAAATGAAATAAAAGCATTTTCATTATCAATGTTTTTAATTTTGTTTTAAATTAAAAAACGCTCCTAAAACAAACATAATGTTCGCAAAGTATTCGAGGCGGCGATGAATTTTAAAAGTAAGAATTTATTGACAGAGCATAAAGAGAAAGATAATGGCATTTTAAAAGTGTTGTTTTATTAAAAAAAAGTTTTTTAAAGTCAATATATACATGTACCACAATTTGCCGATTTTGTGAAGAAAAAAACCCCCCATCTTTGATATTATCCCTGGACCAAACCACGAGTTAAACATTTTCTTTATTTTACCATTTTGTTATATATTTTTTTTTTTTACAATAGTTTGCATATGTTTAAAGTAAAAAAGAAATCCCTAAAGCGGAAATGCCAAAAATATGGGGAAACGTGAAAATTAAGCGCTTTTTCAACAAATTCCCACAGTAAAAAGTGTCAACTTTTTAGACGACCCTTAGGAAATCGGGGTGGTAAATAAAAATATTTTTTGATCCTAAAATGATTGATATACATGTAGTAGTAAGATATCATGCAAGAAATTTAATCAAAATATCTAGGTCAGAAATAATTAGACCTGGCATCGTTAATTTGAATCCCAAATAATCACAAATAAGGAAAAAAGCAAATAAAGTATTAAATTTTTTATTTTTCATTTATCAAAAAGTTGGTCTATGGGTACTTGTACCATTAACATTGTGTACGGGTTTTTTTCACAAGGATGACTATAGTCCGAAATATCTGACGTTTTTCTGGCTTTTTTAACGATTTTGAGGCGGCGAATTTCCAGTTTTCGTAATGGCGTCGGTTCTGACGTTTTCCTGGCATGTAAAATATCAAAATCGTTAAAAAAGCCAGGAAAACGTCAGATATTTCGGACTAGGATGAAAGTTCGTTTTATAATACCAAATGATAAACAAACAAGTTAATTAAAAGTGATATTGAGTTGTGCTTGATTGTGAATTGAAAGACCAGGTATTAATGGTGTTTTTTGGGAGATGATTTTAATCAACTCACCTATGCAGTTACTCTGGCAAACCGGAAGTGAAACTTACAGTGTTTGGACCTAAGCACAAATCATCACCGCTTACAACACTTAGTACATAAAAAAATCGACTAATTCGATGTCATGTATTCAGAAGCATTGTTTTTAAAGGAATCTTATTTATAAATATCTTGAAAATAGTCAGATTTTAAATGATACAAACAATTGAGATATTTTTTTTGTAGTTGTATGTATTCCTACGCCAGAGTTTAATATTTCTTCGATACAATTTTCAGAATTGTTTCGATTATATATACTGATACATAATGCATTGATGGCGTCAATTCTTTTTTTTAATATTACACAACATGATTTATATGGTGTGTTCTGTCTATAGCTCGGAATTCTTGTCGGAAAGCCCAATAATTCATATTAATTAGAAAGGAATGTGCGTAATTATTCAAATACACCTAAGAATATACTTGCCATGCGAACCTACGTATTGTTCATTTTAAAATAAAAGATAACCAATAAAACTCCCGTCAGTACTTCAGTACTTTGATATTATATTGGTACCAATATTAATGCAACCAAAGTTTATGGCGAAGCAATAACTTTGTTTTTCAAAAGTCGAATACTGGATTTTGATTCCAACATCAGTTTCTATTTTAGCGCCCAGTGTAACATTTTAAAGCAAACTGAGATCGCTCGTTAGCTACCGGGTGCTTATCCATACATGTATAAATAGTGCCTATTTGGGAGGGTGACAGTTGAATTTGAGACTCCTTGAAAACCATTGTCAACCGACGCGAAGCGGAGGTTGACAGTGGTTTTTCTCGGGGTGTCAAATGTTATCCTCCCAAACAGGCACTTTTTATATATTATCATAATGAATGTCTTAATGTTAGAGAAAACTTTACTGCTTTTATATAGAAATAACGTGAATTTTACGGCGAACCTTACGCGCATAATTTACGCGCATGTAACAATTCGTTGTGTTACCCGTTGCCATGTGTGTTGCTAACGCTGAGGAATGGATTATCAGTTGCGTTTAAACCAATCAGATTTCAGTATTCAACATGAAAGTATGATAATTCAATATATAGGATACACTATTGAAAAAAAGCAAGAGAATTAATCTTGGACTTATTGCCCCAAAAAAGTAGAAAGCGACAGTAGATGTCAGGTTTACAAATTGCTATACAGTTTTGCTTCATTTGCGATGATCAGAATTTATTTTAAATTCCACTTTATCTGTATCTATGCAATGTCATTTTCTTCATTAACGATCAATTTTCATATTAAGTACTGTGAAATTATTATAAAAAAGAAAGAATTCAAAACATTTAAAAAAAATGGTTTTTGAACCTTTAATTTCCAGCAACACCTACCCCCAACCCCAACCCTCTTTTTTCACATTTTTTTTTTGTTTTGCAGACCATATTATATGAAAAAAAAATTAAAGCTTTAGATTATTACTGAGCAAAGCTGCTTTTTTAAAGATATCAAATTTAAAACTTTTACATTATCAATACATTTGTTCCAAAATTATTGGCGGGTGTTTAAAATAATTGTCGTTATATACTTGTGATACACATGGACAATTATGTTATAGTAATCACTCCCGTGCATATGAACTAGAAATGATCTATATGAGAGAGAGAGAGAGAGAGAGAGAGAGAGAGAGAGAGAGAGAGAGAGAGAGAGTATTATTGTCGCAAACTACGTACACACACACCGGTCCGCCTTCAGGTTATGACGATGAATACAGTTGTCTTTGTCAACGTTTTTGTAAAGATTAACGCGTGCGCACTTGGTCATAAATTACCGATATATCAATTATTTAAAGGAGTCGAATGTGGTTTTAAGAAGATTTGCAGACTCTGTTCCTTAAGATGACAAGATGAAAGAAGAAAAGCACTCAATGAAAGCAGGTGCCCTTGTCAAATGACGTCAGAGTTACTGTCTCGTTTTGAAATTTATCAGGTCACAGAGAGTACGAAGATTTCAGATTCAGATTTTGTTCTCTCTTATATTGGGCGTTGTATGTAGAAATATTTTTGGGTCTCATTTATTGGAAATTTTCTTACCTTTTATTTCATATATTAACTAGTATAGTTAAACTGGAATTGTTCAAATACATGAATGTTGGGAATGGAATGGAATGGAATTACCTTTTAAAGACATTTTGTGTATGTCTTCCGATATATCAATTATTAAAGGGAGTCGAATGTGGTTTTAAGAAGACTCTGTTCCATATGATGACAAGAAGAAAGAAAGATGAAAGAAATGCAAAGCACTTATTGACACCAATGCATGAAAGCAGGTGCACTTGGGCGTTGTATGTAGAAATGTTTTTGGGTGTCATTTATTGGAAATTTTCTTCCCTTTTATTTCATAAATATACTAGTATAGTTAAACTGGAATTGTTCAAATACAAGTATGTGGGGAATGGAATGGAATTACCTTTTAAAGACATTTATGTATGTCTTCTGTTATTAAAGTAATAAAAAAGAAAGAAGTAAGCACGATATGATACATGCCTCAGAAGGACTTTTCTAAAATTTAAAACCAAACGACAAATTGATAAGATCCGAATTTGCAAAAAAAAAAAAGAAAAAAAGAAATAAGAAATGCACCTTTTGTATAACCACATTCTTGGCTTGTTTCGACTGTAATTTATGATAATCGAGGCAAAATTTTATTGCAAGGTCACCATATCTTGTCATCAACATTTCTCCCTTCGTCATTTCAATATGAATTGGTATATATAATCCTTTAATCCTTTGCTAGTCGTATTGTTAAATGGCGTGTTCACACATACAAACCAAGGTCCAATGACAAATAATCTATGCTGTCATTGTCAAAAAGGCTTTAATTTTTTTTTATTCAAATTAGAAACCGTAAATAACAGTGCAGCAAAAAAAAAAAACGCTTGAAAAAAGCCCTTAATCTTCGGCATCATTCACTTCGCAGAAAAAAGATTAATTATCATAAGATATATTTGTAAAATATTCCGAATTCCAATAATCCATCACACACTGAGAGGCAATCTGAAGTACATGGGTCTTGTTCGTATAACAAAACCTGCTCTCTTCTCCCCCTTTTGATATAAAAAGAGAAAGTGATCGAAACCAACTGTGCAATTTGTACAATCGAGTAATAAGTTTCAATCTAGTTTTGAAGACGTGCGCAACAGGAAGCGGAAGTTAAAACCTTTCAGCACTAAACACGGCCGTTAAATCAAATAATAATTGAAAATTTAAGTCAAGGATGATACTCCAGGACAAAATCAATAAATCATGCAATGTGTTAGTTTGGGCAAGCAAAAAAAAAAAAAATGCCAATGAAGTTCAACGTTTGGTTTTGACAATTCATCCCCGATTTAGCCACAAGTCATTATACTACCGTTTTTCAGGTAGTGGAGATTAATTCAGTGCGCGATATTAGTATTATCATCTGTCATAAGTGATAAGCGCGTATAATTCTATCATAAAAACTAGGGAGTGAAACAAAAATAAACAGGCGGACATCTGATAAGTAATTCGGTTACATCTTGATACGTGTGTACTTATTTTGATATGTTTTATATATATACAGATTTGGAAAGTAGTGGAAGATAAACCCGATGGTGTCAATCCTGTAAACGCTTTATATAAATAAGACCGTTTTAAGCTAAAGATGATTATTCAATTTTTACCCTTGCAAATAAATGAAAATTAAGAAAGCGAGTCTTGCGTTTTTGTGAAAACTACAATCACAATATAAAAACATAATTACACTCTCATCAGTCATTGTTATGCATGCACGGATGCAGCTTATGATTTTCCAGAACTCATTAAACAAACTCTTGAACAACTTTCTCATAAATAATTAAAACTTATTCTAAATAATTATCACGAATAATATAACAATTTCAATTCACATTCACAAACAAATTTTTTTTTTGGTGACAACATCAAAATGACGTCATATAATAATATTTGTTCTAATTGTAACGCGATATTTGATTGGCTAAACAAGGTGTATGTATATCGTAAAGCATAAGATGCCGACATCAAAGTACGACGCGCGTGCAAAAAGTAATCTTTCGGCTTGACATCAGACAATTAAACTTTATTTTTTTTATAAACAAATTGACTTTAAATTACTTTCCGAGCTAAATTGTAAAAAGTTGAATTGTAAGAAATGCATTTAAAGTAATTAAAAACGTCCTCGCGTGACGTCATAGTATTAATTCCATGTTTCCTACTGTTTTAGGGTTTTGGGGTTTTTTTTTTACAATGCGACTTTTATTTCATTTAAACATTTACTTATGTTGTACGAAAGAAAAAATTTAGAGAGTTAGCGCTTTATTATAAACCACTTCACGGTTTATTTAGCGATAAATGCCCTTCGGTTTTTTTTGTTGTTACATGTATATTGTTTAATATATGTATGTCAGGTAAATTTCATTATATACATGTAATAAGTAAAAATTAAATTTATACCTTAAATACAGAAGTATTCAGGAATCAAGCTTGATCATGTAACATATACTTCCTCCAAGAAAAAAGAAAGTAAGACAGGAATCCATTTTATAATAGTCAATCAAAACCCACCATTAAACTACATATTTTCCAACTGGCATGTAATTGTTTTACTAGTAACACCTTAGGCTAAGTTGTCGTTCCAAAATCGACTGAATTCGTATATGAAGCAAAAACCTCTTCTCATTTGGGTACAACTTTGTGTATTGTAGTAAGTCTTTCTCAATAAACTTGAAAGATTTTTTATAAATTTGTACGAAGTTATATTTCCATTGACGTCATTTTCAACTCATCATAATGGAATCGCGTTGTTTAATTGATTCAATTTTCTGTTTTATTTCAGATCATTAAAACAAAACGCCTCTTGGTCATGCTTTCAATGCTCAAAAAAGTATATGTATATATAGTAAGTAAAGAAAGGCCATCGATCACGTGACTTTTCGTGGTTACGTAATAGTTATCAAGTAAGGTATTGCTGTACTAAAAAATTGACTGAAGTGATTGTTTTGAGAATTTAAAAAATGAATACATATGAATACATATGGAAAACCATTGGCGCATGATAAATTTTAGCGCTGTGAAGCAGTTGCGCCAAAGTCGCTAAAATTTATAGTGCGCCCTGTTTAGTGCACACCGCATTGCAGACCCTTAAAGGGTCGAATGATCGTGGCCATTTTTTAGACTATATTAATCTCCTTAAGAAGGAGAGCTTTGTATAAAGAAAAGAAGTACAATTTAAAATCTAAAATATATGGAATTTTTCTTTGATAAATAATAGTTTTAATATGGCTAAAAAAGTAATCTCGAAAAAGATGTACAGTATATCTGATTATCGAGTAACTGACCATCAAACCTCCTTAAGTAGACATTGTACAAGGACCATTATTATCAGTTATTTATTACTTTTACAGAAAGCGAAAACTTAAGCATCTCTTAGACAAAGAGCCCTGTACAAAAGATATACATTAGGAAAATGTAGAAATTCTGAAGCCAAAATATTAGAATTTTTTCTTTATTTAATACATGTAATAGATCATGACCAAAAATACCACTTTTAAAAGTTTAAGCTTTAAGATGGGTTTTTTTCTGCAGGCTCCTTAATGTTGGTCTATAAAAAAAGGTAACAATAAAGCAAAATTGAAAACGTTTCTCTGTATAAAGCATATTTCCATCTAGTGAAGTACCTTTTCATTTGAAACAAAACCCTTCATTGTTATTTGAAGGAAACATGGTCGATGGTATAATATTTTTGATTCAATTTATACAATCTAGTCAACTTCGTAGATTCGAACTCTCGACCTCAGAACCCCATGTTTGATGTTTTTTATTCATTCATTATTATTCATAGTCAACCTGCAAGTACACCGTTAACGATTAATTTGAACAACTTGGCGAATAAACTTCACTTTAAATGGGACCCCCACCTTTTGGTTATAAATATTAATAGATATGATTCTGTTATTTGTTGATGGACGAAACACCATTAATTAAATTTATGAATTGAACATCAACAATACACGCCACAATCCAAATATAACACGTGGTTAAAGTGCACACTCGGAAATACATAACAGCAAAACGAAATATATCACTCAAACTTGCTTAATGAAAAGTAATTAGAAATATTCATCATTCATGGTTCAAATTTTAATTTATTTCACTTCGTGCATCTTAGATGCCATGAAGTGTACTTTCTGTTCAGAAGAGTTCAATTTTGATTTTTAATTAATCGTGTATTTGTCAACTGTTTATAACGGCGACCTTTTAATTCGAAATTAAATCAATATGTTATATAGATCTTCTTTTTTAAATTTGAATTTGTCCGAGTCCATATTCTGTGATCATCCTAGGTAATTGGTTTTCGATATATTTTAATTATCAAAATACATGTACTACATGCTAAATATAAGATAAGTTGGGGGGTTGGGTTGGGGGTGGGGGGGGGGGGTTGAAATCAACCTAAGTGATTAAATTTAATCAATATTTATTATGATGGTGAGCGACGATGATTTTAGAGAAAGGTAAATTTTAGTCATGGCAAGTTAATTTTAGAATTATATCAGCTAACTTTGGGTTTGGTGCGTTTGTTTTGATGTTAGGTAATTGCCATGATGGTTCAAGTAGGATTTTTCTGATAATGGTAAGTTGAGGTTTGTTTGTTTGTTTATTTATTCCTTAAGCCAAATGGCTCATCAGATACAAGAATACATAATATATATATATATACAATGTAAGACATAACATGTAGCAATATACGTATTAAATGCATCAAAGTATTAACTACTTATCTATGACAGACAAATTTCTGAGTGTTTCTGCTTTCTGAAGATATTTTCCTAAATTACTTAATTCCGTAGTATTTTCAGTTGACAATAATTGTAATAATTTATACATACTTGGTTTATACCAATAGTATTTTTTGATGTACAGTTTTCTATATTCATGATACATCGAACATTTAAAAATAAAGTGATACTCATCTTCCACATCCAGATGACAAAAAATACATAACCTTTGCTCTTTAGGTAACTGAGTAAATCTTCCCTTCTCTATCATTAATGAATGTGCACTCAATCTGTATCTTGTAATTAACTGAATATACTTGACTGCAATTGGTTTTAATAAATATGACTGTAGACACAACTTGTTTGTTAAATATCTATACAAAACACATTTTGATGATGTTGAAAAAAATGCATTACAATCTTGTTGAAAACAGTCTTGTAGTCTTTGTTTAAAAATATCTAAAAACAATCTTTTGTTTGTAACATTTTGAGAATACCAAACTTCACCAAATCCCAATGAAAATAACAAATGTTATACATTAAGTAGCCAGTTGTATTTCACACATGGATATTTTTCAGCCCTTTCAAACATATCTTGATAAATACTTTTCATTATACAATTCTCAGATTCCAATAGTTTAAACCAAAATTTAACAATGCGAATTTTTCTTTGAATGCACAGTGGTAAGCGTCCTAATTCATTATACACCATCAGTGATGAAGTATTTTTTCTTACTTTTAACATAATTTTGAGATATTCTAAATGTATTTTTTCAATAGCATCACCCTTGTGAGGTAAAGTGATGGTTAAGTCATGCTGTAAATATTGAATTTGCCGGGTGGCAGTAAATACACAATTTACAACATGACAACTATGTTAACTTAAAGTTTAGCAATGCGAAGTTGAGGTCAACAAGTTAAGATCAGAAATTCTAAGTTAAGGTATATTTGATATACATTGTATTCAACAGGGAAAAAAAGTATCGTTTTCGCACGGGTATTGATTTTACACCTTTCCCGAGATAATTTTTAAAGTTGTAGATAAAACCACAATTGCGCGTCTTCTTTTTTTCTTGAGAAGATATTAATTTCTTTTATTTCTATGAAGAAGATAACGCCATATAAAATGGACCATCAAGTTGTGAACAGAACATTAGAATGTTGATAAGAAATATATCGCTTTAAAATGGCATGCGTTCGTCCTTACTTTAAGAATAACGTACTCTGGGTCTATTTTGTTAAAGAATAAGATAATTAAAGACAAATTAAACAGTCTTTTTGGTAGGTCTCGACAAGTATCAAAACAAAATCCGCGCGAAAACTAACCCTGTTAAACCGGACAAGAGATAAACACGCGCCTTGCCGTGGAAGTACGCGCCGATTAAGGAGTTTCGGAGTGTCCGGTTTCCCGTGTAATTGAAGTGGATATACTAATTAAATACCTAACTAGGATAGAGGATTCACACATCGTTTAGTGTTTTCTTTTAAAGCACCCAACATGAAAACCCAAATCGCGATTGCTAATGACCCGTATAGATGTACTAGTATATGTACATGTGTGTACTTTTAACCAAAACAAAAGTCCTCTTGTAATACTGACAGTTGGACTATGCAATAAGGTTTCCAGTGAAGTAAATCAATTACCGGTGTATGTACTATGTAATAAAAAGGACCTGTCTCAGATTTAATAAAGATTATCTTTACATTGTTACGATGAATTCTTCTACCGACAGGGATCGTAAATCGTACAGATAAATACTGGGCGTGTACACTTTGTGAATGTTTATAAATTATGAATTTGGATCCGGAAAATTTAAAGGTTTCAAATTTACATTGTCTGGCATTAGTTGATTGTTTGTGTGTATGCATGCTATAGCTGTGTATCGGTCTTATTTTTTTTTATTTTTTTTTACACTTGAGCTACACATTCCAGTTAATTTGGTGATTTACTAGCTTGACATTCCAATCTTTTGTCCTTTTAAAAGATAATTACAAAACGCACATATCTTTTAAAGTTCAACACTGCCTTTTTAACTTACCACACCCCAATTTTGTTCACTGAACTCCAATTATAAGGAACCGTGTTTTTAGATTTTCTTTTCAAAATCGCATTATGTTTTTTTTTTATTATTAAGAAAATGCTTACGTAAATGACATTCTATGATTGACGGCTTTTATATTTTTCTTTTGTAAAACGCAGCTAGCCTATTAAGGGTAAAATGACCTTAATATTTCTCTCGCCGATTATGTTCTAGAGTTTCCTTGGACAATTAAAGTGTTCGGTTTATATTGTATGTTCATCTAGGTTGAACTAGAAAAAATCTACATAAATTTACTTTGAAAAAAAAAACAATTATATAACCAATTTTGCAAAACGTTTTTCAACAATAAAACATTTATTTTTACTTCAACTTTTGGAATTGCTATCAAGAATTACTAAGTTTCTTTTGTTAAAGTACTTTATAACTTACTTATTTACTTATTCCTGTTCGCTCCTTGGGGAGCATAGGGCCGCATAGGGACGTACATATGTATATTTGAAATTTGAAATAAACAAATTTTATATTAACGAGTTTGAATTGTTAATTTGGCACGATATTCTGATTTTATTAAAAAAAAAACGTGGAAAAGTTAATAAAATGTTGATATTCTATCTAATTCTACTTGGGAACACGACAGATTATTAACCTCGTTTTGATTTGAAATGTTCATACTTTTTTTAAATGTAAAAATGAAATTTATAGCGCATTTTAAAAGATTTTTATGCTTATATACTTTTATCTGAAAGATTTGCTAGCTTTTCAGAATAAATATATTGACAACACTTCAAAGATTTACAAGATTTGGTGGCGTCAGGGTCAAATTCAAATGACACCAACAGTTCCTTAAATTAAGTAAAAGTGTAAGATTTTATGAAATATACTTCAAGCATTTTTGATTGAAAAACGTTACACTGTTCGACGAAATTCGCCCAGAAAACCTTGATTTCTACCCCCCCCCCCCCCCCCATCGTCTCATCGCCTTCAATTTGTAAAAGTTCATACCTAATTCATACGCTGCGCAGCTATTAGCAATCACTTTAACTATGTTTACGAAAAATCGAGTTCAAGAGGTGTAACCACAGGGAAGAACAAATTTGGGGACCGGCATGTCAAAGGACGCACACAGAAAAAAAAATAATTGCACTCCTTGGCTTTGTTGATAAGCTTTTGTTATTTGTACTTTTACGATGTCTCCCTTTTTTTTCTTTTTTTTCTCTCTATCTCTCTCTTTATTTCTTTCAATAAACGGCATGTTAATATACGCAGATATAATGAAACCTAAAAGTGCATCTAGATAAATTAGCGTGGCGGAGTGTATCGGCGATCCCAAGTGTATTTCCCCATATTAACACATCCTACCTGTTTTCGCCATGTTTATCTATTGTGGCAGCTGATTAATTAATTATGGAGTTCACTCACATGTTGCAGAATGTGTGGTTGGTTTTACTAGTATACGGAAACATTCCTTTTTTTACAATAATTTCTGTCTCATTCGGCCCGTCTCATTTCTTCTTCTTTAAAATAGTGTCTTTGAAAGTAAGACAAACAATAAAAAAGATGACAGTTCTGAGAGATTTTTAAATATCTTGTTTAAATAGTGGGTTTTGTTCTTCGGTTGTCTTCAATTTTGGTAAGCGTGGTTGTTATCATCAGCATTCAGGAAGGTAAAATACTTTTAAAAACGTCATACAATGCACAATATTTAGACTTGGTCTAAACGAATTCAAAAGAAAAGGGTTTTGTTGCTAATTATACCTTAAAGGCGGTAAAGACAGTTCTCTCTGAATAATTAACTGAATTTTGAAATAATACTTAACAATATCATAATACATGAATAAAGTTTTATAACAATGATATTTTCTGATACTGGTGCTTACCACCTTGGGGAGAGGAATTAGAACCATTTTAACAAGAGCTTGGACTTTGGGGAGTTGGTGTCAAACAGCATTATTATACTTTCATGTTAAATACTGAAATCTGATTGGCTTAGACGAAGTTGACAATCCGTTCTAATACCCTCAGCGTTAGCAACACACTTGACAACGGGCCGATAGAACGAATTGTTACATGCGC
The DNA here is from genome assembly GCA_020458035.1 of Magallana ariakensis. Taxonomy (NCBI): domain Eukaryota; kingdom Metazoa; phylum Mollusca; class Bivalvia; order Ostreida; family Ostreidae; genus Magallana; species Magallana ariakensis. The sequence goes on along the minus strand of CM035811.1, from coordinate 41,967,429 downwards.
GTAAATTATGCGCGTACGGTTCGCCGTAGAACTCACGTCTTTTCTATATAAAAGCAGTAAAATTTGCCATAAAATTAAGACATTCAGTATAATAAAATAAATAGTGCCTGTTTGGGAGGGTAGCAGTTGAAATTGACACCCCTCGAAAACCATTGTCAACCTCCGCTTCGCGTCGGTTGACAATGGTTTTCGAGGGGTGTCAATTTCAACTACTACCCTCCCAAACAGGCACTATTTATATAATGTGACGTTGGCATGTCTATTTCATTGCTGGTAACTCAGCCTTGGCTCTATGAAATCAACAAGATTTGTCTGACTTTTGAGCTCATGTGTACATTTCATTAAGCATTGAATATGTCGTCGGTCCTATGACACACCAATGCGGTGCAGACAAATTGAATATCGCGCGTTAGCGCGGTATGATAGAACTATTTTAACAAGAATTTGGACTTTCAGTAGGGCGAAGCTATCTATTTCTTGCGTCAAAACAAGTTAAAAATGACGCGGTTTCAAGCGAAATATGCACCGATTGCGTAGTCTAAGCTCAAAAGTAAGAAAAATCTTGTAGATTTCAAAGAGCCATGGCTGAGTGGCTAGCAATGAAATAGACAGGCCTACGTCACATTGCTGTTTGACACAACTACCCAAAGTCCAAGCTCTTGTTAAAATGGCACCGCATTGGTGTGTCATAGTACCGACGACATTCAAAAACAAGCATTCAATGTTATATTTATATTCAAACTGATGTTTTTTTTTGTATGAAATATATGTCTATCGTCGCTGTAAAGCCATTATATACGCTCTCAGTCAGGGATATGAAACATACATGGAACAGCCATATAAACATGTAATTAAGTACACTTCCGCGGCTAAAAATATAGTGCCAGAAACTTTGTAGAGAAAATTCTTTTTAATTAAGGAGTAGATATAATTTAATTATTATTTTTCAAAAGTACATATCAAACTTGTTATGTAAGGTTCAACGTTTCATTTAATATTGCAAAGATAAATATACATGTACTCAAAACACGTGATAACGTTTATATTTGTGCTCATGGCGAATGAATTAGCAAAGGGTATTCATAGGAAATTGAACGTCGCAGATTTCCAATGCCAACATAAAGGGAAATATACACTGATTGTAAATATTTTGAAATCAGCGTCATTTTCAACTTATTTTGACGCAAGATAAAGATAGTTATATCCTATCGAAAGGTAAAGGTCTTGTTAAAATGGTTCTACATAGGCACAGCCTGATGTCCAATCCTATTATGTACCTGTTTGCATAATAAAGTATTTGTTAAATTAAACTACCTTTAAAAGCTTTTTTTCTACAAAATGGTGATTGTATTTCTCATCAGATTGGCGATGTTATATTAAAAAATTGCCCCTTAGCGATGGTCTTCAGTGAGGTTTTTTTCTGGTTTTTCAAATAGTATACATTCGCCACGATGATTTTTATCATCTAAGATAAAAATTGCAATTATCATTAAAGAAATTTTCGATTTATTTCATGTTTTGTGATTTTTTAAAATCCAGATACCAGATAAATGTTTCTTTTTGCTACAATACACTTTACATATATTTTAAAAACTTAGTATCAATCTTGATTTTTGCTTTTTTGTTGTTTTTTTTTTCGGGGGGGAGGTTGCTCATCGTAAATGTCAAACTGTATCATGTTCGAAGTATTTATTTTTGGTTACAATATAAGCGAGATCTTATATGCATTTACATGTACAGTGTATCGTTTTGTTTAATACCAAACTATCGGATAAATGTATATGCCAACAGTTCAACAATTTTTATTATTATACTTTCATGTTAAATACTGAAATCTGATTGGTTTAGACGCAGTTGACAATCCGTTCTTTTACCCTCAGCGTTAGCAACACGCTTGGCAACGGGCCGACAGAACGAATTGTTACATGCGCGTAAATTATGCGCGTACAGTTCGCCGTTAAATTCACGTGATTTCTATATAAAAGCAGTAAAATTTTCTCTAAAATTAAGACATTCAGTATAATAAAATAAATAGTGCCTGTTTGGGAGGGTAACCGTTGAAACTGACACCCCGAGAAAACCATTGTCAACCTCCGCTTCGCGTCGGTTGACAATAGTTTTCGAGAGGTGTCAGTTTCAACGGTTACCCTCCAAAACAGGCACTATTTATATAATGGCACATGTACTTTTATTTTCAATGAATTTCTGAAACGTTTTAAATATACTTTTACATGTAGACTTTTATTTTGAACTCTTCCTTGAAAACCAGACAATTGTTTACGTAGTAAAAAAAAAAAATAAACAAATTATAAAAACAACATTAATTAAAGGTGTGTTGAACTTCAGCAAGTCAAGTATTTCAATTACTCTCGCCCCCAACTGAAGTTATTTATTTTCCGTATACCACACATATTGGAAATCGGAGACGTATCAGGTTTAACATGTAATTATCACCTGCGAACCCCGCTGTATTTTATGACTGTTTCCTCAATAAGTCGGGTACGTGTACTTTTAACAAACCGCATTCAGAGCTCCTCGGATGTCTCACACTAAATTAATTAACAATTGTTGAAACCGGAGTACATTGGATCTTCGAGCCCGATATTTAATTGAAGCAGAGCTTCGCGGGCCTTTCCGGCAGAGCTCGGAAAAACACCTATAGCCGATACTTATTTTAATGGGAAACGACTCCATTTTGTATAAAATTCTAACATCCGGTAATGTTAATACATTCGAGGTGTTTTTCCGTGCTCTGCCGGAAAGGCCCGAAAAGCTGCAATTGGCAGAGCATCATCGTGATCATGAACAATGTTTTAGATTTTTTATTTCTATAACGTGAAATTTGCAGAAGACTGTGTGGTCTCAATAATTGCTCTATATACATTTCAAACTAAATTCAATTTATTATTACTTAATACAATCAATAACCATGTTAATTAATTTTATTTAAGTTTTGTTTAGATTCCTTATTCAAATTCACTACTAATTTTGCCAACACATATACATATTTCAAATCTAGTTTATTCTGCATAAGTTTATTGTCATTTTTCTCCTTTTTTAAATTTTTCAGGCAGAGAGCTTCCTTGGAACCTGGTCTCAAGTTGGCGATCACCCTCCGCTTCCTGGCAAGTGCTTGGGTTGGCTTCTTCGGCTTACTTCACTTGCCAACCGCCTTGCCCTTGCCTACCCCCTTAACCGCCTTGCCCTTGCCGACCCCCTTGCCCTTGTCAAGCCCTTTTCACATGCCATGCTTTTGTCATTCTCCTCTGGAGGTGCCTAGATGTCCTTGCGTGGTCTTGTTATTTCGCTGAATGCAATGTTAACGAGTGAAAAACTAACGCGCCAATAAAGGCCCAGCGATACATTGCTAATCATATACGGATATTCGAGCGGTAATCGGCCGATGTATTTAACATCGTTCATACATTGGTGAACACCGTTCGTATATCGACAGTTCATCGGCCGGCTATATGGGCAAATGTTAGGTCGATAATAGGCCGATGTTTGTTAAATCACCTCTCATCTCAGACTCACCGGACAATGATCGGCCATACACCTTCCGATTCTTGAATGACGTGTTAATGATGTATTGCCGATGAGAAGCGATGTGGGACATCGGTGGAGACATCGCTGATTTTAAACAACAACTTAATATTTTCTTCCGATGACTTCCACCGATGTGCCCAATGACCCCCAGTCACCGTCCGATTATTATGGGTGTCCGGCCGGCATCCACGCCATTTTCATCTAAAAACGCATCGGTAGCACATCGTTTACCCCATCGCTGGGTAATGTGACTGATACTTTAATGTGACGTCAACGTTAGGCTAGAATTACAGTATTATTATTGATAACAGACGTGATAATTTAAATTTGAATGAAATATTTAAACAACAATTTCCCCACCTGCTGAGAATTTATCCATTTATATGATTGCGAGCAAATGGAGATTGGTTGTTTTTTCATTCTTTAAATTCTAAATGTGTCTATTGACTACCAATAAACTTTTCCTTCATAAAGTTTGATATGTAAACGGTTAAAATTCGAACAGTAAATGATGCAATTCGTATATCGTATGTTGTCTCATCTTTTGAAATTACAACAAAAATTTTGAAATAAGAAATACATGTATATATATATATATAAATAGTAAAAGGATGATAATGCATGATGAGGTATATTAAACTCACGATTTTTTAAGAAGAAAAAGGTAATTGGATTTTTTATTTTCATTTCGAAATTGTCAGATGTACTTTTGCAGGAGAATAGCCTTTTTATTCAAACCAACTCCCCTCCCGAGATAAATACGTTTCCCCAATTTAAACGCATATCAGCCGACGAATTCTTTTTTCTAACACATGGTTTTCGTTATTCGATACTGGATCAATTAAATCTGTGTTTTCTCTGGAATTGGATCCGATAGCAATGTCCTTTTAAATTTTTTTACACCCATTTTTCGACCACATAACTTTAGAACGTAAGTACATTTTTGCACTAAATATATAAACGTTTATGTATTAACCATTGTCAACCTAGAAAAACATTGGAACACAGGGGGTATAGTAAAACAGGTGTGGAAAACCTCAACCGCGGTAATTTGAGACGATAGCGTTTATTGTAACGAGAATTAGCGAGAATTTACGAGTTTTTCTCCTCTCTGCCAATAAATAACGTTTCTGGGTCGGCTGTACTTTTCCCGGTTTTACTGAAGAAGTTCCATTTTTGTTGGGATTATGTTTTTTAAAACATTTGGATAAAAAAACCAGGAAAGGAATTTTAAGGTCATTCCCTGAGCTTGTAGATCTCGTTAACAAAGAAGAAAAAAAATTCATTACACATTGTTTTTCAATCAATGGAACACAAAGTTTTATGCATCATTGAATAAATAAGCATCTCTCTCTCTCTCTCTCTCTCTCTCTCTCTCTCTCTCTCTCTCTCTCTCTCTCTCTCTTATTGTCTGAAGAACTGAAAAGGTTTTTTTTAGCACGTAATCGATTTTACTTCCAATTTTCAATGCTAATTTAGTGATGCTCGTACAATGCTTATGCTTAACTGAAGGAAATATACCTTGATGTGCATTTTACTTCGGAAAAAATGAAAAAAAAATACATTACTATGAAGTATTATGAAAATGATTTATGAATGTTGTAGAAATATTATTCAACCATGAGTTACTTCGTAAATTTCCGATGTGTCCAGATCTCAACTACATGAACTCTCTTTCTCACATTACATGCAATGTCACACATTGTATATACACAAAAATGGTATTTAGCGATGGAATTTCAAAATCTAGCCTGAGGGATTTATTAAGGTGTTTGAAATTCTGAAATGATGCATCATTGATCGAAACACCTTTCATATGACCCGATTTGACTAGTAAAAAAAAAAATAATCGTTTTGTGGTTAACAAAATATGATTAATTTCTTTCAGAGATCAAAGCCGAGCAAATGGCGAGGGAAAAGATCACAGGTTTGGTTCTAATTCAGAAGGAAAGGACAACTGCATTTTTTTCGTCTCCTGGGAATTTTTGATTTATGTCTCAGAATATCTACATTCCATTAATCATTGTACGGTGTACTCTAAGGAAGTCAATTTGCAGATTTGATAAATCGGCAAGCACTCTTGATGGACTTCGACGAATTATATAACATCATTCTCTCTCTCTCTCTCTCTCTCTCTCTCTCTCTCTCTCTCTCTCTCTCACACACACACACACACACACACACCCACACACACCGACGACCAGCCGATATAAACAAATAACAAATTAGATTGATACTTGTATTTGTTCTTTAATTAATGTTCATATTCTAGGTTCAAGTGTACAGCAGAAACGTGCAAACACCTCTCTCTCTCTCTCTTCAAAATAAAATTTTTTTAAAAAAAGTTAAAAGTACACATTCTGATATCGTTTGTCGACGATGCGCGATTTGATTGCCGATAAGGAAGACATATATAGGAGTTTTATGTCGACACACGAGAGATGATAACCTAATCTACGAGAAGAACCTATCGGATCTCGCGGTTTCTCGCGTGAAATGATACTGTTTCAAAGTTTTTAGCAACGCACTCCGATGTGAAATTCAGCTCGTATTTATTTATAAAATAGGACAATGTTTTTCTTTTCTTTGAATTTTTTTTTTTTTTGTTCTCCGTAAACACTGCGTCATTTTCATAGGTAAATCGCGTAATTGTATCAAATTTACTATTTTACCACGTGAAATTGTGTCGTTGTCTTTATATTGGAAGTGTTAATTTTATTGCTGTTTTATTTCTTTTGTTATTTGACAGAAAGGGGGTTCTGTCATCATCAAAATTCTAAAATAAAACCACACGTTCTTAATTATAAATTGTTAACTAAACCGGTGCATTAATTAGGGCTTAAATTGTGACTTTACTTGTTGCTGAGTAACTGAATGATAAAACAACAATTTTACTCTCATTAAAAGTATTGCAAAGCGGAATGGATGCTTTTGCCATCATTTTCAAACTTAAGAAATTTTCTTCACTTAGCACAATTGAGTGAAATCACTATTTTTAAAAAAGATAAATATTTTCTATCTGGTGGTAGAATACTATATATTTGCCACGATCATATCTAGTCTTCTTTCTCCAATCAGATATGTTTATTATGTAAACTAATGGGGTTTTTTGGTTGAATATGCATAAAAACATTGCAAATACAGTCAACAAAATTTATTTTCACAAATCTTGTCACAAAAATACCAATTAAAAAAAGCAATTTGCACATATGAAAATACTGCAGTAGAATTATTTTTTTTTCTTAATTCTTTGAAATTTGGGGGGGGGGGGTAAAAAACCCCAACTCATTTGAAACTAAATTATCTTCGTCAAAAATTAACCAAATATTTCCGCCGGACGTTAACATTTAAAAACTAAATTGTCAAACGGGGAAAATATGGATTACTAAACCAGAAATAAAATGAGAACATAACAACGCAAGAGCCACACGCACGCGCATTTGATTAATATAATAACACAATTACAATCCTGCTTTCTATTGCAAAATAACGGTTTGTTGAGATATACTAATAACCATAATATATTCAGAACATTGACGATAATTTGAAAACAAACGCTTGATAGGCCCCCCGCTGAACTCGTACTTTTAAGTTTCAAAGACCGGTGCTTGTTTAAGATGGTCACACAATACGTTCTTTCACCTCATTGAAATGTGTGTTTCACCGGTGGCCGTACTTTTACGGCTTCTATTCAAGTTTCTTTTTTTAAATCATATTCCCTTGATCCTTCCTGTTTTGTTACGACAAATAGAAGAGAAAGGTCGCGACCGTGCATAATGAATATTTCTAATTAGACCTGTCTCCGCATGCTTATTAAACGTTTAATCAACCCAAGACCTATCGTCGACGCTTGCATTTAATTGACAGGCGACGAAAGCTATAGGTTATCAGTCTAAAAGATTGTTACCCAAATAACAAGCTCTCAAAGTACAAAGGATGCCCATAAAAGTGGAGAAAATTTAATTTATGGTTATGTTGGAGGGACAGTTTTTATCGAAGCTTGACAATTTTTTATTCAGATAGTGGAATAATTGTGTTTTTCCCTATTTCATTAACGTATAAAGAAGGGTTTTTTTGGGGGAGGGTTGAAAAGCTCTTATGGGCGAGCATCCGATTACAAAGGATTTGCGTACCTCAGAGTTTCCAAATTTAGAACTGTGCCTCCATAAATCAGGCGTCTTGGTCAAAAAGAGCAAACTTTTCTCTTTCATCTTTTGAAGTATACTTTTTCCACCGATATTTTGGTGATAAAACTACATTTTCTTTCGAACTAAAAAAAAATTTAATGAATGAACATTATATCGTAAAAGGTAATAGTGAGCTGGTGTGTCTACTTTTCTTAAAGGAGTGATAGTTATATTAGTTAAAACTTTATAGGTTTCTTTTTTAAAGAAAAGAAAATTTTGCAAAGCTTGCGATAATAACCCTTTCTGTCCTACCTTAATGATAATGCATGAAAAAAATGTGTCATTGTATTAAAAATGGGTAAAAAAAAAAAAAATGTGTGAATCACATTTACAATGCTAAGAACTTTTTTGCCAGATCTAAACCTGCAGGTTGGAAATTCAATGATGTTAACAGTTAGAAAGGGCGCTCGTACTTTCTTACAACAAATAATAATTGTAACGATAAGGGACTCCAAGCTAGGCTTGGTGACCTGTGAATCCATACAATTCCTCTCCATCTTACCACCACTTTTGGGGAAAATATTAAGCCCAAGCTTCTATATTACTTAGAAATATGGAAGTCTAGCATGCGTTTGACTTGAAAATGACAGAAAAAAAGTTCAGTTTTGGAGAAAAATCAACTTTCAATTTATCGCTATTTAATTGAGACAAAAGTTCCTCCTGCAATTCGAACTCGGGACCTGCGGGTCAGAAGGCCGAAGCTACACCCATTGCCGCTACAATGACAGAAACCATGTCATCACCAAAATGTGGTGATATAAACATTTTCACAATAGATTAAAATCGTCATTTTATTACGTACTGTCAGGAAAAGTAAATGTCACGGGGTGTCGAGGGACGCACTTGTTTCAGTGAGGGATTTTGGTAAGTTGCCATCTGAGATCAAATCTTCAACCTTCCACTAAAGAGCTTAGTACGTGTACCAGCAGTAAATATAGGTGAAAAGTTTCGATTAACACAGAATTTGTTTTGCATTTGAATTTGTACGTTTCGGGATTTTTTTCTTCTTCTTTTATGAATATTATCCATCTCGATATGACCTAAACACAAAATGCACTTTTACAAAGAAACAGGTTTTCAAGAGGAATAAATTTTCTTTCTTTTTTTTAAATTGTCGATGCATTCAATTATATCAGGTTGCAGAAGAATGGATTTAATTCTTTTTCATTGTTGATGCATTACGCAATATCAGACTGATGAAGTTTGAAACAAATTTCGGAAGTCGTGTGGGAGACAAATTTCTGAAACGGAAGTTAAACATCTCAAAACGAATTGTGTCGAGAATTTATTTAGACTCACATAAATACACCTGGCCAATTAATCACGATGGAAACACTTGTGTTAATAAAGATAATAAATTCTTGTTCTTTGCTGATTACTTTAATTTTGTGATATTAATATCTGCGTAATTAAATCTTGGGAGGGAGGGGGGTTGTCGAAAATTTAATTAATTTTTTTTTTTTTACATGTACTTTAATATTGAACATATGGGGTGATTAACAACGGTAAATGGACCTCTCAATGTACTTTATTTTCTGGTTATTCCGAGATCAAATTAAAATCATCGTAATGGGTGTGATCTTGGCCACAAATGGCCATTTCTTGGAAGTACTTGTACATATATATTCCCCAAGCGTTTCTTATGATATGATGCACTTTACAGCATATCAACGTTTCACATGTTTTTTTGTTTGATTTTTTTTTTTAGCTTTTTAAAATCATTCTTTCTGTAGTTTCACTGTAGGCGTTGTCATGAAACTTTATTTTCTTCCACGTGTTAGGAATTAAAAAAAAAAAATAAGAAAGGTTCATCTAGGTGACATATTTCATATTTTTCATGCTTCAAATTCTTATCTTGCATGTTTGGGTTTTTTTTCTCCACTATTATAATAATCTTTTACAATCAGGTATACGTGATATATTTTTTTTAATTAACTGATTTTAGACCGAGTTTAAGATGGAATTAGACGCCAGCATTGATGGACTTACACGTAGGTACTTTCTGTCAGTACATAAAATCCGATTTGTTAGTTGTCATCGTTTTGTAGCATTGTAGCGTAGCTCAACAGGGATCAGCGTTAATCATTATAATCTGTCAGTCATGAAGTCAAAGACCGTTTGGGGTTTTTTTAATATGAATTTTAAAATGACTCGATGGTCATGACTATTTTTAGACTGTATTGATCTCCTTTAAAAGAAGAGCTCCATATAAAAATTAAAAAAAATCATGTACAGAATTTAAAAGGCGTGATTTTTATTTTACTAAATAATAGTTTATAGCTATAAACAAATCAAATTTAAGGTAGATCTGATGGTGAATTTGTTAACAATCCAGCCGCCGTAAATGTTTTCAAAAGTATTTCCTGGACCAAATATTGAATGTATGCATGGAAAATTTGAACCCCCCCCCCCCAAAAAAATGATTAATAAGTGATTATAAATTTTTGTATACATTTTACTAAGGTGTCGTGTTCCATCTTATATTGATTTGCGCAAAATGAACTTAAGGAGGATCGGTGGTCAACAAATTAATATAAACATCTGATCAGCCGAAAATTTAAACTTTTAAGATATGATTTGTTTAGCTAGAAACTATTATTTAGAAAAGAATATAATCCATATATATTACCTTTTAAATTTGGATATTTTCTATATTTAACATAGAACTCTTCTTCTAAAGGAGATCAATACAGTCTAAAACTGGCCACGACCATCGAGCCCTCTTTAACATATCCTAGAGCACTGTTCAATATGATTGACACTATTTACAACGTGCGTCTCTATTTATCGTTTATCCAGTTGGTCGATTTGGGTGCCATACATGTAGCTACTATTAATCAAATTCCTTTATATGTTAGTGGGCGTTATAAAAGCCACGGACAATTCATGTTCATATTCTGTAAAATTATGTAAATGTCTAGTCATTGTGCTGATATCAAGAGTACAAATTCTTATTTATAATGCATTGTAAATGGGAGTAGATGCCACACCAGTGGCTAACGAACGTGATCCTTCCTGCTTCATGCCCATTGTGTTTCGTTTTTGGTTTATTAATAACTCAATAAAAGTTTACCTCTGCTGCTAATATGCAATTCAGACAGTTATGGTTCCTAGCAAATGATGAAAGAAAGCAAGATATCAACATTCACGTCGAAGTATTTTTTTTTAATTTCTTTTAGTTTTAAAATTGCACTTGGAAAAAAGGGGTGATCATGCATAACAAATATGAACAAAATAAATATCGATTGAAATATGTACAAATACAAGGACATCATGTATAATTGAAACATGATGTCACGTTGAACGAATTAAATTACGAAACATTACATGTACACATTGTCAACAATTAATGGATTTCTTTCACTTTCACTTTTGTTCTATCGATTTCTAACATCTAATGTAACAATCTGTCGTATTTCCTTAATAAACGACATCGTAGTTTTTTTTTACATTACAATAATCTCACATAAGTAAGTTACGTCATCACAAATGACGTCATCACGAATCTTCATCGTCTCTAGAGAGAACGATAGGCGTTGAATTGTCGTATAGACAATCACTTCATCTTCACAGTCATCACACGGAGTCCGTCTCAAACTGTCGTCATCGTTAAAATCACACAACGCTGGATGAGTTCACAAACGGCAGTACGTCGGATATGTGTGAATAAAGGGATGTAACACGTAAACGAAAGGAGTATATTTCTGTAGGGTTGTGAGTATTGGTCAGGATCTCGATCGGTGCGCTCCACTGCCACTTCCGGCGGAAGTTCTGATCTGCGCATGCCCGGTGTATTGTTGATTTTTATTTTCATGGCACGAACATGTCGTTTTGTCTAAATTGAAACCAGTTTTATTGTAGGCACTGATTCTATGTTCGTTTTGTCAGTTTTACACACACTCCATCTCTTGGCGACAGCATAGGTCTTAGGGCAACTGGAAGGGGGTCCTGAAAACCAATGTGTAAAATTCATTATTAATATTCGGCATCATGATCTCTAAAACTTCAAATTTACACTTCACTGCATGAAAAATGATTTTTTTTTATTTAACAGTGAGGATGACTGTATGGATATTTCATAATGTCACTCACCACTGTTTGAGTAGAACGTTCAATGACGTATTTCTTAAGGATTTTCACTAATGCTGCTTTTGTCTGGAACACTCCAATGTGATAACCAGGGCACATCCGGGGACCTTGACCGTACGGTAGGAATGTATAGGGGTGTCTCTTCTCCTTCTCTTCCGTTGTAAATCTGTCAAAAAGAAATGTTAAACGTCATTCATTATTTGACTAATAAATTATTTCATATGAATTTATTTTAACTTCAACTTGTGTATAGAGTCTATATAGCCGGCCTTACAACAGTTAGGCCTAAGAAAAAAATTGTTTGTTTCCGCTTTCCCGACTGACCCTAGCTTTTACACCCCGACTCAAAACTTCTTTTACGGATTTTTGATGGAAAATCGTTTATTTTCGTTTTTATCCGATTTGGAAAAAAATTGCTCAAAATTTTGGTCACAAAAACGCTTGAAGCAATTACTCTTCTCAAATCAGTGTAACTCAAACGTTTTGTTTCAAAATGGCTGTATGTTTCCATGTGTTGTAGATTTTAATAATGCTCTCATCGTTGGCAGAGGAAGTATCTGATATATAATATCATTTTGTGTTTTCTTAAGACCAGCTTAATAGTCAGGAATGATATTAAAAGTGTCAGTATCTAACCGGTATGTATGGATACTGCAATATTAAAGGGAAAAAAAATATTTGAAAAAAAAATTTTCGACCGACCGACCCTACTTTTTTTCAAGCATGAAAGCGGAAACAAACCATTTTTTTGTTAGGCCTTAGGTGTAATTGTTCTCGTACCTGTCTGAATCGAACACCTCGGGTTTCGGGAAAAACGAGTCGTCGCTGTACACAGTACAAAGCATGATACGGACCATCCATCCCTTCCGGAAAGAGACGCCATTTATTTCACAGTCCTCAGTACACGTCCGCGCTAATCTGAAATAATCCAACATACGTTGACCGTTAACGAAAGTCTTCCATTAAAAAGTTTCAAGTTTTTTTAACTAATGTGTACATGTAATTGTAAACAAACAAAAACCTTTGGACTAAATTTTCCGTTATTAATATAATGCAAAATATGAAATTGATGTGTAATTTTAAGAGGATTTTGATGAAGGTTTGTTTTCTTTATAAACGGTGTTGCTTAGAAAAGGGCTAAATGGGTATTTGTATGAGAAATATCATGGACCTACCCGGGAGCACAGGGAAGGAGGCGAAGCGTTTCTAAGATAAATTTGTCCAACTCCTTCAAATCCTTCAGTTGTTGGTCGCTTGGATTTTCCTAAAATCAGATTTAAGGAAATTGACTACAAACTCTCAGTTAGCGTTGCCATATTGTGTTCTTGCAATAATTCGTTTCATTTGATAGAAATCAGGAAAAAAAATGCGACATATAATTACTTTTTTAATTAAATAGGCATTTTGTCAATTTCCTTATCCGTTTTGAACGAAACTTGATATGAATGCTAAATGTTTTAGTTAAAACACTGTTAACATATATTAGTAACCCAATTTCAAAGTAACCTTTTTTCACATGATTTTTGCAATTTAACATTAATTTTCGATTAAAACAAAACTAGGAAAGTTAGCTTGTTTTAATTCCAAGAAAGTTAGCCATATTGCGTACCTCGTTTCCGCAGACGTCCATGATGTTTTGATACACTCTCTGCTGAGCCTCTGGGTTGACGGCGAGCATGTGTATGACGAACTCTATGGAGGCGTTGAGGGTGCCCAGTCCCCCTCCAATCAGGGAGTTGATGTGGGCCACGATCTCCTCGTCCCTCAGACCCCGCCGGTGCCATTTTCCGTCCTCAGCCTTCTCTAGGAACGTACCCAGCATCAAGTGATGCAACAGGTTTCTCTCTGAAGGGTCAACGCCTTCATTCGTTAGCTGTTAGGTAAGAAACGATCTCTAATGTTACATTAAAGTACTAGCAAGGCTAACATCAATATACAGAAAATATTACAGGGAATTTTTCCAACATTCACCAGTTTCAGAATTGGTCAAAATATTTTTAAAAATTAAGAAATTTATCAAAAATGCTTTTCTTACCCTTTCTCTTTCCTCCTGAATGCATTTTCTGATTTCATTCACGTGCAGCACATGCAACATTGCATGTTCTTTGTCAAAAGGTTTCAGGAGGGGCGTTAAACTATCAAAGACTCCTAGAAGAAAAACATAAACAAATTAATTAAACATTGCCAGTTATAGACCATGTTGAAACATTCAGTAGAGTCAAAATTTGATGAAGAGAAAAATAGAGAGTTTTTCTTTAAAAAAAAAGAACCTGTGAACATTTTGTAAGTTAGGTGACTGTTTATGAAGAAAAATATATAGACAATTTACTCGTATCTAAACATTGGTTAATCTGTTTTATTCTCCATCATAAGGAGACATGACTTACTGGCTAAGCCGGCTATAGGGTTATCTGCAGAAGAGGAATGGTTGAATACCATCATATAGCGAAAAAGCGTGGCATCCGGGTCATCTAAACTGTTGACTTTGTAGTTAAAAGCCGCATTGGCAAAAGCGTCCAAAGAAAACCGATCTACCAGGCTAAAAAAAAAAGAAGGACAAAAGAATTAAGAAACTTGTTTTTAAAAATTTTAAGAAAAGCAGAATAAAGCAGTGATTGTGTTGCATAAAAAATCTGTTAATTGACGACTTGTGGGGAAAACACGAAACTAATGTGTGTAATGTGAAGGGCATCGACCTAGAGCGGCAAAAAATATATATAGCGGTAACCTCAAATACCAGGCTAACATTTCATGGTGTAATCGTTAAATGTTCAGACTGTCAAAAGCGATATTTGATCTGATAGAACGATCTCAACAAGACAAGTCTATGTCCGGGGCTTTTTTTGTTTTTTGTTTTATTGTTTTGGATTGGAGGAAGGGACCCCGCCTGTTTTATTGTTCGTCTGTCACTGGGTTTTTGTAATGCGTCACGGCTCGCGTCAGAGGTTGTCGTTAGGCCACCGAGTGCTCTGTAGTAAAGATCTAACCCGCCTACAACTAGGGATCACGCTACAGCGCGTGCTTGTGCACGTCCGTGCCAGTCTGAGACGGGGGAGGGAGGCTTTGATGGACCAAAACATTGACACAAGAATTCTTTTAAGTGCATGCATGGTTTAACCCCCTCCCCCCCCCCTAAGAAGAAAATAAAAAGAAAACTTGTTTTGCAACAAAAAAATGATGCGACCAAAACATTGACATAAGAATTTTTAAGTGCATGTTATTTTAACCCGCTCCCTTAAGAAAAACAAAACATGGTTTCTTTCTGACTAATGCAGAACATGGTTAATATCATCACGCATCGAACACACTATAAATCTATTTATAAACGGGGGCCACCGCCCTTTGCGAAGGTATTTGTACTCTTAAGATCACAGATGTATATGTATATATATATATTTGATTACAGGTGTCGAAAGATTAATAATGATGATATATTTATAGCCCCCGAAATATAAACCCGATAAGAGAAATATGTATTGCGCGCAGCGAGAGAGTGGGCTGTACTTTAAGGATATATCAAACCGTAGCACGATAAGAGGAGGCATATTTTATACCTTGTGATGTCAAAACCATTGTGGTTAAGCCGGGCGCTCTCATCTAACTTTAACATCAGCTTATCTGCAGCTCGATTCAAGCATTTCACTATCTATAATAAAAGGGGAAAAAATGGGATCGATTAGCAAGATTAGCAAGAAAAATACGTCAAATTTTCTTTATTCAAATTACATCATTTTTTTGATTTTCATTTCATTTTTTTACTCATATTCATATTCATGCGTATTTCTGTTTGGCTGTATTAAACTTTGTACATGTATATTTATGATGAATTTGAATTTATAAAATTTTAAACTTCTTGAAAAAAAGATTATAAAATTAAATATTATGCGTCTGTGTAAAAAGATTTAATGCACGTGCACTTACGTGGGCTGTGTTGGCGGATTTGAATGCGGATGCTACCACAGACCGCTGCCGCCGCCATGTTTCACCATGTGTATTCAAAAGACTTAGATCATCCGGGTAGTAAATAAACGGGTTGTAGATCTGAATAAAAAAATAAAAATCGGGCAATCAGCTCAATGCCACCACGGTCAACTGTTAATCAACCTTTCCCATGCGATAAAAAGTTCAGATCAGTTTAAATGCTGAGTTCAAAAATGTCATTGGCGATTTATTTGTACTTTAACATTGTAGTATTTTCGAAGTTTCAAACAACAAAGAGAATAATAGAAAGCATGTTACGTCCACTTACCGGTCTAACATGAAATTTGTCGAAGTGTTTTACCAACACCTGTTTCGCCATTTCTGGGTCTGTGATAACAATACTTGGTTTAAAGCCCTCAAAAAATCTGAAAAATAAGAGAAAAAGGAAAATGTTTACTTTTCTTTGTGCTCTCGTGTTCTCTCTCTCTCTCTCTCTCTCTCTCTCTGATAATCTTATAGACTCGCTCATCCAAAAAGTACATGCGCTATATTTGCTCACTACTATATATTAATAAGACTAGGGTATGGTCTTGCACCTTCCGCTGAATACGGAGTATTTATTTCTTCCCAACTCGCCTTCATGCTCTATTTTGTCAATGGCTGTCAAACAAGGGATTCTACTACGCCCCCCTAACGGCGGAATCTGTAGAGTGCGGCTCTCCCCAACCCTCCAAACACTCGGCCCTTTGCCGAGAACTTTGGCTGTGTTGACACAGAATGATTCAAGTACTCTCAATATATCGATCGCGGGCTTTAATACAAACTTCGATCTGTGGTCTGGATTGTCCGAAACCCCCCTTGAAGAGGAGAGAGGGAGAAGGTTTCTCTCTCTCTCTCTCTCTCTCTCTCTCTCTCTCTCTATCTCTCTCTCTCTCTGAAATAAATTTCACACTTCGTGGTTTTTCACTTTTCTTTCCTTGACTAATATTATATAATATATCTTTTTCAAAAAAAAAATCGTTTGATGATCGACAAATTACCAAAACTAGGGAGGGGATGAAATTGTGTCAACTACATGTAACCGTGTTTATGTGTCGATAAAGTAGCAAACGGGTTTTTTTAAAAGTGCATCAATCATTAATCGTATATAGAAATGTTTCGGCTGAGCGCTATAGACAATTTATTGACCTCCAAATACATGCGCGTAACATTCGCTAAGAGTACATCCATTTATCAGGCCTAGCTAAGGATACTATCAACAGCATTTCGATTTTTATTTTTTGTGGGGTTTTTTTTTTTTGCAGAGTGTGTTAGGATCAACCTTATCACAATTTATGGACAGCGATTTCTGTCCTTGGATGACCTAGTTTTCTCAACCTCCTGACCTTATAAATTACCACTGGGGGTAAGGGAAGCTTTTTATTCAAATTGCACTCGAAAGGACAAAACAAAAAAAATTCAGAGCAGATGAACTTTCGGTTCGATTTTGGAGAGGAATGTGACAGACGGTTTTACGACCGATTCTATAACGGAGTCCGCCCTAGAAACACTTGCACAAAAAAAAAAAGAAACAAAACAGCAAACTGAACTCACCCAAAAATATTTCCGTACTTCTTTCTCCATTCTTTAAACACTTCCAGAGGAAACTGTAATTAAAGAAAATTAATGTTTTAATTCAAATGATAAGACCTTGTAAGTAATTAAGAAGAAATTAAGATTTATTGTCGAGTGTTTTTTCCTGTTGTAGGAAATTCGGGAGTTTAATTAAAGTGGTTCAACAGATCTATGCACAACTCGGTTTTTGAAAAAGGTCACATATGGAAGAGGCTGCATTAACGAGAATTAATACTAAAAATAGTTTTTGTTTTGTTTTTTTACCTTGTCTTTAAATTCACCAATATTTCCAAACACCCATTTAGGGGTCGGGCCTGGCACGTTCAGTTCACTAAACACGGAGTACGTGTTTTTTAGGTAGCTGTACAATTTAGAAAGGAAAAAAAATAAATTTAATGGCGTGAAATGTTTTAGAAAGTTACGTATATAAAGAAAACAGGTTTGTTGATACATTTTAAAAAAAATTTTTCTCTACTTATCGGAAGAAAATCCAAATATAAAGCGAAGAACCTTACCAATATAATAACACACAGGCAATGCAAACCAGGGTCAACAAAACCGGGTCAAAGGTCAGGAAGGCAGGAAGAACTCCGGGCGTCGTCATATTTTGATTTTTGTCCCTCCTTTTGAATAGCTTCACTCCCGTTGATAAACAGCAGGGCTTTTATGTTGTTGTATTAAATATCATTTCGGCATTTGATAGTGGCGAAGAGTATATGGCTTTGTGTTTTTAATTTTTTTTTAAACAACCCTTTACTGGTATGAAAATCTAGACGGGGGTAATTAGCGTTCCTGGCTTCGCGTGCATTCAACTAATTCCGTACAAAAGATACACCTGAAGAAAAAAATGAAGAAAAAAAAATATTAGGTTGAAAACTGTCATTCGGCGAAATAGTTCGCCTAGGGTTTTTTTTTTATGCATATATATGATTCGTGGTTGTGGACCACAGCAAGGCGAATTCAAGTGTGTGTAAAGTGAGGGGGAAAAACCGCGGTGCATTTGTACCTCCCAGTTATCCAAATCAGGTAACTGTTTACGAACAGTCAATAAGAATTATTAAACTAAATGTACATCTGTATAAATCACACACTAATGACAGACTCGCGCATAGCAAAACAATATCCTCGGACATTTTCAAGCAAAAGGTTACTCTCAATAATGCCACTTGTACTTTATAGACTACTTTTACATACAGGATGAAAAACGGCAATTAAAATACACTCGGGAAATATTATTATTGCGAAGTTCTTGTTTTTTTGTTTGCTTGTTTGATAAATTATGGTATTTTTGTTTTTGGTTATTTTGTTGGATGGAATGGGAGTTGCTTTGGTCATTGCAACCCTTTTACGTATACCCTAAATTTGGG
The DNA here is from genome assembly GCA_020458035.1 of Magallana ariakensis. Taxonomy (NCBI): domain Eukaryota; kingdom Metazoa; phylum Mollusca; class Bivalvia; order Ostreida; family Ostreidae; genus Magallana; species Magallana ariakensis. The sequence continues at coordinate 41,948,705 of CM035811.1, read as the reverse complement.
TCAGTGAAGGTCACGCAATGACGTCAAGCAGGCATTGACCGAAGTGTGACCGTCGTGCACTTTTAGCGGTTTCATCACAACAAGCCTGTCCATTGTTGGTACACGTCGATCGGACAACGTGAAAAAATAAAAATAACCCTCTCGATCTTAAAGGAGTTCCCTGTGTATCCCAAATATAGCCTGTTGTTATTCATATAAAAGATTAGGGCACCGGACCGTCGGGTTATTTATTTTTCTCTCTTAAAGTACAGTAAATAATTTTTGACACATATAGGTATATAGGTGTACTCAGCATTGGTCGATATTACGTAATAATTGGGGGACGAGTTTCTTTCCGTTGATCCGGTTGTGTACATTGTATATATCTCCATTATCAAAATATTTTTTTCTATAACATAAACATTTATGTACTTTAACTCCCAGATGAAAATGAGATTTAGCACGATTTGAAATTTAAAAGAAAAATAATGTATCGCCCACACTAATAAAAGTTCGTTTAACTTACTTTAAATATATTGAAATTTATACGAGTGATTTGTATATTTCATGTTAATCACAGCCCATATTGCAGATCAAATGCACATAGTAAATTCAAACTGTACCAGAAGAGTACTCGGTTCTACGTAAACAAACCCTGCACGCTTTTAATTGTACAAAAAAAAAAAAAAAAAAAACAGTTTTAGTAGATGATTCAGATCTCGATAAGATTAAGAGTACAATAAACAATTAACTAGTGAAAGGTGTTTTCTAAATTAAATTCTCACGGCACAGAATGTTGTTTATCACTTCCTTAGCGCAAAATCCGATCCCCTACGTTATTCATCTGCACCCCTACGTCACCATCAACTCCCCAAACCCCCACCCCCTCAAATAAATAAAACGGAGTTTAGTTGGATCGTATAGATACAATCAATATATATTTGTACAGTAATGAGCACAGGGAATTAAGCCGCCAACTGGACGTGAATTTTAGAAGGTGGGGAGGGGGTAGGAGGTTAAGGGTTTTGGGGGGTTTTCCTGAACAATGTTTAGGCGGACTTACGATGCAAGATTCAACTTAGAATTAAACTTGCAACAATTATCTTTGCACCGGGTGTCAATACGCACATAGAATACTAGTTACTTCGGCATGTTACACCCCGAGAAAAAAAATTGTCATCGTAGATGTCATCAACAAAAGGTTTATTCGGCAATTAAGGTTCATTAAGAATGCTGTTACACGGAATTATAAAGAAATTATAACTATTATTTTTCGAATAATATCAGACTTTTTTTTCAACATTTAAAACAAAACAAAAAATTCCGAAACTTAACATTGAATTGTTTAATGCAGGGAAAGTATCGTTCTGATGCCTATGTAATATACTTCTAACGCGCATGCAATTCTTAACAATGAAAACCTTGAAGAGAGAAAAAAAATGATTAATAGACAGAATTTATTATTTAGGAGAAAGGTAAAATAAAAACCCCATTTTCACACCTTGTGCATTAGAGGTAAACAAATTAGCTTTTTTTTCATCTACAACTACCCCATAAATAACGCACCACTGGCCTATGCTGGGCCGTGAGGTCAAGCGAGATTAACAAATCCAGGTGAGCATATACCTACTTACCTGAGATATAGGTAAAAATCCCACAGGTAACTCGATGTGTCGTTTCGTGCACAGCATATAGCGATATAAGGTCTAGCGTGGAATACCACGCGCCTTATATATAATCAACATATCCCATACTAGCTACGAGGCCGATTCATACGTTTTATGCTAATTAGCCCCACCACGTGATCTCTTCGGCTGCTCTGATTCTTCATTCACACAGTAGCTAGCACCAGAGAAATAACTGTCTTGTTTATTTCTAGGTATTTTTTTTTAAAATAAAGATAGTTTCAAGGTATTTTTGGCGTCATGCAAGTCTTAAAAAAAGATGTTTGTTAAAGAATAATTTTTCCATTGTTTTATTTTTTGAGCAGACAGAATATGATTTTGTGGCCAGTCTTAGCTACTAAGCAAGTTCATTAAAATTTTAAATAAAGTGAACACTGCGGTGCATATGATAAAAATACTACGATCACTCATTACTAAAAAAAATACCTTTCATTCCTTTTGATTCTATAGAATATGTAAAAGAGACCTCACCATTCTCGATGCGTAATTTAAATAATTTCAGCTCTATTCAAGTACGAATTCATTCATTGTGTGCGTTTTCTGCAAGGAGAGGGGCGGGGGAAGGAAGGGAAGGGAGAAGAGAGGGAGAATAAACTAAAAAAAAATATATACTCGACCTTCCTTTTCAAACCTGCTGGCCGAAATGATCTGGCTTAATTTTCATTCAGTGAAGAATGGGTCTGGGAAATTCTCATATTGATAACGGTTTTAGTTTGGATTTAGGTTCCATGTACTCTTGGATTTATGGTGCCGTGTGCATCCTTCAATAACCACAATGACAATGGGGGTTATCGTTGATATGATTCGCTTTCCCTCCAATGATCCAGTTGAGGGACAGTTGGACAGAGGTCTGGGTGAACGGACCGGGGCAGAGGGAGGGGGAATGTTGAATTGAGGGTTACGCCGCGGGGTGGGGGGGGGGGGGAAGGAGGGAGACTGGGGGGGGGGGGATTGGTACGTCGAATATAATAACATTGTTTTCTGTGTGGTTTGCGTAATTTTATTTTTTTAAAAAGCAAGTTGTGGGAGGGGGGAGGGGGAGTGGTGTGTGTTGAAAGGGATGTGTGGCTGCTATTAGACATTGAAAGTAATAATTAAAAATTGATATTTATATGTTATAATGTATGAATAATTTCTTATCATTTTTTTTTATCATTTTCAAACTGGAGTTAAATTAAGGGGAAAACATAATATGTATTATATTATACATGTACAGTAGGCAATTTCATATAAGTGCAGTTGTTGATTTATACAAGACGAATAGTGGGATAAGCTGTCAACCAAAATTTTTCGCTTTTACGATTGAATTTCTTCAAATCGTTGTGACTACACTAATTTTAAAAAGACAATAATAATCATAGTGATAATAATAATAATATATAATGATAATATAACAATAATATAATAATAAACATTATGCATATGTTTAGAAAAAATGTTAAAAAAAAAATTTAAATCATATTTTCCTCTGTTTATTTTTAAGTTGACCAAAAAATATATTCAAAATTTTGAAAAAAAAAAACTCCGAGAGATTCGATACTAACTTAGGGTCTTGAAATTAACTTTAAAACATTAAATTATTAGTTTATAATTTTGAATAGCACAGCAAATGCAAAAAAAAAAAAAAAAAAAAAAAAAAAAAACTCTAAAGGTACACATCTTGGATGATAATTAAGTTCCGTTGAAAGTCTATAGTGCAGTGTTACAAAGCGTAGAAGTACCGCTAGTTTATGACAGATGTATGTATACACACAGTGCAAGCTATAAAGCGCGCACTTATATTAAAAGTGGATTTTTAAAAAAAATTCTTATATCCTATTGATTGCGAAACTGAATGCACATATTCGAGATCGTTGTACTTTTCCATACAAAAAAAAAAAAAAAAGAAAGAACCCGAATAATTTGTACTTTACGTGTATAGATTGATTTTGACCCGTTTGGGTTCTTTTTTTTTTTTTTTTAAGTAGTAGTATGACACTTTTAGCCTTTTGCGGGGCGGGGGATAGAATGTTTTATTTCTTTATCAGTATTGCTATATAAAAAGCGGTGGGTCAGAATGCATCGACTGAGAAATACACCAGCGGTGCATTTAATCACATATAAATATTTTTTTTTTCTATATAAAAGTTGGTATCTTGTTTAATTACTGGGGTTTATCAGATATTGAGGTGTTTGACACGAGGTCTCTCTGAATGTAACGGGGCAGACATAAGAGGACTGCTAAGTCACCGGTAGAGAACCCGGGGGATAGAAATCATGGCCCAGTTTATAACGAGATTGTTAATTTGTATATAAGTATGTGTGATGATATCTGTGCCTGATCAGAGCATTAATCTATAGAGCTACGGCGAGGGGAGGTCTGCTACTACTGGAAATTAAAGTTCATGAAAGGTTCTATAAGTTCTAAAGTGTATAGAGTCGAAAAGTACACGCACATGTACTTCTCTCTCTCTCTCTCTCTCTCTCTCTCTCTCTCTCTCTCTCTCTCTCTCTCTCGTCTTTTGAATTTGAATAATTTTCAAAGTTTGCATATGCATGGTGTGCTTTTTTTTACTCATTAGGAATGAAGACATGCATCGATCAATTAATAGAAATATTCTCTCTCTGAAAATAAGAGAAAAAGGAAAATGTTTACTTTTCTTTGTGCTCTCGTGTTCTCTCTCTCCCCTCTCTCTCTCTCTCTCTCTCTCTCTCTCTCTCTCTCTCTCTCTCTCTCTCGTCTTTTGAATAATTTTCAAAGTCTGCATATGCATGGTGTGCTTATTTTTACTCATTAGGAATGAAGACATGCATCGATCAGTTAATAGAAATATTCTCTCTCTCTCTCTCTCTCTCTCTCTCTCTCTCTCTCTCTCTCAATCTTCCCAAACTTAAATCGTAAATTTCAATATGTGTAAAACATATCAAATACAGAATTAAATGATATGTTTAGTTAGCTCTCAACAGGAAAAAATAAGATATTTTTTTTTCTCCATTGAAAGCAGTTAGAATTTAAATTCGTGTAATTTGAGCCCCATTTATCCTGAAATAACGACCTCTGTGTCAACAGTCAAAATGTAACCTTCATTCCGTGAACACAAGAATTTAAAGCTTTCGAACTATTTTTTTTTTCTTTTTTGAATCGATGAAAAGATATAGCATGACAAGATTATATGCTTTTTTTTTGTAAATCTGGGACATGTTTGTGTATATACAGGTATAGATTTTGGCCGACACGTGTGTACCCTGGGTGCATTTTGTGTAAAACTACGCAACCCTGTGGGTATAAGATGTCTTTTTATTGTTATATCAAGAAAACAAATATGAGAATGCAGAAAAGTACTGAGGTATTTTTTTCTCTATTTTATTACGAAAGAAAAACATTAGGCTTTAATATATGTGCAACATTCCCTTCTTATATAACAAGAGAGAAAAATTTTGAAGTTGTTATCAAGAATAAATATCGTTACGCAATGAACAGCAATGTCGATATCTCTCTCAACCAATAACCCTAAATTGTCCATGAAATTATTCCTATTATGTAAACTCACTCTTCTGCCATGAAGGCTGAATTCTTCTTCTTTATCGTTAATGTTTATGAATGCCTGTAATGCAACGTAACAGAAAAGAATTTGCGACCTTCAGCCTGAAGTTCAGGCGTAAATAAAAAAGTAAATAAATAAAAACATCATTTTTAAATTCCCTAAGTTTTGGTTGTTCTCAGGTACAGAACGAGATTTAACTGCTAGGTTTTGGTTTATCTAGATACATAAATAAACCAAAGTTGAGACATTTCAGTTTTGTAATGCAAAACTATTTATAACAGTATTCCTGAGAGGGTTATTGTTATTTTTTTTTAAATCTTGAAATTGGATTTCGATGTAGCTACCCATTGGTACACGTGTATATAACCTCAAGATGTCATCCGAACTTATAACTCATGACACACAGATCCAAAATAAACTTTACAAATGAGGGCAAATCTATTTAAAGTTATATTATTATTTGATGTATTTACGTTGGAAAATGTCAGGCACATATGTAACCACGTTCAATGCATCAAATTTCATATTATTTCATTTTCACGCGTTTATATTTTGAGCCGTGTTTGTAGGAGTGAGTCTTCTCTTTCATACGCGCACGTGTAATGATGCAATAGACTTATAAAAGAAAATTACGCGTGTTTTTTCAAAATCACTTTCTATTATACTGTTTATATAGAGGTCGCCAAAATTTACCCCATTGCTGGATAGCTCGCATCATCCACCCCAGCCCCCCTTCATTTTAACCAAATTTCTATATATGTGTACTCTATATAAATTTACTTCAGATAAGTGTTAACTGCGATAATAACTTAGGATTACCTTATTGTTTATTTTCCCACTAGACATAAGCACATTTTTCCCCCCTTTTCTCAAATACAGTCGGTCACACTTGGTCAACTGAGAAAATTCAACAGGTCAATATATAGGGAAGCTTAAGAAAGTACTGCAGTACTTGTAAGCTCCATGCAAAAATGATCAAAAAAAGAAAGAAAATCCCTATTGAACTTTAGCATGAAGAAAACTTTTTGAATATTTTTTTTATAAAATAGAATGATTATTTTTTTTTTTTTTGCAGTGATTAGCCAAAGCCGAGAGATTTGTTCTTAAAAATTTTCAAAAAAATAATATTTAACCTTTCGCTATAGAAAAAAAAATATAATTTTTTTTTTTTCAAATTATGAACTAGTTGGAGAAAAGAAGGTGTCAAGAAAGATATTAAAGGTAATTATATTGAGAAAAAATTCCTCACCTTGCAAATGAAGGAAGTATAATATCCTGCAGAGAGATAAAGAGACAAAAAGTTGTCCACTCACAGTGGTGTGTTTTACTCGGGTAAAGAGAGAAACTCTAGTACGAGGTAAGCAAGAATATACGGCGATACACCGAGTCCTCGCGCTAGTTATAACAGGGTGGGCGGGGCTCCATCGTGACGAGACGGCGGGACTTCAGCAGCACACGAGGCTCAGTTCAGTTTATTTTCATTTTACTAGTCTGTCCTTAGAGGAAAAAAAAAACAACGAGAATAAGAGAGGAGAAAAAAAAGAGAAAAGTGTGAGTGAAAGAGGAAGAGGGAATAGAGAAAGAGAGTAAAACACGAGAGAGAGAGAGAGAGAGAGAGAGAGAGAGAGAGAGAGAGAGAGAGAGAGAGAGAGAGAGAGAAGTACGTGTACTTTTTGACTCTATACACTTTAGAACTTATAGAACCTTCCATGAATTAATTTCCTATAGTAGTAGACCTCCCCTCCCCTCGCCATAGGAGAGAGAGAGAGAGAGAGAGAGAGAGAGAGAGAGAGAGAAGGAAGATTTTTTAGATTGATCCTTTTACGTCAAAAGTAGGTAATAGCTATTTTTAATTATAAAGATTATTTTTCTTTTTATATTTTAAATATTTTTTTCGCGCATAATAAACGGATTGAGTGCAAGAGTACTGACTTTATTTTGGTAATAAGATCTCAGTATCGTGTTGTGTGTATTAAGATTTGGGGGTCCCACACATCTGTGTTGGACCGTAAGCATGTCCCGGCGGCCGGGGGAGAGGTGTATACAGCATGTACCGATGTAACTGATTTGACTTTCATAGACGCTGCGTGATCTCGAACTTGATGAAAATCAGTCGTATGACATCGGGGGTGTTATACCGTTCCCCTTTCAAGTTTGTTGTTTGTTGGGGGGAGAGAGAGAGAGAGAGAGAGAGAGAGAGAGAGAGAGAGAGAGAGAGAGAGAGAGAGAGAGAGAGAGAGAGAGAGAGAGAGAGAGAGAGAGGAGAGAGAGAGAGAGGTTCTTAAATTGTCAGAGAGAGAGACGGACAGACAGACAAAGAAAGAAAGAGTTACAAAAGAAAGAAAGAAAGAAAGAAAGAAAGAAAGAAAGAAAGAAAGAAAGAAAGAAAGAAAGAAAGAGAAAGAAAGAAAGAAATAAGAAAGAAAGAAAAGAGTAAAGCGCAAATTTTATAAAGTACGATTGATCAGCATGTTGCGTAAGTTAAAAACACTATGGGGGTGTTGTCGTACAAAGATTCCGTTAATCTCCAAAGAATTCGGAAACCACATCTTTATTGCCATTTTCACAAGAATACGCGAATTTTCTTGGAGATTTATTTGATAAAATTGTTTCGAAGTTTTCTTGATTTCATTCACATTTACGTAAATCGGCTTTGTGACGTACTAAGAACCCACTAGTTGCCTCACTTTCATCTCTACACTTCCGGAACCCCCAGACTTTTCCACTTATATAAATACCATGTCATGTGTGTCGTTTTCATGATACATCTACATAATTTTTTAGTAGATTAACGGACTTAATTCAGTTTTGTTGATATGTGTGCGTGTGTGTGTGCGAGAGAGAGAGAAAAAGAGAGAGAGAGAGACAGACAGACAGACAGACAGATATTTGTCAGGATGGGTGAAAAGTTCGCAACCTTAAGCTGAGAAAAGTTAAAAGTTCGTTTGGAACGGTTTCTAGTCAAATATGACATGCTTTTACGAAGAAAAAACTGTCTATTCATGAACTCGGTGTTAAAAAGGGAATATTTTATGTTTTATAACTCCATACTTTGCATATAAAAGGAATGGTCATCAATTATCTGATGCATATTAAGAATTGTCATTAATTCTCCATGCATATTTAGAATGGTCATTAATTCTGTATGAATATTTAGAATGGTTGCAAATTTTGTATATTTTAATGGAGTTATTTTTTTTTAGAGGAGATGTGTCCTTTCTTTAGAAGAGGAGGTCTCCCATGCATGCGTCTCAAAGAATTATCCTTTTCCTGATCTACAGGAAAGGTTAAGGTCGGGTGTATCATAAATTTGACCAAGTTAAATGAAAGCACGTTTGTGACTTAAGTCATGTGCGCAATGTTTGCATGTGTGTGTGTGGTTTTTCTTTTAAAAAATAAATAAACAACAAACACTAGAGAGAGAGAGAGAGAGAGAGAGAGAGAGAGAGAGAGAGAGAGAGAGAGAGAGAGAGAGAGAGAGAGAGAGAGAGAAAGAGAGAGACCAAGTATGAAAAAGTTTCATGTCGTTCAAATAAATGCGTTACATTAAAAGCTTTATCAATTTAAACTTTACTATAACAGTTTAAACTTGTAATGTAACAAATGTTTAAAAACGTAAAAAATAAATTCGGGGTGAAATATTTGGCAGTTATTTCTTTTAGATAACAAAAAAAAAAAAAATGAATCCCAAAAATACATTACAGCTGAGTGTTGTCCTCTACATGTATGTCATTGTGGCAGGGCGTAAGCGGCCCTATACCGACAAGGGACGACATCTACTAAGCCCTCTCACCTCAACGGGGATTAGCTACTCAGTGCGCGCCAGCCTTTTAATGGCCTTTTATCTAGATTATATATCTATCTCTTCCTATATATAGACTTTGCGAGACCTATTTAGCCCTTTTTATTGATGCTTTATCGTTTTCCACCTGCATATTGCGGAAACGTATTTCTTATTATCGTGTATGTACCATGCAAAGAAAGGGAGTGAGTGTGAGTTTAAGATTTAATAAAAAAAAATTAGTAACTTTTATTTCACTTTAAAGATTTGAGAGAGAGAGAGAGACAGAGAGAGAGAGAGAGAGAGAGAGAGAGAGAGAGAGAGAGAGAGAGAGAGAGAGAGAGAGAGAGAGGGTTGCACCATTCGTGTACAAACGAATTGACGATAAAACAAGGTTTCCAGAGTTATCTCGCTTTAAAATAGATGAAATAGTATGAATGTGATCAATAAAAGTATTTGGAACATGATAAATTACTTAAAACTAAATTTGCATGTATTGTGTCTATTCAAGTAACCAAAGGCGATTTTTATTTAAGTTTTCCCTGGGTTAACATAGGAAAACACCTATGCTAAAAAGACGATTGTCCTCAAAGTAGATAAAAAAAATTGAACCGAAATTAAATCTTGATATCATTAACTTTAAGAAATAGATATTCTACCAGTGTCCAGTGACTATATAAGACGTACCACCCCCAAAGCTGGAATGAAAAGAAAAAATGATTTCATTACATATATTCAAGGTTTTTTTATGTTTCAATATCTAAATTAAAATGTTTTCGCAGCAAATACGCAAGCTTATTACAATTAAAAACTTACAAAACTAAATTATGATTAGTGAAAAAAAATGTACTCTTAGTCATTTTTTTGCGATGTAATGCAATGATACTATGTATGTAGCAAAAAAGCGATAAAAACGCGATGCGTAGCCACGTAACATGTAAGACTGTTGTTTTCAAAACATGACAAAGCCAGAAATGCAATTGATAATTGAAAGAAATAAAAACAAAACGTTAAATTGCGCAGATATTTTTTCACACGATAATATTTTTCATTATCCATCCAATCTTACGTTTGTTTTTTTTTGTTTTTGTTTTTGTTTACAACTTACTTATTCAAGCTCAATCTGGGGGGATTTTTGTTTTGTTTTATCAATCATCAAATCAGAGAAAAGAGCTGAGATGCTTACATATACTACTGAACCTACTAGGCCGGATCTATATACATGTCTTTCTGCTTCGGGGATAAATGCAAACATCTCTTTAACTTTACAGATCAAGGTCTCTAGAACGCTTTACACAAATCGTATTCACTAGCGTGAAATGTCGGTTTAATGCGAGTGCTTAAGTGACAAAAGTTTATTTGAACACAGCGATTTCATTTCCGGGTACTGGTCGTCTATACCGGTCACGGATTATTAAAATGCATTTTTCTTTCCGTTACACTTTTATTTGCGGTTTTGATTTGATGTCGTTAAACTTTACTAATGTCACATTTTCGGTTTGTTGTAACAGTACATTTTGTGAAACATGGACGAGTACGGTTTTTTTTTTAATTTCTGCATTGTCATGCTTAAACACATAAATCTGTGTAAATAAATTTTTGAAGATCTGTTATTTTCATGTTACCCAAAATTAGCATCAATGGTATCCATATAAGTATCTTTTCGATTTTTACATTATCAATACGTATACATGTATGTATGGATACACGAAAAATGAAACATTTAAATCAGTGATAAATTAAAAGACGTTTGATTATATAATTAAATAATCGGTTCTTTATACACGAACGCTAATACATGGAAGAATGTGTTGTTGTTTTTTAAGGTGGAGTAACACACCGTCACAAAATGACTGACCTATGATCGAAACGACATTTTGTGTTATGAAAAGGATTTTATCGACGGCAACATATAACTTCCTCCATAGCCGAGTGGATAAAGTGTCGGACTTGTTATCCGTATATCCCGAGTCCCGCAGGTTACAATGTAGTGAGGGTACTGATCCGGACATTTAACGTAAAATAGAACATAAAAACCAAACTATGTAAATGCTTTAAAACGGTTAAAAGGGCTCATTTTTCACACTTACTGCATTGAATTTTTTAGATATTAATTTTTTTATCCCCAATTTGCAATTTTTTCGCTTTATATTTTTCACACTTACTGAATTGAATTTTTTAGATATTAATATTTTATCCCCAATTTGCAATTTTTTCGCTTTATATTTGACATATGTACAGTTTTTTCATCATCATATCTTTCATAATCAAACAACTTACTTTACATGTTAATTTAGGAGACTTTTTCCTGGTGTGTTATTCCACCTTAATTAAAATTGATTTTGCTCAAATTTTCGAGCTCGACCATCAAAAGCATCAAATCGCTTAAGCATTTGGCGTAAATCAAGGTACAAACATTACCTAAAGGCACATATCACACATTAGTAATCTTTAGTGCAGTAGTTGAAGGGGTACAAATTATCCGAGTTCCAATTAGTCAGAAAACGATTTCATTGGTTACAGTGTAGTGAGGGTACTGATCCGGACATTACTGTAAAATAGAAAATAAAAACCAAACCATGTAAATGCTTTAAAACGGTTAAAAAGGCTCATTTTTCACAAAGCGCCTATTTAAAATAAAGCATCATATAAAATAACGGTATAATTCCTAAAATGATCTAATTCGTCTCGATAAAGTCTCGATAAAGTAACAAGAAAATATAAACATCGTTAAAAATCAAGGTAAATTTTTCATTGCACAAGAAGAAAAAAAAATGTACTATATTAATTGATATAAATGTTAACTGTATGGCATTGTAATGTTATATGTTATGTAAAACAAGGAAAGGACTATCTAAGTTTTTAGAACTTGTGTCCGATCCTTTTGGCATTTGTAATAGTCAATACAAGAAAAAAAAAAGGTAAAGAGGAAAAGCGGAAGTTGCTTTAATTTCGATCCCGATTCAAATAATTTTTTTCGGGAGGGGATACTGTATTTCTATTTTTTCAATTTCAAATAATTCCTTTTTGATGCAGTCTTCTTTTCATGAATGCTTTTTCTCAGATGTTCAACTTGACATGTGATAAAGCATGTTTCAAGTCATCCTAAAATGTGCAAAACGAAGAAGGAGAAAATTAACAGTTCGTAAAATAAAATAGTGCACATTTTCTAAATTTCCCAGAGCCCGACCCTAATTTAAGAGTTCGCGGTTGATTCCTATGTAAATTTCGTCGTTTAAGGTACATCCTGTAATGTTAATCTCTACCAAATGGAGACCATAAAATGGGTTTTAAATGTGAAAGTACGACCATCTGTCATCATTAAAGACACTGCTGCAACCAGGACAATGCAAACCTTCTGATATCTATCAATGTGACACTCAGATGCTAGGTATATATATGTATTTTTTCTTCACCAAGCCCTGGAGGGCTTGTGTTTATTCATAAAGCTTTTTCTAAAGGCAAGTCGTTACTCCGTTTAACCATTGAAAAAAAATGGCAGCGACCCTTATTTTTTTCCAGTTGTCAGTTTCGTACTTTAAACATATGGTGAAACTTTATTGCTATGTGTTGATTACAAAAAACAACGTATTTTTGTACGTAAATAAACATTGTACACGTTGCCTCAAAGATTAATGCTTTTTCGCAGAAACTCGTAAATGTCCCGCTGGGACTCTAAAAATAGTCCAACCTGTCCAGTCATAAACCGCGAGCTCATTTGCATAATAAATGAAGTGTTAGGCCAAAAAACGATAAAAAAAATTACCGTTATGATTTATGCTTGTTTTTACTCAGTGTGCTAAATTCAGGAACAGAACTAGAAAATTCTGACAAATAAACGCACAGAAATGTTCAGAAATGCTGCGCTCTGTTTTAAAACTGTCCTGATCTTCGGAAGTGGAGACAGGAAATGAAATTCTGTGACGTAACGTTACGTTTCTGCACCGGTTTTTGTTAATTCGTACATGTATTAAAGTTCAGACGTCCCAAGTAAAAGCAATGATAAGGCAGCTAGTGTAAATTTTTTGAACTCATTTTTTTTTGGGTCTTAGCTGCTTGCTTCAATGTGCAAGTAGGCTTGCACAATTTGGGCGACAAATGCAATCATGCAGAAATATTTTTAACGACTTTAAAATTTCTGATGTTTTTATAATTTTAACAATGAAACAGGTACGAAGGTAAAGATCGGAGTGAGATTTCAGTGAATTCGATTCAAAAAAAAAAATTAATAGAATGTTCGTGTCTCCAAAGTTTATAGTAGAAGTATTCGCGATAAATAACAAAAATACTTTAACCTTGCGGCCTACAGCGGAAGGCTGTAGGTTCGAATCCTGTTCACAATATGCACTATTGTAGAGAACAATTCTCTGCAAAATGAGCAAAAGTATTCAATCCCCCGTTTTAATTTTTAATTAAAAAAAAAATTATGAATATTCAAATCGTTATTCTTTGATTATATCTTTTCAATCTATGGATCAAATTTAAAGAATACTAGTAACGAATAGTCACATAGAGCACTTACCGGTATCAAACATTAAACATCAAACAATGACATTTTACAAAGAAATTAAAACGAAAATGCAAAATGTTGGGAAAATTGCAATTTTTCAAATTTGTACCGATCCCGATTGAATAATATCAGTTTTAGGAAATCATATTTCAAAAATGATTCTTTATCGAACGATCAAATAAAATACTGTATACAATCATGTTTATTTTCGCCCCGTGTAATTTTCGCCTTTCTACACTTGCAACCTGTTTCGCCCCGTCTTGAAATCGCCCAGACATATAAAGTCGGGTTTAAAAGAAGATAATATGAGACATTGGCATTCGTCCAGTCTTAAATTCGCACGTAGACAACGAAAGCGAAAGGGGTGAAAATAAAATAAGGGGAGGGGGTTCTTGATACGTTTCCTGATATCAAATAAGGAATATATTACACTGTTGTTTCAGACAATAAAATTGCCACATACTTTGCTTTATGATTACGTATATTTAAAGTTAAAATATCTTTTTTATTGCGGGTGTTTGGTGCAATATTTATAATAATTGCAGTAATTAATCATTTTATTTTGAATTTTTTGCGTTTTTGAAATATATATTTTCTGATTACAGTTATGTTGATAGACTTAAAGCATGCAATAAATGGGTTATCATTAATATCAACAACCAAATCCTTATCAAGCTATTTGGGAAATAAAAGTCGTTTGCAGGGACAAATTAATGGTGTGGTTTGTTTTCATAATTGACAAAATTTCCCAGTTTGTCTAAGTAAAACAATGGCTTCAAATTTGGGTTGATTCCAGCGCTCAATATCACTGATCAAAGATCATTTTTAAAATGATTAAAGCACCTGACTAAAGATCAACTTACGACTGGGCTCTGTCGCGACCTCCTACGATCGGAAGTCGAACCTAGGACCTCGTGCACAATATGCTAACTCTCTAACAACTAAACCACACATAGCCTGATTGGTATATTCAAATAATTACCCATTAGGTCCATCAAAATTAATTCAAATATGTTTTTTTAAAAATCATTACTCATTCCCACCGTTGTATAATAAACCAAAAAAAAAAAAGCAACTCCCTTAGCTTTTAATTCTAATTATTAATTTTTTCTATAAAATTATTTTCTTACAGAGCTCGATCTTCTTTAAATTAACCTTAATTAAATTCTTAAATGGTCTTGACCATTTGGCACTTTTAATAGACAATTTTGCATGTAACTTATACCTTTATAAAGACAATATTAAACTGAGGATTGCATTTTTTTTACTATGTAGAATATTGCATTTTTATACACAAACAAGAAAAACGTTTGTGTACAGGATGACAGTAATAAAGTTTTCATTCAAACCTGGGCCTTAAAATAGTTTTTTTTTCTACACAAATTTATATGAATAATAGGTATGTAATATTTTAATTTTATCTGTCATCGAAATAACAAATCACAATTTTATTTTTAAAAAAATTTCAGACACTAAAATTGTAGCTCAAATTACATAAAAAGCAAAATGACCATCAACTTTCTCTACTGGTCCCCTATATTCAAGACGCAAATTACGCAATGCCAGATTCTGAACTTCGCTAAATTTATACAGTCTGTGATGAATTGTTTTCAGACTATTAAAATCTGTGTAACGTTAGGTAAAAGTAGGACTTGACACAGAGTGCTTAAAAAAACATGTAGAACAACAAATGTAGCAAAGCTCCTGTGAATTACGTCTAAACAACGCTGTCGCCACGCACAATTTATTATAATTATCTAGATTCTAATATTCTGGGCATGCTTTCACTTTGCTCCTTAAGGAGCTTGTTGAATGCTAAATATTAGAACAATGCAACCTGATAATTACATTTTTTTCCCCCTGAACATTAAGTTCATTTTTCAAGTGTCGTAAAACATTATATTTACAATGTTAATTATAAATTTGCTCTTTGTAATTGTTTTCGTAAACTGATGGGTGTAAAAGAAATCTTACACATCGCAATTCTGAAAAAATCCTGTATTATAGTTTGAATGCTTACGAAGTGAATTTCTGCGATTCCAATGAAAAATAATATTTCGCGTGTGGGTTATTTTGAGGTAATGAAATCTTCCCAAAATGTTCCTCTTGCCATACCGGTATTTTGCGTGTAAAATTAAAATGGGCATTGATATTTATCTATAATATTACAAATCAGTGAATACATCTTCACAAAAAAAACCTAGTATGCTTGGAGAAAAAGAGGACGGGTATGTTGCAACGCACTTTGAAAAATTACGCACTTTGAAAAAAATTTTCAAAGTGCGTAATTTTTTCAAAGTGCGTTGCCACACGGGTAAGGTTCGTAAAAAGTTAGACATCTGAATTATAAATTTCATTTCTCCTAACATTTATATCTATTGTAAAAAAAATGGTGTTTGTTTTGGTTTTCGTTTCATTTGCACGACCAGGAGTCATAATTACATGTGAATTTAGTACCATTGTTGCTGAAAGAAATGCTCTATTCCACTACATTTCTAAGTGTCCATTTCTGCTCAGCGGTACTTGATAAGAAATTAAACTTCAGGTTGATACTTGAATATTTGAATTATGATAGAATTAAAAGCCATTAAGGAAGAAAACACCACTTTGAAAAGCTGTCCAAAGATGAAACAGCTTTAAAAGAAAAGCATTGCATTCAATCACTAGGTAGACTAGGATAAGTCTTGGTTTTTTAAACGTATTTTTAAATTTTTGAAAAGATTTTAAAATTCAAATGCAAAACTATCATCGTACCAATCACCATATGTATAAAATGTCCTTAATTAAGGAAACATCTCATTTTTCAAAGCATTATGCTATGCTATATGTTCTTTTTCTAAATTCCATTGTGTAAATTTGTAGTGTACATTTTTTTTGTGTTATTAACTTTTAAATTGTTATATGAGGACCCCATTGGAAATAAGCTTTTAAACGGAAGCGATATATTAAATAAATGACAAGTATTGATATTTTCTATCAAATAAGATTAAAAATTAATTGAGAGGGTTAAAATACCTTTTCTTTTGTAGCATGCAGTAGGTAATTTAACAGGGTTTTTTTTTTTTAATTTTCACCTGCCATTTCAAATTACACAAATATTCCAGCTTTCTTTGACAGCAAACAAAAAAGTTTACAATTTATGCATGTCATTTTTAAATTTTCATTAGAAAAGGTGTTTGCGTTAAATTCATTTAATCGCTCTTCATAATTTTTAAACCAATTTGAATCATGCTTCTAAATTATGACGACAACTGACTTGCGTCAAAAGTGCCAAAATTAAATTGTGGTCTGTTACACGCCATTTATCTATATCTTGTAAATGATTCTTAAAGTGCACATTTTCATGAAAAATGAGTATCGTTTTTTTTCCATATTTAAAAAAAACACAATCAAAAACACTCTGTGAAATACAACTGAACGAAATGTTATTATTCTTTTTATTCTATAAAGTCCTTTTAACTTTCCTACATGTAACAGTTCTGCTTTTGGTTTTAAAAAAAGTACAGTAAATTACAGTTGTATTTTAAATCGTATTGCTAAACACAAACAGGTCAAGGGCGATTTAATTTTTTTTTTTATTTTTGAATAATCAAAATAATCTTGCTTCCTGTTTTAAAGGGGAAGGAAACTTTAGATATGTAGTAAACTAAATCAATTAATTAATATCAACGGTGATTGTAAATCGTATTTTTTTTTTTAAAATAAAACGTCCAGGAACAATGAATAAATTTTAAAAAAATTCGATTGCTTAATTTAAATTTCCCGCTGCCATAAGAACTGACATTGAAGTTTAATCTATGACGTCACACCATCCATTCCGATTTATTTTATCAAATATTGGGGTTTATTCATTCACATAGCCAGCTCGTCTCATGTGTCAGGTGCCCATTTTAACCCCTGGGTGGAAGGTGTGCACAAGAAGAGTAAAGTAACTTGCCCAAGATTACAATGTTACCGCGATAGCGACAGACAGTACTCGAACCCGGGGCTACCGTGTCCAAATCTAAATCAGTCGACGCTATCAACTGCGCCAATAGTTATACCTCTACAATATGGAACAAATCAACATGTCAAATGAACAAATCAACAAAATCAACATGTCAAATGAACAAATCAACAAAGCATCAGTGCATTCGGGTCACGCTCGAGCATCATTATGATACATATTCGCTCTTAACTGACAAGTTCTGACAAACATTTGGGACAGTTCTTTTGTCGTTGACTTTCCGCTAAATCACAAACCATTGACAAGCAGAGCATGTTCGTTGACTTGACAAATACATATGTCTAAAATCGGGTCGTTAGTGTGTGGTAAGTGTCAGAGTTGTAGGGATTGCCAGCAGATATCAAACATAATAAAAAAATGTATTAAATGACGGATTTTTCTAACTTTAAACGTGATTTAAATCTTAATTATGTACATGTAGTTTATTTTCAAAACATAATGACCAAATGTAATCATTCAAACCACTTTATTAGTTTATTTATTTTTGAAATTATGAATTTCCTTTCCCTTTAGTTAATTTTCTGTCGAATAACATAATAATTGGTTTAAGAATCCCCCATACCACCCCCACCCCCACCCTCCCCCCAAAAAAATTCCAGCTTGATAAACTGATGGAACTCTTAATATATATATAAATATATTGAGTGAATAGTATTTAAGCATGTGTAGCAAATATTCACGTTATAATTAGGGCCCCGCTCTGCGGGCGCCCTATATTGATCAGTCCGTCCTTCCATCGGTCCCTCCGAGATCTCTTGTCCGGAGCATGTCTTTTCTCCCCTTGGCCAAATTTAGATCATACTTCATCCACATAGTATTTGGGTAAAGGGTGTGCAGTGACCTTGAACCATGTTTCTAAGTCGAAGCTGAAGGTTACAGCAGAATTATATATAAAAAAAAAATCCTTTTCCGGAGCACGAGGACAATATTGTCCCCCGAAACAGCAACTATAAATTGTATTTTTTCGAGCCGCAGCCGAAGTGGTTTTATTACACGAAAGAATACTTGATTTAATGATAGCAATTCATTTTGCTATTGGTAAATAAGGCCGAATTATCAGACTTTAAATGTAACGTAAGGATATGGGTAACTCGAGAAATGTTCCGAGATGAAACACGGGGAAATGATGTCGGTAAATAGGCAAGTCTATGATCAAAAAACAAAACTCACGGGTAAATGTTGCAAGTTATTTGCCATTATTTCATATAAAAAATTTTACACCGGTAATTTAAATACTCCAAATATGACACACCATCACCCCACCCCGCCCCACCCCACCCCCAATCGGAGTGGGATGTAGGGAAAAGCTTATAATTTGCAGATTCCACATAATATTACATGAACTTAACCAAATTTACTCGAAGACCTTTGCTAACTATGATTCATCACAAAGCAAAGGCGGTTACGTAGAAAACTTACTACATCCAATATTTGCAATTGTATGACATTTCGATAGAAAGTTCATATTGTATTTGCTCTATATTTCCTGTTTCTACGGATATTAAGATTGTTTCCTAATGTGCAATTAAGTTTTATACCCCATACCAACACGTTTTTCAGTACTGATTGATCGCTGATGTCATGCTTTAAACATTGACCTACTAAAGAAGACCACAATTCGATATATATGTAAGTGTAACAAATTCAGCGAAGCAAAAATACTAGACAGTATTTATTATATTATATAGTGGGATTGCAAAGGAAAACAAATGCTTTTACCTCGAGATAAGTGGTTTGAGGGGGGGGGGTTTTTCTTCAAAATTTCATTTTTGTTAAGTTTAAAAAATGCATTCCTATCCTAATTCCAATAGTAAACTATTTACTCTATTTTAAGTCTTACTATTTATGTTTGGATGAAATTTCACAGTATGCGCTTGCGTAGATTGAACTTCCGAGACGATTTAGCCACGCACAGATTGGATCCTCTTCTCTGTTGAATAGACAGTGCTGGGGTTTACAGATTTGAACACACTTCATTTACGCTGCAATATGGGAACAACATCTACCTCGTTTTGAAATCGTTTCCGTTTCCCTGATATCTAGTATTTATTGCCTAGCTCGATTTGTATATCGAGGTTTAGAGACTGATCCGTGCGAAGCTGATATTAGTCTGTGTTATAATGATTGAATATTAGAAAGTCGTTATCAGATTAGTTTTTATTTTCAAATGCATACATTGACACTCTTACAACCAATCATTTCTGTAGTTAAACTCCATTTCAATTTTTTTTTTTATTTTTAAAATCCCGAAGTTTCGTACACGGAAAATGGGGATATTGTTATTATCATCAAGGGAAATTATCTTTGCAAAGCAGTTTTCACTCATATTTAAAAGTCGTTTGATGAGAAGTTTCCATATTAAAGATTTGGAGAGCTTTAGATTTTGAATTTTATAATTATTTATGAAATATTGTATTATATTCGGACAGAGCTGCAATGCACGTTTCAAAATAAAAGAAAATTTAAAAAAAAACCAAAAACTTGTATTATACTTGTGTTATAGTTTCACTTTATGTTTAAAACAAATAATAATTAAGAGTTTTATTTTTAAAGATTTATTTTCATTTAAAAACTATGCATATAACATATGTTCAACACATGAAAGCCCAGACCGTTAACCGTTTACATTGCAGATTCACTAGCGCTAATGCAGAATGCAGAATCGCAAAAATGAGTTAATAAATAATGATAATTCCTGCGAAATTCACATTATTTTGAAATTAATGTGTACCATTACGAAGAGAGAATGCTCAATTTTAAAGTGCATCGCGCATTTTACAATACAGCGACGTAAACAAATCAAGAAAGTAAACAAACAACTGCATTAATTCATCCTAGAAAAACGAGACTTGTTTCGAGATATTCCGAACAAGCATAACAATGACGGATGGGTTTTTATACCTTTCTCCGACGTTTTGTGTGTTAATCAGTTTATAAATACACTATTTTTTTACTGAAAAATAATGCACTATACTTTTGTATAAATACATCTAGTTAGATTAAACTTAGTTCTTATTTTCTGGTGTTTTTTTTTATAATTCTGATACTTTACATGTATTACGAGCATATTTCACTTGTACAAACGGAGAATGTTTCAACAAAACACACAAAATTACCTCCCTTTCCAACGAGTCGGTTATTTCTAAAAAAAGATGGGTGAATTAGATAGCGAAAATGTCCATTCAGTTCAGTCGTAAAATACAATTTCAAATTTATTTCCAATTAAATCTATTCGACAGTGTTATAATACAAGTTTGCAAAAGGACATTTTCAGTTTTGAATGTTTTAACAAACGATTAGAAAACAAATGTTGCCCTTAGTTTTGTGGTATCAAACCCACAACCTAAAAATCCTAGTTCTATAAGGTTTCCTAATGTCTTGTTCTCTAACCACTGAGCCATTTCATTCACAACAAATGCGTTGTTTAAATGTTACATGCGACATTGGCCCCAAGTTACGGACTTGTATTATTTTTCTAAAACGTTCAATTGTTGGGATACAAAATGATATGATAATTTCTAATATATAGTTGGTCAACTCTCCACGTTTTTGTTGATTGAAATCGGTTTGTTTTTTTATTAGACCTTATTTAGACTGACAACAATATGGATCACAGACCAAGTGGCACTCTTTACAACAAAAACATTGAAGTTCTAAAAAATGAAACGATTTGGAGGTTTTGATACGCATACACCAGTTTAAATGAACATATTCCAAATATTAAACATATTTAAGGGTTAATAATCGATGTTATGTTAAATATACATTGTTTTGAATGATTTTTAAAAAAAATTATCAGATTTGTTAATACTTAAATTTTACAGTATCTTATTTGTCTTTATAGGCATTTTACACGGCTTATCAACCCATCTTCTTTTGATCAAACAAATAGGAAATCGAAATACATTAAATCTAAATAGCAATTTTTCATTTTTTATATGAAGGGGAAGGAGAAAATGAGCAAAAACAAAAATTCAAAAAAAAAAAAAAAAAGAGAAAAGACAAATACAACTGATATTGTTCTATCGATCTTTATAATAACAATAAAGTATTTTATTTAGACAGGATAGCAAAATAAAAATAATGTACTAGTTTACATTGTGATCCTGTATCAACATATGTACAAAAACGTCACCTACATGTAAAACACATGGGTATTAAAAATCAAACACCTTTCATTAGACAAATTATAGAAATAACTATAATTGCACTTACCAAAAGCTGAAGGATAAACTATCTTATAAGTTCCTTGTTGTTAATGACTCTTTGTATGTGCAATTATGCCATTTGGCATTTTTACGGTTCTCTTTTTGGCCGCAAGAAGAACTCCGAAGAAGCGAAAGCAAGGGAAAAGAACCCCAGAATCATCTACTAACTTAAAGCCCAGAGTACAGGTGACAGGAATTACAATAGGTCTGGGGCATTAGCAGACATTAATTAAGAAAAAATAGGTCGTTCTGTCATCAGGTCTTCTAGTCCCCGGTGGTACTGGTTTCGACCCCACACCCATTTAATTTAACTTTTTGCTCTTGAAAGTACGCACATGTTATGAAAACAAGTGCAGAAGATTATTATAGAGCGCGCGAGGCACACAGATTGTGGTGACTTTGCATGGATCGAGCGGAAACGCCCACAGATTATTTTCATCTCTTTCTTTTAAATCTTCAACAAATTCAAGCCTTTTTTCTATTTAAGACTAAATTTAATTAATTATCTCATTCATGCTTGGTTTTGTTGACGATAAACATATTTAGTCATAAAAGTTTAAAAAGGGAGGAAAGAAAAAAAAAAAGATTTATACTTTGGGGGGAAAAAGTAAGATTGGCTTCAAAGCATAACTTTTTTTTTAATTTTGAGATTTATTATCCATTGCCTGATTTCTTTTTTTTTTAACAATGAGTAATGCTACATACAGGTATGAACATGGTAAACTATCGCAATTAACCTTTTTGTACAGGTAAGTCATAAATCCGAAAAGAGCGAAATATCCTTAATGATAACTTCAACACTGACTGAAGGTTTTACAATTAACAGCAGATGACATAAACCGTTTACACCTGTTAATTCGTTTTTGGGACATCGCTTATGCCATTCTATCTTTGTCCATATTGCATCATCGTTTGAGTATGTGGAAAACTTGCCCTTTTGCTTTAATCATCATCGGCCCATCTTGGGTCATCGACTAACTGTTTAATCTTGACTCTGTTTAAAAAAAAAAAAACTTTGCATTTTGGTATCTTAAAGCTACTCTTGGACGCATTGATACCAAGAACGCAAATCTTTTTGCTTCTTTGCAAATGAAATCGGTCCATTTTTGGCCAATTCTTAAGAGGGCTCGATGGTCGTGGCCATTTTTAGGAGACTGTATTGATCTCTTTTAGAAGAAGAGCTCTATATAAATTTATAGTACAATACTCAAACTTATTAAAAGGTAAAATATATGGGTTTTTTTAAACTAAATAATTAAAGTGTGTAGCTAAACAAATCACATCTCAGAATTTTAGGTCGATCTGATTTTAATTTGTTGACCACCCAGCCTCATTAAGGTCAGAGGTCAGAGCAGTTTGCTGTAATATACATTATTTAGTATGTTATATATAGGACTTAAGAAATCTTTTGTTTGTTAAGTAAAAGAAATTATGCTGGTAATAGACCAATGCTTGTATAAATTGCATATGGGAGAAATACACTCGATATGACCAAAAACACATTCAATCAATCAATAAAGCATTGTAATGACAATGAAGAATAACTCAAACATTCTATAAGCAATTGTTTTATTTGTTAATAAGGATCAAAATCTGTTGATGAAACTTCTATAAGAAACATAAAGATTGTAAGAAAATGCTTCATAGCATTGGTAATAGTATACACATGTCTATAATTTTCTCTCTTTTTCTCTTAATCTAATTTTGTTTGTTTTGCTTGATTATAAGGGTGGTGTTTTTTGTTGTTGTTTTTTTTTTTCGAGGAGGGGGGGGGGGGTATCCAAATTAAACTGTGGCCAATTTAGACTGTATTGATCTCCTATAGAAGAAGATCGAGCTTTGTATATCCCACCCAGAAAGCCAGTCCTGTTTGCGAGTTCATTGCCCTGTTTAAAGATGCATGCGCGTGTGTGTTTGCACGCCGCATCAATCAAACGATGACACAAATCCCTCGACTTATATACCAGTCTATTGAGCATGATGCACTTTGATTAAGTCGAGCGATTAAACACATTGTGGTGTACTTTTGCTGCTGCATGTTGTTTTTATCAAGAAAGGCGGATGTATGTCATTGTTATCGCTGTTTCGGGATTATCTTGAACTTTTGGGATTTGATATTCATATTAGCTTCACATAAACTGTTTGGGTAGTATGCTTCTCTTAAGATAAGGATAGGAAAGTCTTTCTCTCTCTTCGTCTCTTTATTTACTCTCTCTCTCTTTCTCTCTCTCTCTCTCTATCTCTGAATTATTTTTGCATTAATACAGAGAGAGAGAGAGAGAGAGAGAGAGAGAGAGAGAGAGAGAGAAAGAGAGAGAGAATTGTTACGATATTTGAAAAATAGACATGCAGTGAGTTCTGTAATATTTGAATAACCTTGGAGCATTTAGAGGGCTACATGGTCGCGGCCATTTTTAGACTATTTTAATCTTCTTAAAAGAAGAGCTCGGTATAAAGATAAAGGAAAATGATCACATTTTAAAGTTAAAATATTTGGATTTTTTCTTTACTAAAAGTTAATTTTTTTCACCAAAAATTAACATATGTCAAAGTTTAAGAAAAATCTGATGATTAATTTGTTCACCACCCAGCCCCCTTAAGAAGATTAATGATAAAAACTAAGATATAGAGCCCTAAGGCCTCCATGTTGAGGCATTGGCAAATGTTGATTTGTTGATGAAATCATGGCCATTAATAATTTTGAGTGTATGATAGGAAATAACTTCATAAATCATGATTATGAATGTAATATCTTTGCATATGCATATTTGATTCATGAATGGGGAATAACCGTAAAAATCTGAAGTTTTAATATAATTTTTAGCTCACCAGAGCTGAAGGCTAAAGGGAGCTTTTTTGATGACCTTTTGTCTGGTATCCTTCTGTCTGTGTATTCGCAAACGTTTTATATTTTAGATTTTTTCTCCAGAACCACTCGGCCAATTAAAATTACAGTTTTTTATCACCTTTTCGTAATTCGTCTATTCGTAAGCTTTTTTTTTTATTTTAGACTTCTTCTCTAGAACCACTATATATGAAAATTCTAGTACAAACTATGCATATTTTTGTTCCTTTCTTGTTAAGTAAATAAGCAGCATGCTAATTAAAGAAGCATAAAAAAAAAAATACTCAAATGATGTGAATGTATGCAAAATATTTAGACATGTAGATTTATTGAATTTAATATAGTGAAGCTTATTTAGCAATAAACATGTACTTCTGTCAGACGACATTAAAGTGAGCGATGTGGCCCTTGGACCTCTTGTGTGCTTTTGCCATTTTTTTTAAATTAGTGTCTTAACGACGTCATTAGCCCATCTGTTGAGACATTTTGCAATTTGACTCTTTAAAGATCTATGAAGTACTTGTATATCGAGGACTTTTAAATTCTTCTTTTGTTTCCAAAATTGATAGTGAGTGCCGAGAGGATGCATGCATTATACAGCGAATACGTGTAAAGCGTTTTAGATTTGATCGTTCGAACAAATGATTTGCCAATATGTTACTGTTTTAAGTCCTTTCGAGGCGTTTTAATGACATCTTGCTAGAGTCCTCCT
The DNA here is from genome assembly GCA_020458035.1 of Magallana ariakensis. Classification (NCBI taxonomy): domain Eukaryota; kingdom Metazoa; phylum Mollusca; class Bivalvia; order Ostreida; family Ostreidae; genus Magallana; species Magallana ariakensis. The sequence goes on along the minus strand of CM035811.1, from coordinate 41,923,455 downwards.
TAAAAGCTTTAGGAGGAGTTATCCGTACCGTCAATTGAGTACCCTGTATCCCGCAGCTAGTATTATGAACAAAAAATGATTAATTTCAATTTTTTTAATAAGTTTCAATTTAATGACCACACAGCCTCCTTAAAAAGATTAATGATAACAACTAAGACACAGAATCCTAGGCTTCCATGTTGAGGCATTGACAAATGTTGATTTGTTGATGAAATCATGGCCATTTATAATTTTGAGTGTATGATAGGAAATAGAAATAACTTCGTAAATCATGATTATAAATGTAATATCTTTGCATATGCATATTTGATTCATGAATGGGGAATAACCGTAAAAATCTAAACTTTGAATATAATTTTTAGCTCACCAGAGCTGAAGGCTAAAGGGAGCTTTTTTGATGACCTTTTGTCTGGTATCCTTCTGTCTGTGTATTCGCAAACGTTTTATATTTTAGACTTTTTCTCCAGATCCACTCGGCCAATTAAAATTACAGGGTTTTTTTATCACCTTTTGTCTGGTGTCTTTCTGTTTGTTTATTCGTCTATTTGTAAACTTTTTTATATTTTAGACTTTTTCTCCAGAACCACTATATATGAGTACAAACTATGCATATTTTTGTTCCTTTCTTATCAAGTAAATAAGCAGGATGCTAATTAAAGAAGCATGAAAAAAATACTCAAATGATGTGAATGTATGCAAAATATTTAGACATGTAGATTTATTGAATTTAATATAGTTAAGCTTATTTAGCAATAAACATGTACTTCTGTCAGACGACATTAAAGTGAGCGATGTGGCCCTTGGACCTCTTGTTGGCTTTTGCCATTTTTTTTTAAATTAGTGTCTTAACGACGTCATTAGCCCATCTGTTGAGACATTTTGCAATTTGACTCTTTAAAGATCTATGAAGTACTTGTATATCGAGGACTTTTAAATTCTTCTTTTGTCTCCAAAATTAATAGTGAGGGCCAAGAGGATGCATGCATTATACAGCAACTACGTGTATAGCGTTTTAGATTTGATCGTTCGAACAAATGATTGGCCAATATGTTACTGTTTTAAGTCCTTTCGAGGCGTTTTAATGATACCTTGCTAGAGTCCTCCGTATCACGTATTTAACGTCTCATATAAAATACTAAAAAAAAGTTCTTATCTTGAAAACTGTATGAAAAAATATCCGAACAAATGGGGTACCCTTTGTGCAACATTCTAGTTCAACAGCTTATATTATTCTCAGATTTTGTTAGAAATTAATATCTAAGTAATATGCACATTTCTGATATATGTTAAGGTCTGTAAAAAAAAATTAAAAATCCTTTCTTGAAAACTGTAGGAGTTATCCGTACCGTCAATTGGGGCACCCTGTATCCCGCAGCTAGTATTATGCAAAAAAAAAAATGATTAAGTTCAACGGAAGGTATTTTTTGCATGAATTATCCACACACAAAAAATCCAAGTAATATGCACATCTCTCATATATGCATAATTGATTTGCAAATAAATAACCTTTCATATCTTGAAAACTGTAGGAGGAGTTATCCGTACAATAGAGGTACCCTTTTGGCAGCCGCCTGCTCGCCCGCCATTTTCACCATTTCAACAACCGGGATTTTTCCTTCGGAAAACCGCTTAACAGTGAATGAAAATTAATTTGAATTGTTAATAAATGAAAGGGATAAATCTGAGGACATTATATACCGACGGATTCTAAATAAAAATGACACAATCAAATGACTCATTATTTGTTTTTAATTAAATCAGTAGGTAGAAATTGTGACAATTTAAACTGTAAACACTCATAAAATTTAGTTTAATTAGCTCTAATTAAAGCAGGATGGGTGACACACATACCTGCATCCCTTATTTATTTTTATTATCATCATTAAGAGTCACAGAAATAGGTAATCTTTGGCAAGTCTTTCTACGCAGTTGAATTTAAGCCCATCGCTCTGTGCTCCCTGAAATCATAATCCTTATTGAGCCAAGAAAGTGATTTTCTACCTCTAAACAAAAAAGAGTTGAATGTACTTAAACAAACAATACATATCAAAATAAATATATTTATGTACATGTATGCCGTGGAATTAAATCAATAATATAAGAGAACCTCTGAAAGTAAATCAATGATAATCAGTTATGCTAAGTGATATTTCAGTAAGAAATATTGACTTATACAATTATGTAATTGTATAGACTTTAATTCGAACATATGTATTGAATAAATTAAATAAAGATCGGAAAACAGGTACCGTCTATATGTCATATCCCCTCCTCATATACATGTAAGTAGGTCAAGTTACATAGTAATTGGTGGCTATATAGCATAACATTCAGATGAAATTGTACACATGTAATTGATTAAGACAATAATAATAAGGATTTTTTAGCGAATTGTAGAGCTCAACAACAAGTATTTTCCGGAAATATGATTATAAATACGGCAAGATAATATGACCATCCAATTGTATAGACACCTTAGCAAAAGTTATGATTTGATTTTGAATGTAAAACGCTCGTATCTAATCCACGTCAGTCTAATAATTCGCCAAATAATTATATAATGACGAGTTAAAGAAGCTTTTTTTTTTAAATCTGATTTTTACATGCACTAGTATTCTTTGACCTTTAGAAAGAACATTGACCTTTGACCTTTGAACCCAGATTCTATCCATACGAAACATACATACTGGAACTTAAATATTACAATAAATCTACAATTCCCTAAATAGTTTTTTTTTTTAAAAAGAACTTTAGAATAACAACAACAACATCAACAAATACGAATCAAAAAATAAAATGGCTTTAAAGATCGACCTTCACCTTACAAATTTATCTGGTCGGCTTTTTGAAGTACTTTGTTCTAGAGTGCATGCTGCCGTGGGGACAGACAGTTCACGATGTTTGATTCCTTGATCATGCACCCAATAAAACAACAACCCCAAACTACACATTTACTTTTTCCATTTGATTACCAGACCTATAAGCCTTTTTATATTTATTTTCTAAACGCAAAGTGAGGTAATTGGGTTAGTGAGCAGTACACATTAAAAAAAACAACACATATTAAGGTTAATGGATGTGTAAATAGATGTAAATTTTTCTAAAAGTTCACTTTACAGATGGTGTTGTTTTATTTGTAAGATGAATTAAAATGGATATCCATTTAATTTAGATTATTTAATTCTTTTTTTAGAAGAACGTTCCCAGTGCAATGACCATGACAATTTTAAAAAATTGTTTCGGACAGAACAACAGTTAAAAGCAGGTAATACATGACACCAACGTATTTATTTGTGACGTTTATAAGAATTTATATTTTGTGTTATTATGTATGTATATTCAAAATATTAAAATCGTTCGAGCGAATAGCCACACAACCCATTCACCCATACACCCCCCAAAAAACAAGAGGCCCATAGGCCTAATCGGACACCTGAATTACCTGCAGTGTGACTTTTGCAATGTATATTCATGTACATTATAATTACAGGGCTAATGAAATCATTTTTAATATTCCGGGATTGCTTAATCCAATAAACTTTCGAAATTCTAAAAAGAATTATTGAAAAATTAAAGCATAACATACAGTGACATAATTGGACAAATTTTAAGTATCATAAAAAAAAAATCGGTCGAAATTACACCACCCTACCCAATATAATCATTAGAGCTTTGCCCTAACACAAGAAACCTTACCCAGGGGCCATAAAATTCGTAGTTTTGGAAGAGGCACTCTTCCTCATCATAACTATGTACTTGATTCATCGAATTAATACCCAGGAGCAGAGGAGGAGATTTTCAAAGAATTACTGCATTCATTTAGAGCCCCGCCCTAACACCAGAACCCATGACCCATGGGCCATGAACTTCACAGTTTTGGAAGATGCACTCTTCCTCATCACAACTATGTACTTAGAGTTCATCTGCTTAATATTCAGGAGCAAAGGAGAAGATTTTCAAAGAATTTATGCATTTTCACAATGTAATCATTAGAGCCCCACCCTAACACAAGAACCCCTGACCCAGTGGCCATGAAATTCACATTTCACATTTTCCTCATCATAACTATGTACTTAGTTCATTGGTTAAATACCTAGGATCAGAGGAGGAGATTTTTAAAGAAATAATTCATTTTCAGTATATAATCATTAAAGTCCCACCCTAGCGCCAGAACCCCTTACCCGGGGGCCATGAATTTCACAATTTTGGTAGAGAGTTCAATGCTTAATACAATCATGCCAGCAGTTTGACTGCTTGATGTCCAGTAGTAAAGTAGAAGATTTTTTAAAGATTGCATTAATTTTGATGGTTTTAGCCCCACCCCTCAGGTCCCAGGGGATCAGGGGCCATGAAATTCACAATTTTGACTCCCCTTCACCCATAGGTGCTATATGCCAAATTTGGTTGAAATTGGTTCAGTGGCTAAATATGTTCAAAAGTTTACTACCGACAAATGACGTACGACGAACGACGACGAGCAAATACAGATAGCAATAGATCACCTGAGTGACCCAGATGACCTAACAAATCGAGAGCGTCTTTTACTATTAGTAAAAATATTTTCGCTATTGTTTCTTCGGAGCAACTTTTTTTGTTCACAACGAAATATTGCTTGAGTAAATTTAAATTTGAATTTGCCTCTTTCCCCTTCTCTATCATCCCTTTTCATCCCGAGAGGGGAGGTATGTCGGTCGACTGGTCCAAAAAAAATTTGATAAAAGTTACACGATGCAAGGGGGAGGTATCCCAGGATTTTAAAAATATCTTTTGTTTTAGTTAGAGTTACCGCTCTTTGACAGCTGTTCGTAAAATTATCACTGTTTTGTTCTTATGCATTGAGAAAATAAAAAGCCGTGGCTATATTTAGACTATATAAATCTCCTTAAGAAGAAAGAACTCCGCATCTAAATTTAGAATTCATGTATATAGAATTTTTATTTACTAAATAATAGTTTACATATAAATAAAATCATCTTTTTTTAAAATTAGGGTAGATCTGATAGGTATGTTGTTGACCACTCAGCCTTATCCAGCCCTTTTAAGTAGGTTACACAGCCTCCTGGCGAAATATTTATTTGCAATATTATTTTGTTATCATGATTCATTATTAGAAAAATATAAATCATAACGTCAGGTGCCTGTGGTGGGTTTAATCTGATTTGTGAATGCAGCATGCCTCGAGTACTGTTATACACAAACACTACAGCGAGTTCAGAGTAAGTATAGGGTGTAATGCACCCAAACGATCGGTAAACTACGACGGATTATATGCCATATAACCCATGTGTAGATCTTGAGTGGGGGGAGGGGGGTCCGGACCTCCTGGAAAATTCAAATTTAATAAACTCACATTATAATAGTAAAATTCCCGAAAATAGGCCTCGGACCTCCCCTGGGAAACAAATCATCCCTTGGACCCCCTCCCTCCAATGTCCGTGAAAGCGACTCCAGTCGCATTTTAAAAGAATTTTTCTTACATAAATCAGAATAATATTACCTGTAGAAAAAGACCTGATTTTTTTTTTTACTTATGGTGAAAGATTTTTGAATATTATTCATACTAGACTTCGTCATAAATGCGCACTAAATAGTGATCTATTTTGTTGTAATATTATTAATTGTCCACTCTGTTCGTGTGGTAAGCTCGAAACCACTTACCATTATTTTTTTACTTGTGACAAATATTTAACAAGGCTAGAAATGTTCTGCTTAATGAAATTGCCCATATTGTAAATCTAAATATTGTTAATACTCATGTCCTACTTTGAGGCGACAGCGCAGTTAGTGTCAGTGAAAACAAACATTTATTTTCTTTAGATTATCGTTATATCAAAGACACAAAAGACACAAAAAGATTAAGTTGATGTTTGTACACCATTACAAATTTTATATAAAACTGTCATATGATCTGTTGACCTTACATGTTGTGTATACATTATTCACGATGTAGTACCGAAACAGCTGCTATTGGTAAAAAGAACGCGCTCAATGTTTCTATTCGAAAATTATACGGCTACTAGCTGAAAAAAATGGCCGAAATAGTAAGTATTTTTCTTCGCACATTGAACAAAATGCTCATTTATTTAAATATTTTAGCTAAGTAGTCTAGTTGACAACCCTTACTGAACAAAACACACATTTTAACACTAAAATATCAGTCTATTTTTCTACAAAATAAAGAATTTACATTAAACTTATCGAATAACTATCGTTCATTTGGGCACATGTCCAAGCAAAGAAGTCTTTTGAACTTAATTGCGCCATATTTAAAGGCACTTCTAAGAAATTGAAGCGACATATTACTTGATATTAGTACTCTGTATAGTTTGCTGGTCAGAATTTCCCATTTCAATCGTTTATTAAGGAACTATAAAGATTTACTTCACAAAACTTATGTTACGGCTACTATTAGACAACAACACCGGTTTCTATTGGAAATGTGCAGTTCCTAATTTTAATGAAGTTACATTCCCTTGCATTGAATTAAACACTTATTTTCAGTGTTTCTATATTCTTTTGAGTATATGATCTATAAATTATGCAATAGTAGATTCCTATACAATTATAAAACTCACATGTACCATACTAATTGCATGTATGTATTTACTGTCATTGTCAATAAGTACTTTACTCAATATTTTGATCGTTTAGTAAATGTTACTTTTTATGGAAATTAAATCGTTCGGTAAGAAGTTTTTTTTTATTAACTGTTAATATTTACATTCAGTGTAACGGATTTCAATTTTCAAATCATCTTCGCTAGCTAGGGGTTTTTGGTCCACTCCATAAACGGAATCACAGTGGACCGAAAACCCTTGGCTAGCGAAGATGTTTTCAATTATATTATCTTTGTTGCCAAACTAAAGCATTTAATTTTTTTCCATTGAAAGCTATCTAAGTTCGAATGAAATAAAAAAATGTTATTTTTGATGTGCTGTTTAGTAACCATGGTAACACTATTAAACTATTCATTCGCCCATGAAAAATTTTCAATCATTGAAAAATTCACAATATTTTTGTGCGAGGTTTTTATTTTGTATAGCTGAAACTGCTGCAATTTGTGTTCAAAATAGCATGAAATGGCCATTTTTTAATCCTTTACTTTTTACCATGGCGTCATGTCCCCATAGCAACCGTTTAAGGTGGTCTTAAGGGTATCAAAATACGAAATATGAAAGAAAAAATCGCTGACTATGCATGGCCACTGAATTTTGATATTTACGGAGAACTGATTTAAAAAAAAAGAAAAAAGAAAAACAATCATGCGGAATTAAATAAAACTAATTTGATTCAATAATTAGGGATCTTAGTTTTTTATTGTGATTATTAATGGATTTTCCATACAAAAAGAATTTTGCTAGCTTTTGTTCTACTCAATCTGTAAACACATTTGAGTAAAATAACACTAAAATCTAGGCTTTTTCTTTCTTATTCAATGGTCAATATACATGTACATGTTTTCCTGTTAATTTTTAATTGAATAAAAACATCCTTACGATATGTAAAAATTAAATGAAAAAGACATTGTGCAGAATTATCATTTCATTTACGAAGAGATACATAATATCCTGAGAAAGACTGAAGTTGCCACCACAGGCACGTGACGTTATATATTTTTCTCATAATAAAAAAAAAATACCCTCTACCTATTAATAGTATGCGTGTATTATTAAGGTACTAGTATTAGGGTGTTTTATTTTTATTACGAGAAAAAATTATAACGTCAGGTGTCTGTGGTTGCCACATAAGTTTTCTTATCCATTAGAACCATTTTAACAAGGCCTTGGACTTTCAGTAGGACGTGACTATCTATTTACTGCGTCAAAACAAGTTAAAATGATGCTGGTTTCAAGTGAAATATACACCGATTGCGTAGTCTTTACTCAAAAGCCAGACAAATCTTGTTGATTTCAATGAGCAATGGCTGAGTGGCCTACGATGAAATAGACAGGATTACGTCACAATGCTGTTTGACACCAACTACCCAAAGTCCAAGCTCTATGGTTCTAAGTGTAACCAAAAAAAAAAATGAAAAAATTAATATGGATCCGCGTTTGTCCAGACTTCCACTTTTTGCTAAGCTTTGATTTTAGCCTGATTTCTTTGTAAACATTATACCTTCTCATTTCTCATGTTAAAAAATGCACTGACCTCCCCGCTGTAAATTTAGTCTTTAAGCTAACTAACTTTTTGCCATCGAAACTAAGTATACACATGAAATGTCCAGAGGTTGAAGGGGGTGGGGGGGGGGCTTCATAATAAAAAAAAATGTTCCCGTGACTTTTCACCCACTTAATCAAAACTTTCATTCAGCAGCCGGTGCATTGTTTTCAGTTTATAGCCGGTGCTAACAATCCAATATTTCAAATAGCAACCGTAACTTTTAAAATTAATGTGTATTCCATATATATCTTTTAAAATATACTTTCCTGTTCATTTTGTCTTCCTTGATGAATCAGAATAGATTTACACATATTTTCACGGGTCATAACCAACACAATCTGCTTTCTAAATGAAAATATTAGCATAAAACTTTGTTTGGTGTGCCTTTTGATTCGTCACCCACGTAAGAAATTTTTCTATATTAGGTTACTTATTAGGCCAGTTAGCAAATAACATTTGTTATCAATTACAATAATTCCTTACACGTTCCGTGCACACGGATTGTTTTAAAATTTGCTTGAATTTGGGACACTTTTCGCTGATTTTGTGGCCTGACCCATGAAATCTATATCAACTAGCAACCGTTCAATTTTCGAATAGAAACATCGAACGCCGTTTTTTACCGATAGCAGCCGTTTAGGTACTACACCGTATTATTTGTACTGTATTATATACTTGTGTTGGGAGAGAGCAGTATAGATTTTGAACTTCTGCCCAATTCCAGTTGTAATTTTGTACAATACAAATATGTTCAAATCAAAACCCCCTCCCTGGAAAAAAATTGTGGATCCGCGCATGTATATAGCCGTAGATGACAAACAGCAAGCGAACATAAAAACATCTTGCAAGAATGCACAGGCAAAGTAGATGAACTTAAATCTGCTCTGTTAAGATTCTTTTAGGACAAGTGGCATATCTGGCCAGTACATGTTATGTGAGCATCAGAATCTTGTGGAAAGAATTGATGGGCAGTGTACCAAATGAAAATTAATGCTGATATTGTACATCAAGCTAAATCAAACATCTGATTAATATTACACATATTACAAATGCTTTTATTCGGAGAAGGCGGGGGGGGGGGTGTAATGATATTTAATTACTTTTAGGAAAGAGATTTTGAAACAAAACCGAAAAAAAAGTTTTGTGCGATTTTCATAGATGTATTGATTTTTTTTTTACATTTGCGTTATGTAAATAAAATTTATTACATACACTATATACAAATGATTGATGAATATTCATATGAATTACAAAATGAATCTCCAGATTGGTTCAGAAATTTTTCATTAATCCCTGACGAAGATTAACGAAGCCATTACGTTGTATATGCAAATGTTTCTAAAATGTTATCACGATGAATCATGATAAAAGAAATTGAAAGGAATAAAATTTCATTTATTTGGTGATTATCATTCATCTTTAAATGCTATTTTGGATCAAATCTTATTATAATATTAAAAGTACAAGATTTAATAAAACTAGCAGTAGCAACAAAAGTTAAGCAGTCGAAACGTTTCAATAAAAATCGCAGGCACATGACATATGTTCCTAAATAATACAAGATTTTTAAAATCTGAATTTATTAATTTATTTTTGTGTTAAATTTTCATTTGAAAAGAAGTGGTTAGATATTTGAATGACATGTAATTTATTTTTGAATATCAGTTTATTTTCCGGTGCATAAGGATTACTGGCTCTATCATTTATTCCGCATTTCTCCATTTATTCTAACAAAAAGTGTTTCGTTTTGTTTTCTCTAAGATACCAGTGCTTTCTATTGAGTTTATTGTGTTGTCTAGGCTTTTGTGGTAGGCAGTTGCTGCCAATGCTATTATTTTCTTTTTTTAATTTAAACATATTTTATTGAATAAAATCAATAGGATTGGACAACAGACATAGCCTATGTATATCCTCTCCTGGGAGCTGCGGACGATGATTAAATGCTATAATTATTGACAAAGTTATATTATTGATGCCCTCATTGCTATAACTGCTATTGTGGAAATACCCGGTATTGTTGTTATAGCTGTTATTGTTATAAAAGCTGTTATTGTTGAAATACCCGCTATTGTTGCTATAGCTGTTGCTGTTGTTGTTGTTATAGCTGTTATTGTTGAAATAACCGCTAATGTTGCTATAGCTGTTGTTATAGCTGTTATTGTTGTTATAGCTGTTATTGTTTTAATACCCGCTATTGTTGCTATAGCTGTTGTTGTTGTTGTTGTTATAGCTGTTATTGTTGAAATACCCGCTATTGTTGTTATAGCTGTTGTTATTGTTGTTATAGCTGCTATTGTTTAAATACCCGCTTTTGTTGTAATAGCTGATATTGTTGTTAAAGCTGTTATTGTTACAATAGCTGTAATTGTTTTTATAGCTGTTATTGTTGTAATAGCTGTTATTGGTGTTGTAGTTGTTATAGCTGATATTGTTGTTATAGCTGTTATTGTTGAAATACCCGCTTTTGTTGTAATAGCTGATATTGTTGTTAAAGCTGTTATTGTTACAATAGCTGTAATTGTTTTTATAGCTGTTATTGTTGTAATAGCTGTTATTGTTGTAATATATGTTATTCTTGTAATACATGTATCTGTTATTGTTGTTGTAGCAGTTATTGTTGTTATAGCTGTTATTGTTGTAATAGCTGATATAAACATTAACAGCTGTTACTAGTACTATTTGTTATTGATCATGACGTTATAGTTGCTGTTGTTGATGAAGATGCTATTATCCTATAGCTTCATGTATCGTTTTTGTTATATCAGCTTTTGTACTTGGTATAGACGCTTTTGCTTTATAGCTGATTTCCGCTGATAGCATTGTAATATAGAAGTTGTTCCAGTTATTGATATAGCTGTTGTTGTCGTTATAGCGATCAATACAGTTGTGTTATAAAAGCTCCTTTTCGTTTAGGCTGCTGCTCTTGTTTTCCTTTGCATGTTGTAACGATTATTGGGTTTTTTCTTTAGACATTTGTTGTTTAATTTTTGTTTTTGTTCAGTTTGATTTGTTATATATTACTCACAGGCACCTGACGTTATAAATTTTTCTCATAATAAAAATAAATACCCTATATCTAATAATACACAAGGTACCCATCCCCGCCATCTTGGATTTATTTCAAACTGTCACATCAGCTGGAAGTTTTGCTTGAAACTCATCGGTAAAATTATTTTGCGATCCTCTTCGTGTCCCGATCGGTCATTCAACATCTAAGCTTACAACCAATATAACTAATATTAAATAAGATCAACAATTTATTATTATTTATTCTAATAAGTTTTTCCGATTGCTTTTTTGTCTTTCCTTGTCTTTGGATTTCAATTCAACGCACACCAACCATTCAAGACGTTACTGATTACGGGGGCTGGATTGTCGTGGCCAAAAATTGCGCTATTTTTGGACAGATTTGGACAGCATGCGCGGATCTAGAGGGGGGGTCGGGGGGGTCCCAACCCCCCCTGGAAAATGAAAATTTATTAAATTTACATAGTAAAATTATCGAAAATATGCCTCGGACCCCCCCTGGCAAACACAATTATCCTTCGGACCCCCCCCCCCCCCCCTGGAAAAATTTTCTGGGTCCGCGCATGGACAGTGTTCTTAATTCCGAACACATACTGTGTATCTATTTTACATTTTCTTATAGAGTCATATTACCTGCCTCTGATATTCTTTCAAATACCATCACCAGCCTCGTTCAAATGGCGACTCGATCTACAAGTAAATTTAACATACTTCATTTTCCGAGGTCGGCAAGCGTGTTTAAGAGAAAATCTGAGGCAAAAGTGACGACACCAGCAGCAAAATATCTGAAGAATTTAATGGTACTAATTTTTTCCACAGAATTTGTGTGGAAATAAGGTTAGTCAGTCGGTCCAAAACTAGCGCAATAAACTGCACTTTTTAAAAACACGTAAAAGCTTTTTTTTTTCAGACCTGATCGATCGTGTAAATATTTTTTTAAATTCAAAATGCATGGTGTGTGCATAACCGCCCCCGTTTCAAACTATAATTTATAGAGCTTCAAATTTGAATTCTTAGCCTGTGATAAATACATTGTACATCATTTAAATTCCCTCAAAAACACTTTAGACCTTTCTCTTATAATTAGTTTTCGAATATAGATATAAGAATTGTAATTTAAAAAGAAATAAAAATATGCCCGAAAAGTAAAGCGATGAGAAAGAGAGAGAGAGAGAGAGAGAGAGAGAGAGAGAGAGAGAGAGAGAGAGAGAGAGAGAGAGATGTTTGCATGGCAACTTTCACTTTCTTTTGCTTTTAAAATTCATACGAACATTTTCAAAATTTAAATATGAAATTAATTAATATATATTTCTACTATATATTTACATCATCATTATCATTGTATCGCACAATAAATCATGTCGATATAAAGCATGCAACAACAGCTTGATGACTTTTAAGGCGAGGATGTCTACCTACATACCGGTATATGTTTCCTCTCCTTGTCTTATTCATTCGCTTGTAGGAGTAAAACAATATATATATATGAAAAATAATAATATAGGAAAGCAGCAATAAAAACAAGTGCATCACGCCGAGAAGTTGTTCATCACGTAATATATGCATGTCGCCTGCGCAATATAATTAACGGTTACCTGTGATTCATGAATACATATTAATACATAAACATTTATTTATACGTAAACAAAGAGGCCAAGGACAAGGGATACCAAGTGCTAACTTGTAAAAATGTATATTTTTCGTTATGTTTTTATTTTCAATCATAAAAATTATATATTGTTTGTTAATGCTCCTCTGAATTACTTTAATTTTAATTAACTTCCTAAATAGGAGAAACCAATATATAAATCAAACTGTAGCCCGGATATACACGTAATTATGCGTGTGTCTAAATTATTTGGAAAAAGTTGTTAAGAGTGTATAAACAATTAAATATATATGATGGCGTATTATATTAAATTCCATTTTAAAAAGCGTAATTCATACACGTATAATTTTAGGTAAAAAAATTATAATTAGAACATGAGGTAATAGATAAAATGTATATTTGTTTTGATAGATACGAATTACGGAAACCAATAATATACCTGTCACAAAAGAATTTTCCCGATATGGCCTCATTACGAAGATATGCACTTTGAATTACATTTATTTTCATCTTTATTTTTATTTGGGGGATTTTTTTACGAGGCATCATCAAAAACTGTTATTGTTTAGAACTACGACATCTTCGGAAACGAATATGAAGAATTCACTTCCCATCGGATGAATTATGACGTATTTTCGATCTTCTCTTGAATTTTAATCAGTTTCCATTTTCTGGATTGGAAACACACAATACAAAAGATTTGCTATATTCCACGGTTCATCTATTTTTGACAGACCCCGACTAAAGCAAACCATCGAACGACCTGTCAATACATCTCTTTAGTGTTTTTTGACGTGTAGCGATTAACGACAAGTTGAGTAACCGCAAAAGAACAAAAAGACCTTACCGACAGCGGCAATTCGTCACGTGGTCACCGATGCGTGACTGATGGCGTTTGATTAATGCGACCAAGGAAACGACGTATGCATGTAAGTTCAAGTCCCGACGTTAAGAGGTTTGTAGAAACCCGGCCAGCTATATAAACTCCCTCTCATCAGTTCCAAATCAGAAACAAAAACTTCGATCACGGAATAACAACACTCGAAACAGCAAGGACTTAATATTTATTTTATCTAACCTATTTAGCAACATGATGATGCTTGTGTGCCTGCTATTGCTCTCTGTCGTTAAGGACTCCTTCCAGCACGGCTATATGATTGACCCTCCCTCCAGATCCTCCCTTTGGAGGGTCAACAAAAAGGCACCCCCCAATTATAACGACAACCGACTCTACTGCGGGGGCAGAAGCGTAAGTTACCGTTATTTTTTTTAAGCTTTAGCTGTTTCTTTTTTTTTTTTTCACATTTTTTATTGCAAAAGATAAAGAAAAAAGACAAATTCAGAATTCAAATGGGATTGTTTGATTGTAATTTCATTTCAAAATTTTTAGATTTTGTTCAATTCGATCTGTTTTATTAATTACGAAATGATTTAAAATAACGAAAAGGGTTTTCAAATTTCAGAACAACCAAAATAAATAAAAAGAGGTATAGCGCACTTAATTTACGATTTCGCCTAAAATAAATCCCTTTTGCAAAGATCATACATTTCAAATATTATACAATATTTAGTTAAAGAAGATTCAAAGGAACGCAGATTACACGATTATCATGTTAAACGAGTCTTAAGTGTCTTACACGACATCATTAAGATCTTCAGGTTTTGTTAGGGAAATACAGGAAAATTGTTAGTATGCAATAAAAAGTTAAGATATTTGACCATTTGAACCACTTTAAATCAAAGAAATTCGACTAATATTATGTTCTACAGGTATAGTAGTACATGTTTACATTAAATTAATTTTGGTTTAACGTGGTCTTCGTAATCAAAATTAGGAGTGATTTTCTAACACCATCATTTATATAGCCACATATATTAAAAAGACATCTTATGAAAGTGTTATATGGGTGGACTAGTGGTAACGCGTAGGTCCTTTTAATTTTGCGGTCGCTGGATCGATTCCAACAAGTAGTAAATATTTTTTTTAGTAACAGGTACTTTTCGCTCAAACACGGGTATAGGCTAAATAATAATGGGAAAAGGCGCTATACCTCTTTGAAAAATGCATTATTTCAGCATTGGAGACAAGGAAATGCAACTTGAAGAATTATAACATTTATTATGTCGTTCATTTTACAGAAAATACAGCAGTTTGGGGGTTTATGTGGACCCTGTGGGGACCCTTACGATGGTGAAAGGGAAAACGAGGCTGGAGGAAAATATGCTTTAGGAATAATATCAAAACAATTACCGGATGGAGCCAAAATTCTCGAAACAAAAGTTGTCAACACAGCCTTTCACAAAGGATACTACGAGTTTCGAATCTGTGCCAACAATGACGTCACCAAAGCAGTGACGCAAGAATGTCTGAACGAGAACTTGATGACGGTTATGGAGGGTGATGATAGGTACCCCACGCGCTTCTACCCTCCCGGACCCGGGGAACACCTTGTGCACGTGAACCTCCCAGAAGGCATAAAGTGTTCTCAGTGCGTTGTACAATGGCGATACAGAACAGGTAAGGAATGATAAAGTTTGATTTTGATAAAACCATTCATTTCTATTCTTCAAAAAAAGATGCTAAGTATGTCAATTGTTTTGTGTCATGTATCTAAATGTGAGCTTTTTGTAATACAGGAAACAGCTGGGGCCGAGACTTAGACGGCACTGAATGTATCGGCTGTGGAGTCCAAGAGGAGTTCCGGAATTGCGCAGACATCAGCATTGGTTCCGGTGACGACAAAGACCAGCAGACCCAGAATGACAACAAAGAAACATCGGAACCACTCGTGACAGAAAGTAACATACACCCCAGGTTCAGGACTCAGTGGACATTCGCTCCAAATCCACACAAAGAGCCAAGCACCACCACGTCTTCCCCGGTCATTAGTACGATTCGTCAACCGGAAGCCCCTACTTTCATGGTAGATCATCTGTGGAGTAAGACTCAGTTTGTTCGTCCTCGCATCAGCATCGACATGAACAAACACAAAGAACCCCCAAGCACGCCTAAACCAGCTCCACGAATTTCCTTCTTGGAACCTTTAACCACGACGGAGAGTCCAGTTATTGAGACAACCACTCTGACATCGATGGAGGCTCGTCTTCTGAAGATCAGGAAACTCCAGAGACTAGCCGCTCTCGCTATACAGATGAAAACCTTGCTAAACACGCTGCGTCATCTACCCGTGTTTCAAAACCTCAATCTTGGAATACTGGACATGGAGTTGATGGGCCAAAAAGAAGCTCCGTGGAACAACTTGGCTAGACCAACTGTAACCGAGAAACCAAAGCAACCAAGATCTTTCCCTTGGCAGTCTGGAATGTCCCTAAATCAAATCAAATCTAAACCTGATACCAAATCGACAACACCCAAGAGCCCTGCACATATTCTTCAAATCCCATCCTCTCGAGTAAGCTCCAGATTCAATTACCCAATTCTTCCACCACCTAACCCTCTCCTGATTGGACAATTTAGGAAAGAGAAGACAAGAACGGTAACCCTGAGTTCTGGAAACGACCAGACGAATGCAGATGAAGTGAAACCTACCGAGAGTCCGAAAGAGGAGAAGGAAAACGTGCCGGTGTACACAAACGAGTTCAATGTCATCAGCCCAGAATCCTTAGAGGGAGAGGTCAGCATCAAGGACTGGTACAGGAAGATTGTCAAGCTCATGGTCCAGAAGAACATGCCTGTGGCGGAAATTAAAAAGATGGTGGACAGATTGAAGCAGATTAAGGATGTCCACAAAACGCAGCCAATCACCATGCTTGAAAAACTAAGAAACTCAGACATGTCCCTGGCAGAGTCAAATAGTGACAATGCTGCCATCTCTGACAACAGCTTGTCATCGCAATCGATGACGTCACCAACAACCAATGTGGTGTACCCTGAAGTCGAAAGACGACCAGCCGCCGCCGTCGAGCAAAAACCTTCCCCTGATACAGTAAACACGGCGTCCAGAAACATGCTCTATCCAGACATTGACCGACAACAACAAAGAGCTCTGGACATCAGTGCTATTCCGCCAAACATAAACACCGTTCGGGGACGTCCTGGACCACGTGGTTCTTCCGCAAATAACCCGTACGTAGATCATACGGAAGATAATCAACTAACGCCCAATGAACGCAGCGCTTTATCAGTAAAATTACGGAACTTCATGGAGCTTAATCCACAATTCAGAGTTCCATTCGGTGCTGTATTACATTAACTGTATTCTTTCGAACAATCTCGACTTTCTTCTTTTGGAGAATGAAAAAATCGAAGGTGTGCTACCGCTTTCAAAAATGATATTTTGAATGAGGAACATTGATTTTTATCCATTTGATATTTATTTTACATGGCTTTCGCGTCTTTATTTATCGATTGTGTTGTTTTATATCTATTTTTATTTCTGTGTCGTCTGCTTGTAATCACATCACGTGGTTACGATTTATCTGTGATGCGCTTATTTTTGTTATTTATTTCCAAATGTTCAATTTTTACAATGGGCATTTTTATTTTTTATATTTTATCTTAATAAAATTACTAAAAATCAATGAACAAATCTTGTTTATTTTTTTAAATTCATGACTGTTTTTAAGAAATGTAAACGCATATAATCATATATTCTGATTTACATATACATATCTACACATGTTTAAATTATGAATCATATTTTAAGAAGGGGACCATATGTTGAGGTATCTTCTAAAAAGTGAAAATTATTATTTATAGTAATTTTATTATTAATATTACCAAGAGCGTTACGGTACATAGGTTTAACGTTATATAATGCTACTAGTATCCAATATAATGGAGGTCCGTGTTTGCTCAAAGTAGTATTTTGACCATCACAAACAAACCAAATCATCAACGTTTCGTTTTTTCCCAGTTATGACATTTTCCCGATTTTGACATTTACCTCGATTATGACTTGCCCAATTGTGACAAGGAGCACACGGCGGGTGCGACCGGTCAGCAGAGGATGCTCACTCCTCCTAGGCACCTGATCCTACCTCTATCTTTATGGAGGTCCTCGTTGCTCTGCTTTGAATTTATATTTCGTTTTATGGATTTTTGAGATGGTTGACGATTTGTTATTGTCATTTTTTTCATACATGAAATAATAATTGGCACAAACATTGTATGAACAAACATAAAATAATCAAAAACTTAAATTTGACTGCGGGGTAGTGATTTTACAGTTTCCTCTACCAGTGATATACCTATACAGTTTATTCTGGCAGTGACTGATCTTCACAAGGAGTGCGCGCTTCACCACAGCCACATTTTGAATCTTACAAAAAGATGCCACCTTCAAAAACGTCTTTAAAATTTAGTCTACCATTTAAATCCAAAAGAATATTCATTCGCTACCATTGACCTAAAATTAAGAGACGTTTACTTTCTTTGCTTACTTATCATAGAAAACATGCGCGGATCTAGAGGGGGGTGGGGGTCGAGGGGGTCCTGACCCCCCCCCCCTGGAAAATGAAAATTTATTTAATTTACATATTAGAATTATCGCAAATATGCCTCGGACCCCCCCCCCCCCGGCAAACACAGATATCCTTCGGACACGCCCCCCCCCCCCCCCTCCTGAAAAATTATCTTGATCCGCGCTGGGAAAAACCATCATAGTTTCTCTCATTTATAACAAATAACAACCAATTTAAATGTTGCTCGAAACCATGAACTTTAAATGAAATGACATTAGTTTGCCCTTTCCGTTCATTTTAAATTCGACACTAATGTTATAATTATGAAAATAAATTTTGAACTTCGTGTATTTATTTCCCATAAACTTAAATGATAAAAAGAGAATTGACATCTTCGATAATTTGAGGTGAAAATATGACTGATTGTATATTACTATCTTACGACCTTATGAATTAATGTATGTCTTTATTAACGATATGTGCACTTGGTATAATCGATCAAAGGGTGTAGCTCATGTTCTGTCGAACTAATTACCAAATTAATTAGTCCAAAAACCACATTAAACCAGTTACCCTGTAATCGATAATGATACATTGTCTTAAAAGACCAAAACTAAAGACTTCAAAATTGCATCATTATTAAAAAACGTGATTGAATTTGCAAATATGTGACATGCATTATATATGCACATGCATTTTGAATAATATAATAATTGTTCTCTGTATTTTTAAAATGCACAAAAACACAACATGTATCATTAAAATTAGAGTATAAAATGTCTAATCGTTTTATGATGTGTGCATGCTTTTTTTTTTATTTCGAAGACACCGAACAAATCATCTTGAAGTTTTAATAAAAATGAAACTCCAATTATCTCCTATTATTTTTCTACTGCGTGTCTGTGTTTTTGAAATATGTACAGGCATGCAAAACTTGACATGTATTAAGCTTGCGGTGCGTTTTATTAAATTTGAAGAGAACAAGATTGCAAAAAAGAACATCAACTAAACAACGTCTGTTTGACGTCATAATGACGTCATTTTTGGTCACTTTGACGTTCATCGATCGCAATCCTACCGCTATATTTTGGAGTTTTCTATTAAACTAGGTCACGTAAACTTTTAATTCATCCTTGTGCCCTTTTTTTCTACGGAGTGTTTTGATTGATGTGTTTATCGCTACGTCAGACTGAGATATAATCCTAGCTAACACACATACATTCAATTCATTAATTTTTTTTTCCAAAGTAAGTTACTCAATCACTCATTTTGAAAAGTTGTGTTTATTTTGAATAGTTCTGATTGGTCAATGTAATCTATGGCGTCATCTTACCGGGTTTACGCAAATAAACGTAAGTAGACGGCACGATATACGGATACAAGTGGAGTTTATCTTGACTAATTTCACATATGCAATTCATGGGGAGAAAAATACTCAACCAGAAATTCATTTATAAATTTGAAACTATTCTAATCTGAATAGTCAATAAATAAATATGACGAGGGGATCTTTTGCTGTGTTTAATTAAATAAACACGACTTTGTCTACATGTAACTCGATACCTGTTAGCAAAATATTATGATCGGTGGATTACAACGTCATTTATTTACAACAATACATTTACAGCAATAAAAATAAAGTAATAATTTAAGCAAAAATAATAATTACAATGGTTTTTCAACAAGGTCGTGGAACAAAGTCGATTCAACTTATGTCAAGGTGTTTTTCTTTTCTTTCTTTTTCAAAAATATTTTATGGAAAAAAACCGGTCGATTGGATGCAACAAGCTTCTTTGCAAAAATGTAAAAGTGATTTTAAACGTACTTTTGAATACGTTTTATTCGAAGTTTGAGTTTAAGTTTAATTTTGTATGTTCTTGTAAGAAGTCGGTTTTTTTACGAAAAAAATAATGAGTTGTCGGTTTCAGACCAATAGTTTATATCCCTAGGATAATGTGTAAATATTTGACCAAAAAAATTAAGCATAATTAGAGATTTATGTTTAATGCGACAATTAGTAACCAACTCACAAGCCAGATGTAGTTTAATGCTGATGTTGAGAACATCGTATCTTATTTCGTAAGAATATTTTATATATAGTTTAATTTACAAATTGCTATAAAAGCCTTCAGTTCTTTGAATTGTAACTTACTGAGATGGGTTGGTTAATTAAATAACAATCAGGCCTCCTTTAATATTTCGATATTATATTTTTGGCAATTACCTGTAACCTAGTGGAGAAAAAATCCAAACATTTTAGCTCCAAAATTTATAAATTTACCTATAACTTTATAGAGAGCTCTTTCTTCTCAAGGAGATAGATAAAGTTTATAAAAAATGGTCACGACCATCCAGCCCTCATAATCACCACACGTGTACTTAACGATTCTAACACTTGTAATTTATAGATACTTAAAAAACAAGTTAAATGTAAATCATTTTTCTTTCCTTCCTGTATGTAAAACTAGTAAAACGTGCAATCAATCTAAGACAGTGTATTTATATAGATATATTTAGAACTCTTTATAATTAAGATTCAAGGACAGAATCTAAAAGTGCAAAATAATTTCATTTGCAAACGTTTATTTGCATTTGATTTGGAAAAGTTATCAACGAATTTAAAGAGAAATTAAAACTTTTATGAAGTAATCCGTCAATAGTGTTTTTCACAATCCAATCTACGAAAAATCAAAGAAAAAAACCCAACAATCGCAGAACATGGGAACGTTCTTGATCTGACACTGGGGCTGCAAAATGTAGATGAGGTCATCTTTTAATGTTTTAATCCCAATCTAACATTTTCAAAACTTTTAAAGGAAGGAAGTAGGTGCATAGGCGTCGGAACCAGGGGATTAGGGGAGGGGGGGCTAGGGGGAGGCTCAGCCCCCCCCCCCCACTTTTTTACAAAGTTATACATAACCATAACCAAGGAGCTTTTTTTTACTCGTCAAGATTTTTGATAAGTCTACTCCCCCCCCCCCCAACTTTCAAATTGCTTACGACGCCACTGAGGGGTATAGTTAAAGCTCACATGTAGATCAAAAGAGAGGTCATCAACTTCCAAGGCCATTGTACTTCAGGTTTTTTTTTTATTTCATTCTTCTTATTTATTTATTCTATATACATGTACATGAAGAAGAAAAAAACCCAGATACCATTTTGTACGCATTTCATTCAGGATGCAACTTCCTCCTGTCTCACCTGAATTTGTAGTACATTGAGTAGCTATATTTTTTAATTAATTATAAATTAATTTTAGGATCGTTTGAAAATTACAAGTAATTTAAGATAATGATAAAATTCATATTGTAAAGTGATCTTGTTGCATTAAAAAAAACACTATAGAAGGTGGGGAATAGAGCAAAACATTTTTTAGAACTCTGGAGAAAAATATTATCAAAGCATTCTCAGTGATTAAGCATTGAAGACGATGTACATGAAACATTTGCCCTTGAAAACTTCCGAAAACTCTCCAGCTGTCTTATTTTCTTTCCTTTTTTTAACCAAACTTTTAATGCACTTTCTTTCGATTCATCAAAAATAATTGGCAAAAAAGGAACTTGAATTAATTTCAAATGAGTCACGCGCTCTGGAAATAACCTTAATAATACATGTACATGGTACCTTTCCCCGAGGCCAAAGACCGAGGAGGAAAGCTAGTACAAAGTCTATTTTTAGAAGAAGAAAAAACCCATCTTTTAGAACGTGACATGCAATAATTTCTTACATGTCTATGAATTTATGAATATAGATATATATCAAAGATAAACAGATAGAAATTACCATTGTTTACAGTTTGTCCTGCATTTACAGGCATTATGGCTTCAAATAAAAAACAAACAGATTGTGGAGAGAAAAGAAAAAAATGCAAAGAACAATCTCCGATTTTTCTTGCGAAGATGTACTGAAGTATATGATGTTAAATTCAATGAATTTAAGAAGCGATTCTTCATGTAAAATTTTATTTCATTTTTCTAGCATTGATATTTTGAAAGCAACATGAAGTAACGTTTAATTACTTAATACAATGTAAAAATTCTTTAAGGAAATTATATATATTTTTCAGTTCAAAGCGAAGTGTTTCCGGGAGCTGAATTAAAAGTATTGAAACAAAACCACCAATGTCATTATAATCTCTTGATCTGTACATCTAGATCTACGATATCAGGCCGGCCATGACAATGGGTAGGACACACAGGGTGTGGTTGACATGGAATCTGGGTGTTCCGGTCCGTATGTTACATGTAAACACGCCAAACCAACCGTGTGTGACGTGTTTCACGAAATAACTCGGATGCTTCAGAGGTGAGATGCATGGCATTCCTTTCTGAGTTAAACGATTTCTCCTAATAAACAAACAACTAAACAGCTACCTCGTTCGGATATTAATTTCTTATCTGCGCCATAAAAACGTAATCTTGTTCTCCATCTGACCCTTGACCCGACGTTGTCGGACAGATAACCACGTTGTTTACGTATCACCAAAACAGCTCCGGGTAATATGGCGGATACTTGGCGGCCAATCGCGAGCTTTGTTACAAAGACCGTCGTCGCCTGAGGGGTTGAAATGAGAAAGCAGGAATTAACCGGGTATCGCTGATTTAATGTAGTCCGTACCACTTGTTTTCGAGTCGTAATCAGATGTAGATAAAAAAAGAATCAACAAACATAAGCATAAGTTGTTTACAAGTTGACGTAGGCGATAATAAACAAGACATCGGACAAATCTCTCCATTTTGAATTAACAATGAGATACCCTGCGTTCGTTGGCGACTAAGTGATACAATTTTGCCAGAATCATTTTTGAACTGATTTTCTCTGTTTGAGTTGTTTGCGATTTTTTGCGATTTTTGAGATTATTTTTTTTTTTAAAACATGAACCGATTACAATACGTTGTGGTGACTTTATCTGTGTGGTTAATTGTGGTTTCTGCGGTGCCTCTCGGAATTTTACCGGATGTTCAAAACGCCGCACCAAGCCCTGGTATGTATGATTTCACATTATTTTTTAAAAACACCTTTTATATTAATTTGTCTAAATGCATTCGTTTTATTTTTTTATCATTAAACTTTTCTGTGCGATACTTGAAATTTTCTCATCACTCAAATGATAATCCATGCAATCCGGGTCTTATATATGAATTTAAAAAAAAACCGTATTTCGAACAACCGGTTGTAAGCAACTAGACCAAACACACCATTAATAGGTTCGTTTTATGGTAGAATTAGTTTTGATATTTTTCAGATAAAGTTAATAAGGGCGAGCGGTTTTTATTTTTTAAATTTAGCTCCTTTCCTATAAAACATATAAAAACAGAAGTTTTAGATTCATAGTCTGAAGAATGTTTAAATTTTTTTTATATATGCAATTAAATATAACAGACGATTTAAAGTAAAACTGGTAGCCCCGCAAAATGTTTATAAATCCGAAAAAAAAAATCGCTTTTGTTGATTTCTTCGCACTGGTAACTTTTCTTGCGCGCAAGATTTCCCCGTAATTTCTTAAAATATTTTGTAAATTTTTAGGTATTGTCGCGGTATAACACAAGATAACAAAAATAATTTGCGGGAATATCTCGGAACTTATTTTTAACCCTCTCTTGAGAGCAAAACAAATTCCAGAAAAAAACTTGTATTTAATAAATACATGTTCATCATTTTTGCGATTCTCAGAACACTATATGAAGGTTACGATTGTCAAGTTTGATTTTTTTTCCTTAACTTGACACTGTGAAAAATTAGCTTGATAGTTTCAAAGAAAATTGTCCTTTGCGATCGATCACTGATGATTGATCATACATATACATTATTGATATATTATGTAAATCGTTAATTAAAAATTGACATAAATTAAATGTTATGTATAACATATACATGTATAATTATATTATTATGACAAGGTGTGTATTGAAGCTTTTAATAATGAAGATATTGAACAATCTGTTTTTCTTGAAGTTCACTTAATAAAGATTTGATCAGATGAATGAAGAACACGATAGTTGCTTGAAACCTCTCTCTCTCTCTCTCTCTCTCTCTCTCTCTCTCTCTCTCTCTCTCTCTCTCTCTCTCATATTAACGTGTTCTTTTTTTTCTTTTGACGTTTAATTTTGATTAAGGATAGTTTGTTAAAAAATATATTTCGTCACATGTAGTTTATATTTTATAAGTTTCTACATGTACACATTTATTGGGGAAGGGTGAATTAATATCGGGTTAGGTTAGCGTGCGTTTTAACTGATGCTAAAAAGAAAGATACTTTCAAGCAAATATCTAGCATAAGGAGTCCTTTTGTATTCTCAGATACAATAAAAATGTGTTCAAATCATAGAAAATTAACGAGAAGAGAAGGTCATCGAGTACACCGGTCTGTCCCACCCTGGGTAAAACCCGCGCCGAGTGGAATGTGTAGTTACGTGGTCCCGGTGTGGGTCAGGCCCGGGGGTACGGCTCTACAAGCTGCCGCGTCGCTCGCATATTTGAGGCTACTAAATATCTCATCATTGCCGCTTCTCAATCTTATCCATCTCATTAAATAAGGACTAATAAGCGCGCATCAATATTACCTGAAGTTCAAAGCTTAAGAGTTCTAGAATATTGTTTCTCACCTCATTTGGGACAAACATTGTGGAAAAAAGAACACGGCAAGACCCTTTTGAAGGTTTTTCTAGTAATTCTTAATTCTGGTTTCTCGATTTTGAAATTGGTTCAGAAGATAACATGCAGCTCTGTTTAACACATCGCTAGCCAACCTTGTATTACATAGTGGATACACCCATATGACGGCCTCTCACTTTTTTCATCCCCCCCCCCACCCCAACGCACATGCACACACAATTTCCTTCAAGCTGGACGTGTAAGAAATGTCATGAATTATGATTTATGTTTTATAATTACATGTATAATATTTTTGTGAAATGGGGATGGATCGAGGGTCTATACAGATATACAGGCTAAGTTTTGCGCATGAGAAGCAGGCAATCACAGTTTCAATGTTTGCACCTCTTCTTGCAGATTTACACTCTACTACTCTGGATTTTTTAAAATAACGTTAACCCCCCCCCCTCACACACACACACACACTAAAAAAATCAGCCGCTACTAACAGTTAAACAGTGACGGTAACTATATATGTTCATAATCTGAACGTACGGGTATCACTTTTAAAAATGACCATGCACCAGAATGTACAGATAAACATGTAGATACAACGATAAGGAATATAAAGAATATATGATAAATTAAACTATTATACAAGGCCTATATCGTTTACACCTGACCTTTATTGTGCGTTACCATTAATTTGGCACTTAATGCATCAAACTCACGTCTTTAAAATGATATATACAATGTACGTGATATATATTTATAAATTACAGAGTTACGCTATATATGTCTTGGGCTATTTGTGTTGGTTTATTCTGTTTAACAATATATGTCTTACATGGTTATCCTTCAATATAATGGTGAATTATCTAATTGATGCATTCGTCTTCTTCTTCATTCATTTGGTAGATGGACAGGTGTGTATACGGCGCACCTGTTAATATGCACATAGAGCAAATACCACACAAACAGGGGGTATAGGGGTGAGTCATTAGTAAAAAAATAACGCTGTGATGATTGAACGTTATGGATTACGACAAAAATCTTTTAAAATGACATAGAATACAATGTATAGGCCCTCTGTATTTTTATACTCTCAATCAAATTAGAATGGATTCTTTCAAGCCTAATACACACCCTGATCGTGCTGCTTCCTCCTCTCTTCATTATTTTCATAAGTTCCATCTTACATTCTCATTCCCTCTTTCTCTTTCACTATTTCCGTTTTTCTTTTTTTATTCATTAACTTTATTTTCTCTCTCTCTCTCTCTCTCTCTCTCTCTCTCTCTCTCTCTCTCTCTCTCTCTCTCTCGTTATTAATTTTAGATGCAAGGATAAAAGAATATTGTAGGTTTTGGCTGTCGGTCTTCTAGCGGATGTTGCATACAGCCCAGTAATTTCACTATATAACAGTACAATACACTATACAACATTACAACACAAGTACTGTGTTTGCCATAATAAGTTTTGTAGCTGATGTTGTGTCTTGTCCTGACGATAAAATACAGTATAAAAGTAAAATGTTGGATGTTTTTGCTGTCTTTGTTATAAATATCAAATCCAGATTATACATTTTAACAGTACCGTGTTGTCTAGTTTGCAAAAAAAAAAAAAAATTAACTAGTAGATGTTATTATAGCATATAACAGTACAATACTAGCAATGTATGATTTTGCTTTAAGTCGTATAACGAGTATTATATCCACTCCAGATAAAAGAATATATCAACTCATTATTTTTTATTTTTTTTTGGGGGGGGGGGGAGGGGTTGTGTCTGCTTATTGGGTATACAGTCAAGAGTCAAGACATTTCAAATGTACAGCAAACGCATATGCGAATGGTTGTAAGCACGTGCTTCAATTGCAATGTAGTTACGCCACTGATTTGTAACAATATAACAATACAATGTTGTGTGTTTTTGTTGTAGGTCGTCTAGCGGGCGTTGTATCCAGCCCTGACCCCGCCTCTCTCTACAAGTGGCTCCTACAACTCTTCAGTCAGCGCTCCTTTATCAACTGGATGGTACGTCATTTCATTGCGTAATGATAAATATTGAGTCTTTTAAAAAAAATATATAATATCTGTTTGTAATTGATATCACTATATATAATATCAATTTTATGCCAAGGTTAGAAGTTTCGAAAACCGTTGGCATGCGCGGTGTCACCAATTGTTAATGTATTTATGATACATATTGATACACGAGTATTGCATGTTTACCTGAGTGCGGTTTGCCTTACTTTTCAGGGGCGGACCCGTGGAATCAACTTTCAGCCCGGGGTCAGACCAAGCAGCGGTAGGTCCAGATCAATCTTTATGGCTCGCTCCTAATTCTTCTTCTTCTGGGTGTTTGTCACCACATTTTCTCCTCCAAGCCGAGGATTTTATTGTCTTGTTTACTATTCCATCATTTTACGCCTGTTTTTCGTAAATAGAAAGCGTTGGTTTTATGACAATTCTGTTACATGTAATTAAGATCGCATCCTGGTGTTTTTCGGTACAAGTTTTATTGACAGTGGGAATTTCCAAAGAATGATATCAAACGAAAAATGTGTAGGTAGATAGTCATTAGGAAAACTTTAAGCTTTAGGAGAAACCAAAAATAAATTATTTAGTTCAAATTAACATCTTGATTTGATACGCATTTATCATACTTTAGATGTTCCATATTTTCATGAAGACAATTATAGAACAACGTTAAGCTATATTAAAAATTAAAAGTTAAAAAAAATATTTAATTTCACTTATATCAAGTCTCTTGTTGTGATGTCTTCAAATTATTATGTTTTCGCGGTTTCAAAGGAGAGAAATAATTCATTTTTGTTCTGTCTGTTAACCGACTTAATTTTTGGTTCACATCAATTTAAAGTCGGCCACTTAAGAAAAAGATGTATGACTGAAATATTAATTTTTCGTAACGCCTTGTTTATCATTCTGCAAATATATAAAAAACATATATATTTTTTTTAATTTTTAAAATTTTCATACAGGTGGTACCAGCGACCTATTTAATGGGGGAACCGGTGACCCCTTTGCCACGGGAAGACTTGAGGAAAGTGACCCTCAAGCTGTGGACCCAGACTTGGACATCGTCCGAGACTACAGCCCAAAGGCCTCCCCTCAGCCCACGACGACCGCGCCCCCTACCGTACAGAGAGACTTCCAGGCGGACAACATCATCATCCCCCAAACAGTTCAGCCCCAGGGCGATTCGGGGCTAAACATTCCGGTCCTTTCACTCCAAGAGACCGGGGGTCTGGAGGACGATTCCACCCGCCACCCTTCTCCCGCGACATTACCCGATGATTTGGTGATTATCCGCGACCAGCAGACGGAAGAGTCAGTTGGGCATGCGCAAACGAGCACGGTGTTGTCTGGCGTTTTTGTGCATTCTCGGTTATCAGAGACAAGTTTTGCAACTCGGCCTTCGGGTGTAGATGTTCAAATTGTGAACAGCTCCCCTTTGCAAGTGGTTACATCCGGGAGTCTTGGAGATTTACAAGTCGAACGGGACGAAAAGTCGTCAGATCTTGTTCAAGTGATTCCTACAACGGCAGTCGAAACAAAACGCAATGTTACGTCGGGAAGTGATGACGTCAGCAACCTTCCTGTGGCGCGAGATCGAGAAGAGGGTTCTACCTCCCAGACTCTGCCGCCAGATCTCGTTGTCATCCGGGACAGTGTGGACGACGATGACAGTGGCCACATCGTCACAACGCGAGTCACAAACTCTCCGTCACAGCTCTCCACAAAACAGATTGGGAACGGGATTCTAATACTACTTCCGGGTGACGGGGGAAAGTGAGCAGAGCGCGTTGGGTACAGACATTCCCAAAACATATAACATTGTCTCAGAAACTCGATCTTTTTCGGTTAAGTATATCGAAAAAAAACCCCAGACGTTTAGCTGTTCTGTAGGAAAGCAAAGCAAACATGAACTAAGAAGAGGTCTTATGATCTTAACAGTAACTGAAGATAGTTAATAAGTGTGTAATAACATTTACAAGGAAAAAGCACAAATATGAAACGTTTTCAATTTGGAAAAGCATAGCAAACTCTCTGCGTGACCTTCGTTCTTTAACGCTATCCACTGCATCATCACAAATTCCATAGTATAAACATTGTACATAAGACTATTTAAGATTAAAACCGTGCCCTATGCCACGCATACATGCAGCAAGTACACAGAGAAAGGTATATCATTGATTATGTTATGAATTATCATGTGTTTACATCAATGGTTTCAAGAAAATTGATTTCGATCATTCTTTGACAATTTTTTTTTGTCGGGGGGGGGGGGGGCAGGTTCTGGTAGTTGGACATGTGTCATGTTGTAAATTTTGTATTTAATGCCACCCGGTAAATTCAAAATTTACAACATGACACATGTGTAAATATTTCGTTATACATGATACATTTATCAGTAGATTTGTATATAAGTGACTGTGTTCTTTTTGCAAAGTGCCAAATTGTAATTCAGTGTATATAATTTGAATATTTATATATTACCCAATGTGTAGTTCTACTCTACTTATGTAGATGTGTAAAAGAGTGGAAATAAACTGAATAATTGCAGCAAATTCTGTTTTCGGTGTTGTTGATTTGGACCAAAAACTTCTGTATACATATTTACATCAACCTAAATGCATTTTCATAAAGCAATATTTACACCCAATTACATGTAACAACTAGTATATATTTTCATCTTATGCTACTTACATGTTACTATATCAAACCATATTAGCATATCTGATAACTATATGGAACCAACTTATATTGTTTTACATGCAAGTAACTATATCCAACATAATTTACACCTCGTATCTACTGCTGTAACCATTTTTCA
Organism: Magallana ariakensis; assembly: GCA_020458035.1. Classification (NCBI taxonomy): domain Eukaryota; kingdom Metazoa; phylum Mollusca; class Bivalvia; order Ostreida; family Ostreidae; genus Magallana; species Magallana ariakensis. The sequence continues at coordinate 41,893,783 of CM035811.1, read as the reverse complement.
TGCATCTATATGAAGTCGTTTTTTTCATCTGATGACATGTAACTATATCGAACAAATTTTGTATATCTTATTACATGTAACTTTATCAAATCAATTTTTCTCCATTACATGTACTAGTATCTATTTTAAGTCATGATAATGAAATCTAAGTACATGCATGTATATCTAAATATGAGGTCGTATTTGCACCTTTATAATATGTAACTATTATATATTAAGCCATGTCCATCCATAATTACATGTAACTATATCAAACCATATTACATCCGATTACATTTAAATACATCAAGCCATATTTACAACTTTATCTAGTTATATTCGTCCCTAGTTACATGTAACTATATTTATATCAAACCATATTTACACCTGATTACATATATAAATACATTATAAGCCATATATTACACCAAATTATGTGTAACTATATCTATAGCCATATTCATCCCTAGTTACATGTTACTATATCAAACCATATTCACACATTATTATTCGTGGCTTATCGTTTTGATGGAATTTTTTTTTTTTTAATTTTGAACATATAGAACAGGGCAAGGTCTTCTCTGGTAGACGGAAAACCTTAATAAATGAATAAATAAAGTCCCCAATGTCAATCTCTCATCTTCTGATTTTTATCGTGAACTTAATTTACAGCAATTCATCCTGACCAGTTTCAGATTTATTCATTAAACGTGTTCCTTGACTGTTTATAATGCCGATAAGTCTCGGTCAAACATATGTCAGCTAGCTAAGTAAACGCCTTAGGCGATCCATTGTATTAAAATTAAGTAAACCGGATAACACGGATTGATGACCAACAAAGCAATGCGTGGATTTAGAGTACAGGTGTTCCTACCTGTATAATTTCAATTACATTAATGAAAGGTTACTTTAAGGTTCTCCGATCCTCAGCCTCAAAGTATTTTTTCCCGTCATAAGAATGATATTTTTCGTTCGATCTTTATAAATGAAAAGATATAAAATGAAATTTTTAGAAGGGTATCCATGCATTTTACAAAGTTATTGCAAATTTGCCTAGTACGATGAATGTTGAGTTTTAAAAAAAAGTTCCGCGGTGCATCGATGGCTCGAACTCTATACCAAGATGTATATAAATGGGGGAGCTCCGTGGATCCAATGTGCCAAGCATGCAGTTGTGTGACTGATGGTTATACTAGCATTAGAAAACTAAATTAAAATTGTCTATAAAAGTCAGATTCATGGTATGAATAAAAGAAATCCGGATAATTTAGAGTTATCAAACTTTGCTGAGGATCGGAGATCGTTAATTTATATAAAATAAAAAATGAGTGATGTCAGATTTCTCTTCTTGTACTTAGGCGCCCCAATTCTATGTAAATATGTGCTGCATATTTGCTCTTTAATAGTATATTACTCCATACAACCAGCAGTTGCGTTTATAACTCCACAATCGCAGTTGCTTTCATTAAAGGCAAATGGAAACTTTGACAATGAAATAGGATGCAAACAAGGTTATTCAACAAAGATTTTCAATTATCATGTCATTATGAACGCGCATTATAAATCATGTCATGATACAGAGCAATTGCAGTCCCTACAGTCATGTACATTTACGCGGTGAATTTTTTGTTTATTGCTTTTTATATTTATTGAACCCATTGTCCGCGAATTAATTCAACATTATCTGAATGTTACATGCGAGCGAGTGTATATATGTAACTGTGACCGAGTAGATTTGTACGGTGCTAAGGGATTCTTCTGGAACTGCATCCGTCGTGTGCAGTACGAACGGGGTGAGGGAATGTTGGCGTAGAAGGTACAAGGTATAAGGTTGAGGCGCGCTGTGGGCCGTAAGGTAAAAACGAAGGTTAGGTATGCCGTATTCCCGTAAGTCCACCAATATGTAATTCCAGAGAAATAGAACGAAGTGATGAAGGATTCCGTATTTATTATCAATCGAGTTTAAAAGATGAACACTAATAAACAAATAAGGGACACAGACGGAAGTGGCCGGTAATGCGTCTGGCCTCCGAACTGAAGATTGACACATATAATTCAGTATATATAAGAATCTAAACAATGAGTAAAAGGGACAAGTGATGACATCAAATGAGTTGAGTGAAAGATTCACAGGTATTAGGTCATTAAATAAACTCTATGAGTCTTTGATGGCCAGGACATGAAAGGCGTATAATTACACAATGTTGTTTCAAGAGATTAGCAGTTCTGGAGAAAAACATCTGTTTGATTTGTAATTACAATTATATGTAGAGTCTGCCAGGTGTCAATGGCTAATATACAAAGTAAACATTAAATTCTTAGAATATATGACAAAATAAATATTGTAGTTGAAAAGTAAAGTCCGAAATAAAGATAATTATAAAACAGTCAATTTTGCACTGTGATATAACACTGGAAATTGTCCCCTTGTAAAAATCCAAATGTTTGCCAAGATAACTTCATGTACATAACTATAAAGCAACATTAAAGTGTTTTGGCAAGTTAAGAAATTGTAAAAGTTGGAATTTACAAATGAAATGATCATGCATTGCTGTATATTTTTAAAATGTTTCCAGGTTTTTGTAACGTAAGCACACCAACAAAATACTTTTAAGTTACATTTCCTGTGATGCAACTGAGAAAGCAATTAATGAAATCTATTATATCATTATATTTTTTTTTTATTTTCTTTGAATCTGGTACATGTAAACTGAGATATTTAGTAACTGACATGCTAAACACTTGTTACACTCCCCCCTTCCACAACAAAACGCCCATTTTCATTCATAATTGATTACACTTAATAGTATGTCGGCTGTAATTCTAACGAAGGTTCTAAATAATTAACACTGCGACAATTAAGTTCGGACAAGACAGAGTCGTTCCGGACTTTCTTAACTTCCTTTTGTTTATATAATATATATTATTTGGAGGTACCTTTTACTCTGATCCTACTGCAGTATAGATTGGCATGGGTATGGCAAACTTCTTTCTGTTTTTTTTTAAATGCTAAACAAGGCGATGTCGAAGTTGACGGATCTAAGTGGGGGGAGGGGGGATCTGGAACGCCGTGGGGAAAAAACAAACTTATCGTAAATTCTTGGAATTAACATTCAATTTGTCTTTTGCTATGATTGTTATATTTTAATAATTTTTACACTATTCATTGGCATGTCTTTATCTTGTAATTATAATAATATGTCATGTACTTGTCTGTTCTGGATTCTGAATTAGAAATAAATGATCTTTATCTGTATAGTGAAAAGACCGAAAATAGGCCTCGGACACCCCCCCTCCTTTCCGACAAGAAAAAATGATCACTTGGAACAGAGACAGTCTCTGCTTGGACCCACTAACCCTGAAAAAAATTTCTGGATCTACGCATACAAAAAAAAAACAACTATATTTTTGCAGCGGACAATTATTTCAAATAAATGAATACTAAAAACATTGGATGTCTTTAATTCATCGATAAGTCTTGGTAGGAATCGTCCGTCGCAGCCCCCCCCCCCCCATTAATTCCGCGCACCTTTTGTTATTATAAAAATAACTTTGATATTTTCAGCAATTTCAATTCAGTTCCTCGATTAAATCATCAAGTTTTTTCTCGAAAATTCATTCTTCGTTGATGTAATAAATAAAAAATATATGTTTTCCGGAATGTTTACATTTGCCTGTTGTCGTTTTTACTGTAGTTCTTAGTCTGTGATTTCCGGCAACGAATGAGAAAGGAAAAAAATCTCTGAAAATGGATAGATTATTACGTTTGAGCGGTGGTTTGCCAGGATTAGGCCAGGGTGCCCCACCAACAGACGCTCCTACAGTTGATACAGCAGAACAAGTCTACATATCCTCCCTCGCCCTGTTAAAGATGCTCAAACATGGCCGAGCCGGTGTGCCAATGGAAGTCATGGGTCTGATGTTGGGTGAATTTGTCGATGATTACACTGTACGAGTGATTGACGTGTTTGCTATGCCGCAGTCGGGAACAGGAGTAAGTGTGGAAGCTGTGGATCCAGTATTTCAAGCAAAAATGTTGGATATGCTGAAGCAGACTGGCAGACCAGAAATGGTGGTGGGTTGGTACCATTCTCACCCAGGCTTTGGATGTTGGCTGTCCGGGGTGGATATCAACACACAGCAAAGTTTTGAGGCATTGTCAGAGAGAGCTGTTGCAGTTGTGGTTGACCCGATTCAGAGCGTCAAAGGAAAGGTTGTCATCGATGCGTTTCGTCTCATAAATCCGAACATGATGGTTTTGGGTCAGGAACCAAGACAGACAACGTCAAACCTTGGACATCTACAAAAACCGTCCATACAGGCCTTGATTCATGGATTAAACAGACATTATTACTCCATCGCTATCAATTACAGGAAAAATGAACTGGAACAGAAGATGCTGTTGAATCTCCATAAAAAGAGCTGGGTGGATGGATTAACATTGGACGATTACAACACACATTGCACCAACAATGAAAATACGGTGAAAGAAATGCTTGAACTAGCCAAGAACTACCACAAGGCATTGGAAGAAGAGGAAACCATGACCAAGGAACAGTTAGCTATCAAAAATGTCGGGAAAATGGATCCGAAACGTCATCTTGAGGAACATGTGGATGTACTGATGTCTGCAAATATTGTTCAGTGCTTGGGTGCAATGCTGCATACTGTTGTTTTTAAGTGACCCCTTGAGGATTTATTATTCATGATCGCATCTTTGTGAATCTGGATTACATGTGAACTTAATTGTTATATTTTTTTTCACATGATTCATATTTTCATCACAACTTCAAATGTATAGATGTATGTAAATAAATATGAATTCATTACGTCAAAATGATATTGTCATGCTCTATGTAAGTAGATATGGAAAAATTTATTTAAGGATCCTCGACACCCCGTGACTTCTTCTTTTTATGACAGTACGTCACAACATGGCGATTTCAACTCATTCAGAAACAGTTTATATCGCCAAAACTTGGTGAATATCTCTGTGGCGCAACGGGTGTAGCGTCGGTCTACCAACCCGCAGGTCACGAGTTCGAATACTGCAGGGATTTTTATTTTTTATGAAGAGCGGTAAAATTTAAAAAGTTGATTTTCCCCCAAAATTGAAAGTGTTTGTGTTCATTTTCAAGTCGAACACATACTAAAATCCATATCTTTTAGTATTTTAGAAGCATGGGCTTGTATGCAAAACTTTTCCACGCTTAACCTACAAGTTTTGGTGAAAAAAAAAAGTTTGAGTAAAAAATGTTATAGGTAAAACATATGAAACATCAATTTCATCAAACTGGTCCAATATCTAAGAGTTCTTTCAACAGCTCTGTAAAACATTCATGATTGGAAATTTTAGTCTTCTAAAGAAAAATATGAAAACAACAATATTTTTTTTAAATTAACCCTCATCCTGTTTCGAATATTTAGCTTATTTTATTAAGGAGATAATTATCTTGAAACAACTAAACAACAAAAAATCTAAATAATATTTTATTAAATATGTTTCAAGTGTGAGTGGCATTTGGAAAATTCATTACTCTAAATTGAAAAATACAGATTTGAATATTTATACATTAAATCCTTCCTTGAGCTTTAAACTTAAAAGACGCATAGGTCTGGTGTTTATCCCCAGTTTTGGTGGTGCTAAGTGAATGAGAGTAATTTAATCCCCTGGGGTGGGACACCAGTCCATCGCAAGTTACATGTAACTCCCAGCATAAGTCGGTACCAATTTCCAGCTGGGTGGACCAAGACAATATAGATTAAGTGGCATATACAGTGTATATCAAAAGGTATACAACAAACAACATCAAGTGACGAGTGACTACAGTGGGACTTGAACCAGTAACCTTTTGTTTTAACTTAACACCTATGACCACTGAGCCATGTGTTTTACGATTTGGACACTTGAACTACTTAAAACCAGACAAATAAGTTTTAGTGTTTTGCTTAACATGATCAATAACTTAAAAAAAAAAATTCAATTAATTCATTTTCAAAAAGTTTAGTTCCATATTACAAAATAAAAAAACAAACTTGAAACTAGTATAAATAGTTCTTGATTTTTAAGATCAATTCTATGTAAGAATCAAAATTCGGTGGCCACGCATAGTCACGGATTTTCCTCATACTTTACAGTTTGATAGACTTTGATGAGTAAAAATGCCTAACACCATTTATTTGTTGCTATGTGGTTCCGTTGCCATGGTAACATAGGATAAAGATGTAAAAATGGCATTTTAATGCTTATTTGAGAACATATTGTGAGTAATGTGCACAACTTAGGGTTTCCAGAGTAGAATATATTATTAAAAATAGTTGTCATTTTTCAAAAGAAAGAAAAACATTCATGGAGAAACGCATATATTTAAAGCGTTTCCATGGTTACTGAACAGAAATTTAAAAATATGTTTTTTTCATTTAATTTGAATAAAAAGAGCAAATCTTGGGTTTTTTGGTAAACGCTATTATGATTGTGCAATAAAGAATTTATATTTGAAAGTTTAGAACCATTGCTATGGTAACAAGCTTAAAAATAAGGTAAATTATAATATTTTAAGGCATATTTGAACGGATATTATTCACTTAAAATGAATAAATATATAAAATCAATTGGTGAGAAAAAATCATGTATGTCCTAAACTTTAATGACATTCGAAAAAAATCTGACATTTTCTTAAAATAAATACCGTTGTTATGGACTTTTCAAAAAGTAAGAATTTCTGTGTGATTTTTTACGCAACTTAATTTTCCATAGCAACAACACTTCTCTGTTGCATAACAAAGCTTTTTGTGGTATATAATAAAATTTTAGATTTATTTTTACAAGTTTAAACTAAAACAATTGCAAAAAAATTCTAAAATCAGTAATTAAAGAATATCAAAATCATCTTTAATTTCTCAGTTTTTCCTATTTTTTGGCTTTGTTGCCATAGCAACGGACGTCAATTTTCATAACAAAATAAATATTGCATGGACATTGATTAGGATGTAAACATTTAATGGTTTCCCATTTCGGCATTTTAAAAAACCGCAAAAAACTGATTTCAAAAATTTGTAATGGTTTCCATGGTAACATTTTAAAATTATTGGTTTCTCCATCAATTTTCTGATATAATTAAAGAATTGAAAATAGGACAAAGGCTGTTTAATGTTTTTGATAGTTTTCATTAGTGGGCAAAACCTTCTAATATGGCTTTAATGTAGGTAAGTTTTGCTATTTTTCCATCTTTAGCATCGGTTACCATGACAACGGTTACCCCCAGCAACCAACTTTTAGTGGTTTTTTGCGTTTTACACCTAGGTGTGTCTATGTATGAAATATAAGGAAAATTGATGACTATGCGTGGCCAGACCCTTTTATAAATCTTTGATTCTTACATAGAATTGATCTTAAGTTGCTGGATCAGTTTCCTTAAGCTGTACGTATCTAAATATTTTTTCCTTTCATTAGAAGCATTATAAGAATAGAAAGTAAATTTAACCTATAAAGCTTACTTTTATCAGTTCGGTGTACTTTTACGAGTATAAACACATTGGAAATTAAGAGGGCCGGATGGTCGTGGCCATTTTTAGACCTATATTATTTTCCTAACGAAGAAGAGCTCAGCTGTATAAAGATACAAGAAAATATTCAAATTTTTAAAAAAAGCTAAAATATTTGGAATTTCTAATTGCTTAATAGTTTATGGACAAAAATATAAAGTTTAACTACTAGTATACTGTGGAATCATTAAAATTCAATTTTTCATGGTATTCGTGGGTAGCCTTCACCCACGAATTAACATCCTCGATGAAAACATATCTGAAAAAGCAATTTATCTTACTGATACTAAAAACCGACACATCCATGAAATTACATCCCCACGAATAAGCAAATATCCCACAATCCACGAAAATTGACCCCCACAAATTTAAATGATTCCACAGAATATCTATATATTTACGGAAGATCTGATGGGTAATTTGTTGAACTTTTCAACTGCACTAATTAGTACCCTCTTTTTAATTTACACAATAGCACTGCAATGGATTTTCTTGAAATATTGGTATAAATTAGGAACAGAAATATCAATTGACCCCATAAACAGTTACAATGTATTTATCAGGTTTATATTTCGATATTGATAGCAAATGAGTAGTCATTGATGCATTTAAAAACTCTGAAATTCCACCAGGTACATGTATATCTATTTTTAAAAAAAGATTCTTTCTGCTCAAATACATGCAAAATACTAGTATTGGGAAGGTGGATACCCGGTAAGTATATTACACGGCATTTACCTCTTCTGGCTAATACATACACCAACAAGCAAGCTTAAACAATATATGATGCATACAATTTATTACAAAAAATCCATTACTTTAATGGAAATAATGCAAATTATTCATTTAAACATGACAATATTATTTAACAATAAAAAGCACAAAACTTCACAATTTTCACAAAACTTTTCTCAAACTTCAGTTCAATAAATTCAAGGCCAATGCTTTAAAATCTAGTAGTCCACCTGCAAAGGAGAAACGAATAAATTACTTCAATATAAATTTGACTAAAATTATTTTAAACATTGATATTGACCATTAATTATTTAAAAGAATGAAAGTTTTTGGACAAATTTACAGATACCCGTAATTGTATGAACCAGACAAAAACAACATTTGTAAGCATTACTTGTTGGCATCAACATTGTAGATTTCCATGGTATCCATGAAGTCTGATACATGGCCATCATTGAGAGCTCCGTACCCCCCAGACAGGTGAATACAGCCATTCTCTGTAGTGGCCGAGGCTCCAGCCCTTGGCTCTGGCAAGGACTTCACGTAGAACCAGCAGTTGGTTTTCGGGTTGTAGCATTCAACCCTGGTTAGAACCCTGGAAAATTAAATTTCAGTATAACATACAGCTAGAATGTATATGTACAAGTTGCATTTACATGTATTTGGCTCCATTCATGTTTTGTTCATGCATTCACTACATACAGACAAAAACAATAGTCCAACAGCACTTACCGGTCTCTTTTACCAATGCCTCCAATAGCATATATCATTCCATCCAGGAGGCATAGTGTGTGATCCATCCGAGCTACATTCATAGGAGCTAGGGAGGTCCATTGCTTGGTCTCATAGCTGTATGCCATGACTTTCTTGGAGGGACTTCCATCATGCCCAGGTCCACCTTTACAGGTAAATAAAAAATGTGTCAGATTTGACAATGATGGTTGACATATTGGAATCAGGATTGATCATAATTGGATTAAAACAGATTAAAATCTTATCACACAGGTCTTCATCTGACATTACAAGGACTCAAAATGTGAAATTCAATAAAGCACACCATTAATATTGAAACAAGAGGCCCAGGGGCCACATCGCTCACCTGAGCAACAATAGCCTTAACTCATTAGCATTACAGTATTAAAATCAAAATATCTTGACAACTAAGTACAGTAGATCATGCTCAAAAAATTTAAAACATCTGCCGATTTTTATCCACATATTTTTATGGTAAATACATAGCCCCTTTTGTTGTTGTACCTGTAAGAAGATTTTTCTCTATTCCTATATAACCCCCCCCCCCCACTTTGTGGCCCCACTTTTCTCTAGGGAATCATATGCATGGTTTGATCAAACTTTAATCTGCACAACCCGTGCTTTTACACAAGTTACTACTTTTTGGACTGAAAACTTTCCCAGAATATTTTTAAAGATTTTCTCTATATATTCCTATGTAAAATTCATCCCCCCATTGTGGCCCCACCCTACCCCCAGGGACCATGATGTAAACAAACTTGAATCTACACTATCTGAGGATGCCTTCACAAAAGTTTGATCTTTTCTGGCCTAATAGTTTTTAAGGACAAAATTTTTAAAGATTTTCTCTATATATTCTTATGTAAAAATTCACCCCTCCATAGTGGCCCCACCCTAACCCCCAAGGACCATTATTTAAACAAACTTGAATCTAAACTATAGACTGAGGATGCTTCCGCTCAAATTGGAGCTTTTCCGGCCTAATAGTTTTTGAGAAGAAGATTTTTAAAGATTTTCTCTATATATACCTATGTAAAAATTCATCCTCCATTGTGGCCCCACCCTACCCCCGGGGACCATGATTTAAACAAACTTGAATCTACACTATCTGAGGATGCTTCCACTCCAATTTGAGCTTTTCTGGTCTAATAGTTTTTGAGAAGAAGATTTTTAAAGATTTTCTCTATATATTCCTATTTAAAAATTCATCCCCCCATTGTGGCCCCACCCAACCCCCGGGGACCATGATTTAAACAAACTTGAATCTACCCTATCTGAGGATGCTTCCACTCCAATTTGAGCTTTTCTGGCCTAATAGTTTTTGAGAAGAAGATTTTTAAAGATTTTCTCTATTTATTCCTTTGTAAAAATTCATCCCCCCATTGTGGCCCCACCCTACCCCCGGGGACCATGATTTAAACAAACTTGAATCTACACTATCTAAGGATGCTTCCACTTAAATTTGAGCTTTTCTGGTCTAATACTTTTTGAGAAGAAGATTTTTAAAGTTTTTTTTCTTTATATTCCTATGTAAAAATTCATCCCCCCATGGTGGTCCCACCCTACCCCCGGGGACCATGATTTAAACAAACTTGAATCTACACAATCTAAGGATGCTTCCACTTAAATTTGAGCTTTTCTGGTCTAATAGTTTTTGAGAAGAAGATTTTAAAAGTTTTTTTTCTTTATATTCCTATGTAAAAATTCATCCCCCCATGGTGGCCCCACCCTACCCCCGGGGACCATGATTTATACAAACTTGAATCTACACTATCTGAGGATGCTTCCACTTAAATTTGAGCTTTTCTGGCCTAATAGTTTTTGAAGATTTTTAAAGATTTTCTCTATATATTCCTTTGTAAAAATTCATCCCCCCATGGTGGCCCCACCCTAACCCCGGGGACCATGATTTAAACAAACTTGAATCTACACTATCTGAGGATGCTTCCACTCCAATTTCAGCTTCTCTGGCCTAATACCGGTAGTTTTTGAGAAGAAGATTTTTAAAGATTTTCTCTATATATTCCTTTGTAAAAATTCATCCCCCCATGGTGGCCCCACCCTACCCCCGGGGACCATGATTTGAACAAACTTGAATCTACACTACCTGAGGATGCTTCCATACAAGTTACAGAATTTCTGGCCTAATAGTTTTTGAGAAGAAGATTTTTGAAAAATACCTACAAGTTTTAAATAAATCTAAATTATCTCCCCTTTAAAGAGGGCGTGGCCCTTCATTTGAACAAACTTGAATCCCCTTTACCCAGTGATGCTTTGTGCCAAGTTTGGTTGAAATCTGCCCAGTGGTTCTGGAGAAGAAGATGAAAATGTGAAAAGTTTACAACGCCAACGCCGCCAACGCCGACAACGCCAACGCCGACAGACAACGGACAAATTTTGATCAGAAAAGCTCACTTGAGCTTTCAGCTCAGGTGAGCTAATAAAAAGTAACAATTTCAGTGACTTAATATTTCCCTTCTTGTAAACACTTACCAATCAAGAACCACTGGGTGCCTCCCCACACCATGGCCTTTTTCCGGAGCTGGTCACTCTCGTCCGAGAGTTTTCCCTCCTGATTGGTCTGCTCCCAATCTCTCTTTTCCACCTCCCTTTTCTTTTTCTTCCGAGTAGACTTGTTTGGGTCCCTCTTCTTCTCTTTGTGGATCCGGCCAAATCTCTCTCCCATTCCTAGATCCAAGCTTTGGAGAATGCGCCTGTCTTGACCTTGTTTGCTTTGCATCTCCTTAGCATGATGATCTGGAGAGATGTTCCACTTTTCTTCAGCAAGCATCTCCCTTTGGATTCTTTGATGCTCTCCAAAATCACCCACCATACTGCAGTCTCCAGCCACTTTATAAAAAAAGATATTTTACCATAAGTAAAAATCAACTGCAACCACTGTTACACATTGTGATGTATATATGGATGGATAAAGTCATTTAACATGCGCTTGACTCAGTATATGGTGATAATTACAACAAAATTCTTAATATGTAACTTAATTATAAAACAACAAAGAAAGCATAATATTCATTTCCTGAAAACATTAGACCAAATTAAGGAACATCTATAATGTCTATTTGCTCAAAAATTAAAAATGCAGATATGCAGTATTGGTTACATTTGGAATTGCTGCATTGTTCAATGAGGGGCAAGTTGGAGATGGTTGAGGAGCTTGCGCTGTGCAAGTAAGCATGCGTGTTGAAATCCCGAGCCATGTCCTCTGACATGTGACTTATTTCAACCTCAACATCAGGGTCCTCCTGTTCATTATCCTGCTCAGTGCTAGAATGATTCTGTAAAAGCAGGAAGGGGAAGGAAGGAAGAAAAAGACAAAGATGAGAAGAAAGTAGAGTAAGGAGTAAGCTAAAAAAAAAGATTAGATTTAATAGAGTATAGTGAAGCATGCAAAAGTTTTATAAAGAAGTGAGGTACATACCTGTGTGGATGAATACATGTCTAATACAAATACAGTATGAACTTGTCTTCAGAAAAAAACCCATAGCTAATAAACACTAAAAGAACAAATTCATTAATTCAAGTTAATTGAATCTCAACTACAACAAAAACTAGAGGTACTGTGAGCAAGCTCACAAATTATGATACCCTTGCTAAGAAAATAGCAAATCTGAAGTATTTCTCTATTAAATTAAAAGATAAGGGATGCTTCTTTTTCTTATAGTGACATTGAACTAGCACATTAAATGACCAAAGCTCAGGTCAGGACATATTTACAGGGCACAAACAATCTTTGTGTCAGATTTTAGCGTCTGATCATTTTCCATTACAAGATAGTGCCAAGACAGGAATTAAGCATTTTTTAAACAATGACCTTGAACTTGCCCAACTGACACATCCTTAGGTCATAAGCAATGTCTATGTAAAGTAACAACTTCCAATGTTTCTCCATAAAAATGATATGAACTGGAGTCACTGGACACAAATTTTGTAGTTTTCCTACCAGTGACCTTGACCTTGCTCATATGACCTTGAGACAAGGTCATGACACACCCTCAGATTATAAGCAATGTTTATGTAAAGTAAGAATTTCCAATGTTTCTCCATTATGGACCAGACAGGAATTTTTTCACAGACAGACGGACAGACAAACAAGGTGATTCCTATTAACCTTCCCCCTAAACTTTGTTTGCAGGAGGGGAGGGGGGTTATTATGTTGTGAACACCCAACTATAGAATTACTCACACTGATATAGCTGGCCACACTAGTAGCACTGTTGGCGTGGCTGCGGGGGGTAGGGATTTGGAGGTCCAGGGGGTCTTCTCCACCCAGAGACAAGGAAGTCTGAATCCTGTAAACATACATGTATTTAATGACAGAATTCAAAAACATGAAACAAAAAAAAACATAATTAAAATGAAGACAGCTAGTATTTGATGGTCATCACAAGCTCACAATATGTGCATGCGTATATGATGGTTAGTACCTATATAAATCCAATCAAGTTCAGGAGTCAAATTAATTAACAGTATCTGAGTAATCCCTAAAGAAATCCAAAAGATTTTTAAGCTGGTAATGTTGTAGGGGTGTAGGTCTATTTCAGTATATAATTCTAATAACTCTAAAATATACACTACAGAGGGTTCCGACATTCCCACCACCCACCACCCCACTTAAAAGATATAACATTGGTTACCATTTTGTTGTGAGTGTATATAATTACCAATTTGCCAAGGTGATGTCCATTATGACCTGGTGGTAGTCTCTCAGAATTGGACAGATTTTGAAACAGGAGAAGAGCTGTTCTCCCGTCAACAGCGGGAAGCGGACGCATCCCATAATCTTTTCAATGTAGTTTTCCTTTTTGTCCGCTTCAAGATTGCTAATGAATTCCACTGCCGCCATGAAAATGTCCATTTCTGACGCAGCGTTAAGGCTGTCGTCAGACAAGATCATGCATATGGTTTCCAAGTCCAAACTAAGGAATTCATCACATTTTCTCCAAGTCATGAAACTCTTGCTGAGCAGTTGCATGATAGTTTCACACATTGGGATGTTTTTGTTCCTTCTCATTATTGGCAATAGTTTTAGCAGTTCTGCATGGCCAATTTTTTTCATTCCATCGATGCAACGCCTCGAAAGTTTTTCAACTTCAAACATCTCTGACAACTTCAGGATGTCAGAGATAAGGTTTGACTTAACTTCAATGTGTCCAGTATATAAGAAGTTAATGAAGATTTCAAGGGCAGCAGGTGCCACATTCTTCACCCTAATTATCTTTGGGGTGACAGGATTAGTTGAAAATGGCTTCGCTTCCAAAATTCTCTTAAAAAGGGAGCTCTGTGATGCCAGCACCACTTTGTGTACTGGCATCAGCATGTCTCCCACCTGAAATGAGACATCACAGATTTTTTTCTGCTTGTAAATCTGGTGGATGTAGGAACCGATTCCCTCATAATGTGATATGGGTTTGGTTCCAGTCATCCCACTGCCTCTACCCTCAGATTCCAGGGTGGATTGTGATCCTTGGCTAGAGACTTCATGGGCTAGGGAGCCCTCCAGGGAAGAGGCCCTACTGGGTGCATTGCTGGGGGATGGGACGGCTTTCTCTATTAAAGACGCATGAGAACTACAACCACTATAAGTGGTGTCACTCGGCGGAGGTGGAGAATTGTTGCGGTTTCTATTCTCTGTAAACAGACAAAGGTAATCCAGTAAAACTGATAAATCAACTCATGAAGATTGAAAGGAGATTGGTACATGTGACTTCAATGCAGAGGTTTTATAATTTTCAATGCTATTATAAATTATTATCTTTTTTTTTTTGAAACAACAAAACAGCAGTAAATGTAATCAAAGATATAATACATATATACATATAGAGCTATAAGAAAAGTGATGAGAAGTAGACTGCTGTACTGTGATTAACCTCGCGCGCAACCGTTCTGATGAACATTTGTTTTTGCTCTACCCCTATGTATTTATTGTCTGAGAAAACAAGTACTGTTCATTCCCAGAGGTTTGTTAATTTAAAAATTTTTTTTTTTAATGCTAGTGACATACATTCAATATTGTACATAATATAATATAAAAACAAAATGCATTACAATAAAAATCGAAGATAATTGTAATGTAGGGAGGGGGGGGGGGGGGCGTCAAACAAGTCCACCTTCTCCAAACTATTCATCAAATCTGAGTATACATTTTGTTTTTTGTTTTTTCTTATCAAAATGCATAATATCTCATTAATAATATAACAAGCCAGACTTACCCATTGGATGAGAGCTGTTACGTGATTGTAACGTATTTATCCAAGAATAAATATACGGAGTCTGCAAATGCAGCCCACTCAAGGCTGCACTTTCCATAATTCTCGAATTCTCTTCAAAGATCCTTGAAAAATCTCGTTCGATACTTTTGATAAAAATACCCAAAACTGATGAAACAATAAATGCTGAGTACAAGATCCTCTATACGATGGCAAAAGGCTACTATACACTGATTGTAGAGTGTGGAAACACTGGTGTTGCAAATATGCAGCTAGCTTCGTTAGTAACTAAGGAAGTTTGAATGAATGCCCGCGCAGGTACTTATTTATAACACAAAAGATGCGCGTGCGCAGTAGATAGTTCCGACTAGTCTTGTTCCCGCCCCCGCCACAGCGTTTCACTTCGCATTGAAGTGAACAGTAAATGCAGTGGCGGAAGCGGGAACCAGATTAGCTAGTGCTAGAGTTGTCGTTCGTGTGCCAAGTTGCTAAAAAGCGGAATCTCAAAGAAAAGTTCTATAGGACATTCAACTTGGTTGAATTCAGGTATGTAAACTCAAAGACATAAATAACATTTATGTCTCTGGTAAAAAGTACCAGTATCGTTTTGAAAAAAGTATCAGTTTTGAGACTTGTCAGACATAGATAACATGTCTTTGGACTTGTATAGAAAAAAAAGCATAGTTTAAAAAAGTGGGTACCTCGGACGAAAAATAACCCACCATAAACACTGTTTTTAACCACAGGAATCAGCAATTTTATCAATTTGTTGTAAATAAATGAGAAACAGGCAAAATCCTACCAGTGAGCTTCGCGAGCATTGGCCACCATCTTTGGGGAAAAACCCATTTGTAGGTAAGAAATTTGTAACTTTGTCATTTGACAATAAAATTCCGTTTTCGTTGTGTATGTTGATTGCCCCAGGATGGGGCAACCCACACCTCGAAGGAATTAATTAAATTCAAAGAGATTTTATCACAGGACGCACAAATATTTGGTAGCATAGAGAAGGAAAAAGTTTAGTTTTCCATTTTGACCTTTGTGTTGACCCCAAAGGGAAACAACTTTTGCAAAGTGTGGATTGGGCCAAAATTAAAAATATCTATGTTTCCCCTTACGCGACCGACCCAATTAAAACCCGCCGACTGAATTGTTTTTTTTACAACAATGAATAGAGATTTTTTTTTAAGAAGCCTAATTTTACCCAAATTCGTTTTTAGAAGACCTGTATCTTTTTCGTTTTACAATCATTTTGTTAGCCTTGATCATCAACATGGGCGAAATACTCGCTTTATGATCGGTAACTTCGCCGGAATTTCCTCCGAAAGAGAAGTTGAAGTCGCCCTGTATTCTGAGTTCACGATCGTATAAATTAACTCCAGAGACATTGAAATGATAATCATTTAATTAAAAAACGTTTCCACGGCCTCAGTTAACCACTGTTGTGATTAATAATTTGCGATTGTCTTATCTTTTCTAGATATACATGTAAATATGGGTGCAAATGATGCAACATATAGCTTACTGTGAATTGAAAATTACAACCGGTGTTTATTACTTTTAGTGTTGATATTACAATTACAATTAGTTGGTAACTTGTAACTAGTAAATAATTGTGCCAAATTAATCATTAAACCATCTGTCTTCAGTTATCTTAAAAATTAAAATGATCCTCTACACAACGGTTGTAATTGCATGGTTGGACTAATACCTCCATAATACACAGAAGTAAAAAGACTGATTTTTTTTAACTTAGCTAACACAATTACAAAACATTTCATCTTTAAAATGTATGGATACATCAAATAGGTTTCATTTAATAGATTGGATAAGTTTTTTTTATTTTTTATTAACTTGCTTAAATTTTAATCCAATCTTAATTAAGGTTGAATCTGTGTATATATTATATAATCATTTCTGTAGGTTATGCCGTAATATTTACATTTTCTAGTGTCTTGCCTGTGTGACACTACGTATCGATTTTGTACTATATAACCCATAACTTTACATTGAGGCGCCAGCGGGGTTTGCTTATTTATATTTAGATATTTAATCGTACGATGGCTTAAAATTATGTAAATATAAGTAATAGGGAATCATTCTTTGAATATTATGAGGTGGATTTGATCACGCCCCGACCAAAATTATCACCTCATAATACTCAAAGAATGATTCCTTATTCCTTAATCAAATACTGCCAGTCTCCCTGATTTCTCAAACTTCTCCCTACTTTTATGTTAGGGAGAAATAATTTTCCCAAAAATTAGGTTGGTACATGTGAAACAAAAGACTCTTGTTGTGAAAATTTTAAACAGTTCTCTTAAGAATTCGTCAAATTTCAAATCGACAGAAACAAAAGAGTTGGTTATGGTAATGACTATAATTAAAGTGAAATTGGGTAAATTTACAAAAAAAATTGTTATCTACCGAGGTAAATATTTGTTCTTCCCTGGCATTATGTTTCAAATTTGGGTTATTATTTCTTTGTATAGACACCTATTTCCTTGTCAAAGAAGGATATTCACTGCAAGTGTAGTGATTTTGTATAAACATAAAATTGTAGAATCATTAAATATTACTTCACAAATATTTACATTTATTACATTTCCTTAAATTAATCATTATTATTGTTTTAATATACTTTGAGACATTTTATAAACCAAATTTTGAAATATTGATACTTTGAAGTATGTACATTATCATTTAAATGATATTTAAATATAGGTTAACATGTACATCGACATAAAAATGATAATGGATCTATTCATGCACATGCATCTAATCATTGAATCAAACATGTTTAAAAAGATAAACAATATCAAATTGTGAATTTGATATTAATTTTTTTTTACATTCCATTAGTACAGTCAAGTATAACAATTTGTTTTACAACTGGTCATATTTTTTTAGTTTTGTAATATTAAAGAATTAATTAATATTTTTCATTTTTAATTTATAATGTATTTTATATTTTGCCCTGGCAGAAAAAAAAATTATTTACCTACCTACCTACCCAACTTCAAAATTTAGGGTCGGGTTAGGGGAAACATAGATATTTTTAATGATGGCCTTGGACTATTTTTTTTATTAATTATCCCCTCACGCAACTTGTTGCGAAGGGGATATAGCATCGCTACCGTGCGTGTGTGTGTTCGTATGTGCGTGTGTGTATGTTTGTGCACTCCATTTCAATTTTCTAGTAAATTTAAAAAAAAACCTTCCAATAGAATTTTCTCAATCTTTGCACAAATATGCCTCATTGTAAAAGATTAAAACAAATGCAATGTCATATTAATTGGTCAAAGAACTTGGTTCACAAACTATAATATTTGGCCCTGTGGTTTTATGAAAAATCAACTTTTATAACGTAAGCCATTCTTTCTCTGAATATACTGTATACGGAATGTGTTCTTGAAATCCGCATGAAATATTGGCGGGAAACCCCCACGTTCTGTAAATATAACTGTTAAAACCGGATATGCTTACTCAAATTTACCAATTTTCACAAATTTCTCAACTTCTGTGTCAAATTTTGCATGGGCGCCATGCCTCGCCCACGACAATTGTTACATAAAATTAAACAGCTTAAAACAACAAAACGATATCGCTAAATTTAATTTTGGGCGAGATGTGGCGCCATACTTAAAATTTTATTTTTAGAAGAATATGGCATTCCGGATTCTATAATACATGGTCAAAATATAAAATATTTTCTTTAAAAAAGACGATGACGGTAATAAAACACGATTATCTAATGAGTTATTTCATATTTGTGAATTGAATTTAATCGACTTTTATGTATTCGCACGACACAATTTTTAGAAGGGAAACCCGCATTCTAAAAATAGATTACATACGTCAAAATTTCAAGCATGGTGAAGTTGTACCTGGATGTCAACAGCCTTTCTGACCCAGTGTTTTGGGGCTATATGGAACTAACGACTTTATGAGGTATGTATTCATCCCAATATTTCACACTGATAAGTGAAACAAAATACTGTAATGTGCACGTATCGATATCGCTCTGTATGTAAAGCTGTCGTCTGCGTCAACTGATCAGCGTGTCTTTATCCAAATAATTATAACCAAATATGAAAAAATGGTAAGACATGACCCTTTATGCATATGTCTGACCGTATTTCTTAATTTTCTTAAGTACAAAGAAATGTAAAGGTGTACAACAGTACTTGCACGTTTTGTTTACGTTTGAGATAATTCGAACTAGACAGGATGGATCGATGTGTTATATTTATAAGATTTGCTTATGTAATGATTAGTTACAAATTATCTGATTTTATTCTAGGATAATAGTTGTAAGCTTAATATGGTATACCTATAGTATGTGCATGTTTGAGAGAGAGAGAGAGAGAGAGAGAGAGAGAGAGAGAGAGAGTTTTCCTGTCATAAACAATCAAGAACGTAACATACCTGTATATAAACGTACATCAAATTAACTCATTGAGTGCACTTTTTCACACTAGTAAACAGTGGATATATGCAGGATATAGATATAATTTATGGGTATGATAGATGGTACATAAATGTATGAGACATTGAGAGATAAAAATAGTTACCATCAACCAATATCTATACATTTGTACATACATGTACATACTTACATAGTTTTATATAGTTTATGATATTATAATAACGCCAATGCAGAGAAAATGTTCATAGATGTACCAATATCAGTATTTAGCCTATCAGGATCTAGTACATAGATATATATTAATATATATATATATGTAAATTGCAGATATTTTAGGTGTGTTCAGGAGGAATTAAGTGCTATTCCTACACCCCCCCCCCCTCCAAAAAAAAACCCTTTGTAGGATGCATGCATATTTTATGATACCAGTTGCAATACATTAAATTATCATTTATGTTAAGAATTTCTATTATTTCATCATTTATTACAGTTTGTATGTGTAGATCCTATACATTTATGTATTTATATAAGCATCACATGTGTTTTCTTTTCAAATTGCAGATATGTTCAATATGATATAATGCCTGGACATAAAAAAGACTACTTTTTGTGCATACTTTGCTCAAAGAGAACAAAACCATCAGACAGAAGAAAAATAGATAAAAACATCAGGAAGTATCTGCGAAGGAAATTCCTTATTGAGGCTCATTCAGACAACTCTGTCATATGCAACAGATGCCGCCATGTGTATAGAACTGAAACACAAGGAACTAAAAGATCAGATTTGTGTACTCATGTTCCGTGTACCTCAGTGTTATTATCAGAGGACCAAAACAAACAGAAGAAAAGCATGCCCAGCCCACCATCTGTGTCGCTTCCCCTGGCCTCCACTGCTAAATCTCATGCATATTGCTGTGTGTGCAAAAAGCCAGGACCAAAGTTAGTAGTTGTTGCAGCTGAGAATAGAACAGCAGTTTTTGTTGAGAAAAATATTCTTATACCACCAGGAAACAGATGTTGTCCTGCTCATTTGCATGATGGGATGTTTACCAGTGATGCTGTCAAACAACTTCAAACAACTGAAAATTCCTTCGTTAATCGAACAACTATTACTGATCTTTTACAGCAGATGCGTTTATTGTGTCAGCGAAATGAAAAACAGTGTTTGGACTTCGATGATGCTAAAGCTCTGACAGACACAGACTACAAAAGTTTATTAGGGATCACCAAAGCAAACTTTCAAGAACTTTGTGATTCTGTGGAAGGTTTGATCAAGAACACACCAGCCAGAAGCCTAACTACTTCTGTTGCCATCTTTTTCTGTAAAATGAAAACTGGACTCTCAAATGTCATTCTCTCAACTTTATTTCGAACATCCAAATCCAGCTTGAGGAGAGCAATTTCTGCTGTTAGGAAGGCTTTGTTAATTAAGTTTGTACCAGAAAATCTTGGGTTTACCCACATCTCACGAGAAGAGATCATCAACAAACACACCCGACCACTTGCTCAGACTTTGTTTGGAAGTATTGAAAAAAACCAAGTCATCTTAGTTTTGGATGGAACATACATCTATGTGAACAAAAGTAACAATTTTCACTTTCAGCGACGGTCATACAGCATCCATAAAGGGAGACCCCTCATAAAGCCAATGGTGGTGGTTACAACAACAGGGTATTTTGTATCTATATTGGGCCCCTATTTAGCTGATAGAAGCAACAATGATGCATCCATCCTCAGTCACATTATCAACAGCAATGCTGAAAGTATCCGCTCCTGGCTTAGTGAAGATGATATATTCATCGTGGATAGGGGCTTCAGAGATGCCCTGCCTTTGTTGGCTGATCTAGGGATACAGGCCGAAATGCCAAAATTTTTGGAGGCTGGACAAAAGCAGATGTCAACTGAGGATGCCAATATGAGTCGGCTAGTGACAAAGGTATGTATCAGTAATAATGTTTTTTCTAAGTACAATTAGGACATTTATGAAATATTATACCACAGACAAATTGTTTACCTCTGGTACTCAGTCTCTAACAAAGCATACTAATTTAGCAAAGTCTATGTTAATATAAATCACAAATAATTAATGATGAGTTTATTTTTTGTCAGGTGCGGTGGGTTGTTGAGTCATCAAATGCTCGTATCAAGAGATGGAGATATCTGGACCGTGTTTTGCCAACCAATCAGATTCCGAACATAGGAGATTATGTTAGGATCATGTGTGCAGTGTCCAACAGATTCTCACCTCCATTGAGCTCCTGTACCAGCAAAGATAAGGATGATGCAGAAGCTGCTAAAATGCTTCATCTGTCCAAGCAAGTAAGAAATCAAATGTATATATTTGTCTTCTTGAAAATAATGTAGGATTTTGTTTAAACATCAACTTGTTTTGTATAATAAATTTTTTTTACTTACACTAATGCATTGTATAATATTTATTTTTAATGGATGCTGAAAATTTTCGGAAACAGTTTGAAATGTTATTGAAATGGATTTTAAATCAGGTTAATCACTTGAAGACGTTTGTCGATGAGAACGGACTGCAGAGAAAAACTGCTGTATGGAAAACGGCCTCGGAAGTAGATTTGGATTCGTTTCCTAAACTTGATGATGAGGAACTCAGGAATCTTACCTGCGGAACATATCAACTGAGGTTGTCTTCTAGTTATATGCAGGAGCATTTGGATGGTGAGAGTGACATTTACTTCCATGAAGAGGACAACACACTCCTCAGAGCAAAGATCCAGAGTAGACACATTTCGTCCAAGAAGTACCAACTTTGGATCCATTACAGCGAGAGTACAGTGGAATCTTGGTACTGCACGTGTAGAGCAGGAGCGAGAGTTGTCGGGATGTGCTCCCACATTGCAGCCGTTATTTGGTACCTTAGCAGTGCGAGGTATGGTAGTGATAAATCATTGGGTGTGAGAGATTGGTGCAAAAATGTCTTGGATGCAGCTGATATTCCAGCAAGTGTTGATGAATCTGATAGTGATAGTGGTGAAAGTTTGCCTGAAGAATGATTTTTATGAGTGTACATGTATGTATGTGTGTTCCAGTGCCATGTGTGATTGTAATTTGATTAATTGTTAAAAGCATGTACTAGGATATATTGGTGGTAGCTCAATTGATGTTGAATAAATATAGTAGAGTGTGCATTGTAACATAACTTGTAGTTAATACATTTACCTTATTGGTTTAATTATACATTTTTGTTAAGGTATTTGTTTCTTCAATGAACTAACTTTGATTCTGCTGACTTAATTAATTTGTCATGCTTTTTGAATATGGTTTTTAATATTATATGCCATATACATGTACGGTAATGACTGCTTTAATAATTGTCTTGAAGAATATAAATGTGCAATGTAAAAAAAAGTAAGTGTACATATAAGACATATGTATAAATATTTATTCTTTCTTTAAATTACCTTCATAAAATTAAAATCATGCATTCTGAATCTTGATCTCAATTGTAAATATGATAATGTAACATCACGTATGGTGTAAAATGTTCAGAATTGATAACAGTCTGTAAAAAACTATACAAAAGGAAACAAATGAGCTGTTGTATTTTGTTGAGCTACATTTAGTTACATGTACTTTACAATCTAATTGATTGTTGTACTTGATATAACTATATGTGATATATAACATTGCTAAGGGACAAGTTTGGTTACCATAGAAACTGTAATTTAGTCCATTATATTAAATATTTAGAACATTATTTAAAACAGGTAACTTTTGAAAGAAAAATCATTGTGTTTGAAATAATTGTCATCAGTGTAGACATTCACATGTACCGTATCTATAAGCCTATGAATGATGATTTAATCTGTGGTTGCCATGGTAACCTTGGCAATTATTAAACTTGTTTAAAAGTTTAGTGCCAACTTTTTCTTCTAAGAATTATTGACAGGAAACCATCATTTATAAATGAGTTAAAGCTACACCAACTAATTTGAATTGAGCATGCAGTATGCCTTCATTACAATAATGCTGCTATTTAGCAAAAATGGTGAGCTATTTTTAGAAACCTCCTGGACACCTAAAAATTAAGATAATTGAAAAATTTTAATTTCTTGAGAAAGGTAACCTCATGAACATTCTTTAAGTATGAATTGAACAATTTTGGTCACAGGGCCGTTTTTGGTGGTTAGTGAACCAAGTTCTTTTTATGCAAAATCTTAAATAAAATTACACCATTGTAAAGGAGGGGTGCATACATTTAATAAGGACAAAATTCGTTCAAAACTAAACATGTTAGATGTTTGTGTAGCGAGTAAGCGAGCGGATCTAACATCTAATTTTAATTAGATTGATTTATCATAGATTGCACACTTCTGTAAAATAACAAATTAAAAATGCATGTGCCTTTCCAAACCATTAATACTATTACAAATTATTATTTCATTAAATCAATGTCATAATCAACTTTGTATACGAGTTATCAATCAAAATTTCTGAGTAAGAGTTATCAATCACCCAGAGCGAAGAACAACGTTACGCGGAATTATGGTGAGTTAATAGAATCAATCACCCAGAGCCAAGAACAACGTTACGGTGAGTTAATAGAGTTAATAGCTTAATGTGTGTTTGAATGTTTGTTATTTGAATTTAACACGCATAAATATAGTCAAGGAACGTTTAGAGAAATTATATTGAACTCGTCACTGTTCATTATCGAGGACACTCGGCGACCACCGAATTCGTTTTCCTTTCACTATCCTCGGATCATCAGTATAGAAATTGGGTACTTGCAGCTTGCATTCAATGCACTTTGGAGCATGTACATTCACCAAATCTTTCTGCTATCAGAGTATGTGATCAAATATACCGAGCTTGTGTGATGAGTATTGTGCTAGTGTATGTAAGTGTGTACATGAAGGAGGAGGGAGATTCGATACATTAACCCATTATTATTGAAATATACAGCTAAATTTAAAATTTGTAATAAATCTTGCTAATACAATTATCAGAACATATATTTTAATTTATTTGAAAATTGTTACTCAATGCAAAAATTAAATATACAGTATGTAAACTATATTTTAAAATCAAAATGTCAATCCTAATTAGAATATGCTGTGGGTTTCTCATTAAAGCCAAGGACCTTCTTCTCCTTACTTCATAATATGTAAAATACTGTGGAATCATTTAAATTTTTTGAATGACAAAATTTTACTCATTTGTTAACAGTGGATAACTTTTCAAACGGGAAAACGACCATGAAAACACAAAGAAGTACCTTTAAGCAAAATAGTTCCTATTCTTGCAGAGTGTATATACATTTATTGGGACATTTTAAATCAGAATGCTTGACACATGTCAGAAAAGAGGATTTGCAATTTTAAAAGCAAGTGTCAAAATTAAATTATCATTTGAAGGAAAGAATTGAAATTGTTTGATGTACACCCTTTCCAAAGCTGTGAAATTTCCTACTTTTACTTTCATTTTCAGAGTTTTTCAATACAGACGCATTTTGCCGGAAAACGAATCTGACTTCACACCACGAAATTTTAACAGCAGAGAGACAATTTGATGAGCTTTTATTCAAAAGGTCCCTCGTTGCTGAACGAAAATTAGGGCCGGAGCTATGAGCCCGAACGTTAACATTACCGCCTATGGAAAATGCATTAGTGGACTATACCCATATTGAGCCCCATGCTGGTAAGGCATATTTCTTGTTTATTTGCAATTATTGTGATAAATGTGAATTTCTCTTTTGTACATCTTTTCATTTATGTGAACAAACTAAATTTCCAACAAGTTCAGCAAGTTTAATCACTTAAATAACACATTGCATAAGAAAAAAATCCATCACAACAACCCCCCCCCCCCCGGGTTTTCAGAAAATCAATTTAAATTAAAGATATTGTGATTTTAACTTGAATGTAATTTATTTTGAGTTTTTATAAAAAATAGAAATTAAAATGTATATATGTGTTTCTACTAATAATGAGATAAGAAGACATTTTATAAATTTTTAGACCAAATATCACTTTGGGTTTTTAGTGCGATCATTTCAAGCGAGTAAAAGTGAAAGTAGAGAAGCAGAAAGTTTCCAGTGAGGAAAAATACTTTATTCAAGCAGTGTCTAGCTATCTGATATTAGTTTGCATTGTAAGGGAGTTGTATTAATGCCCGGTGGGTTCCAGTTCTTTATTTATAACTATAGATATGCATTAAATTTGCGTAAATAAATGTTTCATGCATGTGACGTGACTATGTACCGTAGATGTAGATATGCACACTTTAACATGACTGGAAGCCTACCGTGTTGGTTAATTCTTAATCCATAAAGCCTATATTTGTTTATCATAATCAAAATAGAATGAAATCATCATTTTAAGTAGATATTTACCTGTATTTATATTTTCATACTATTGAAACAATAGATTAATTTGTTGGGGGTGGGGGTTGATATTGAATGTTTGGGGGGGGGGGTCTTTAGGTTGTACAAATGTGTTGTGCGTCAAGATGTAGTTATTTGTTGTCTATCTCCTCTCTCTTTTTGTATCTCCCCTTCTTTCTCTCTTTCTGTCTCTGTCTGTCTGTCTGTCTGTCTGTCTGTCTCTCCTTTCTCTCTCTCTCTCTCTCTCTCTCTCTCTCTCTCTCTCTCTCTCTGAGTATTAAACATATGGCTGCTTGTGACATGAAATTGCAGATGTTGAGGATAGTGTTTGATACATGTAGAATTAAATTCAAAACATTTCATTTTAGATACCATGTCAATTGAAATGGAACTTCTTCAAAGATTAAAACACAACAATGAGCCACACTTGACGTAAGTAACATTTATTTTTGTAACAATGATGTCTAATAACATTAAAAAAAGGAACCTGTAAAAACTACATGTATATACCCCGTAAGTATTTGACATGCTGATAATTTAGAATATCAAATACCGGTAAACTACACGTATTTCACCTACTTAATGGGTATTTTTTGTTCTCTTGGATTTTGAACTCTAGTTAATTGTAGACTCTTTTCCATAGGATATGTCTTTCTATAAATATGTTAAATTTGTTACCATGGTAACAGTATACAAGAGTGAAAAGAAAAACTCCTTATTAGCAAGTTTATTCCCCTGTGACATATCTTAAATGGGTTAATAAATGGTGCATTTCTTCCGAAATTAATAGGCTTAAATAAAAGTTCAGCAAATACTACACTTACACGAGTAAAAACAACTCATCACTATGACGTCATTATGACGTCATAGGTGAGGTAATCTCAAGCTAGCATCAAAATGGACAAAATATGAACTGAGGGCTTCACATTATAGAGTCATATAACTTTATTATTTACAAACCAATACTTACATGTAATACCTTGATGGATAGGGAAATTCCTATACTTTTCTATTTTACCTTTTTCGTGGTATTTGAAAACAATTTGATTTTGTAACTAAAGGAAAACTTATGGTTTGTTGGACTAAAACTTTATAAAATTAGACATAATTGAGCTTTTTTATGAGAATATGAATAAAATAAATTTGGTAAAATATTGAATGTTCATGTTTTACATGTATTTTAATCCTTGAGATAAAAGTTTCCTCAATATATGCTATTTGAAGAACATCGAGCGCCTATGAACTAGATGTTGTTCAGGTAAATTTTGACTGGACTGTTTCTTCAGATTTCATGCATGTGTATCAATGCTGCAAAATCCATAATTATGTATTGAATTTTTCCAAATTTGGAATCATGGTTCTGTATAGTGTCTAGAGTGAATATATAGGCTTAGAATTGTAAATAACCACAATGACTGTTTCATATTGGGTATATCCCTCTAACTATTTTTAGAATCGGTAGGACAACAAAGAAGTACCTTTAAGCAAAATAGTTCCTATTCTTGCAGAGTGTATATACATTTATTGGGACATTTTAAATCAGAATGCTTGACACATGTCAGAAAAGAGGATTTGCAATTTTAAAAGCAAGTGTCAAAATTAAATTATCATTTGAAGGAAAGAATTAAAATTGTTTGATGTACACCCTTTCCAAAGCTGTGAAATTCCCTACTTTTACTTTCATTTTCAGAGTTTTTCAATACAGACGCATTTTGCCGGAAAACGAGAATCTGACTTCACACCACGAAATTTTAACAGCAGAGAGACAATTTGATGAGCTTTTATTCAAAAGGTCCCTCGTTGCTGAACGAAAATTAGGGCCGGAGCTATGAGCCCGAACGTTAACATTACCGCCTATGGAAAATGCATTAGTGGACTATACCCAATTGATGCCGTGACCAAAACAGTTGTTTTTCCTCAGAGACTTGGAAAACCGGATGAATTTTGCACAAATGTGTCAAACAATTGTTGAAAATCCTTATCTGAATGGAGAAACAATCCGATTGGATGAAGCTCTCAGAATGGTATGACAGTCCTCGATTCCTACTTGAGCAGGATTCCTTATTGTGATTAATAGACTAAGAGCACTGTAGACTGAGAGTCTTGTGGGTTATTGCTGCGGTGAACTAATGAAAATGACAACCAATCACACGGAAGTTGTGAACAAGAAATTTGTTTAAATTGCCGTCATGTAAAGTAATCCAAGAAATTATACAAGATGAAAATGCTGTGATGTGTTTTTGATTACAATTTTTTCTACAATAAATGGTTGAAAATTTAATGAATTTTTTACTTGGTTCTCGCTCATTAAAATCATGCACAGGTGACTGGGTCTCCATATTTTCATATCTATGCATATTACCGGTATTATGTGTATATTAGGTATCAAAATTATTTTTAAAAAACGTATAAATTCATACAAAGACAACAAGTATTTTCATTACTTTTATATATTTTACATTCAGAAGCTTTGAATTGCGCACAATGAAATAATTTTTCAAAAATGTCAGATATCTTTAAGGCCAAGTTCTGTTTTAATAGTAAATCTTCAACACTGTTGAAAATAAGTCTCTCATTTATCAATTAATGTACATCATACAGAAATAGTGTACAAGCTTAAATTTTGTCAGAACTATTTTCCTCTCGTGTAAATGTGAAATATAATTATACATGTATATCTTTCATACTGATATGTAATAAAAACAATACTTCTGTTTATATAATGGGCCTTGTGTTTACAAGTGCCAATATAATATTTGTATTGGTATTTATTTTTTTATACTTTTGACTTTTTGTGCAATTCGATGTACACTAATACTGAAAACAAGATATGTTTGTGAAACACTTATGCCCCCCTCCCTTGGAAACATCTGCGATGAAATGGGAGTCCCTAATTTCACAATCGTAATTCAAAATACCTTCTTTCAATCATTAACAATTACAGTCCTCAGGTAAATAACATCGGATGCAACTAAAGTTCGTAACTATGTGCCCCGCATGACAGTGCGTTTTTAGAGGTATCTAGGGAATTTTTAAGGTTTAGAACTGACTGACAGACACTTGATTAGACAACACTCTATGATGTCTAGAAAAACCAAGACAGTGTTTAATTTCTTATAACAGTTGTATTTTATTAAGGAATAAGGAATCATTCTTTGAGTATTATGAGTTGGTAATTTTGGTCGGGGCGTGATCAAATCCAAGGGCTTTATTATAGATTTGATCACGCCTCGACCAAAATCATCACCTAATAATATTCAAAGAATGATTCCTTATTACTTATATTTATATAAATTTCAGCTATTGTACAATTAAATATTTAAATATAAATAAGCAAATCCCGCTGGCGCCCCTGTTATAATACGTCATTTGAAGTTATTAGACTGTACAGTACAAAATCGATACGTAGTGGTCACACTAGAAATGAAAATATTAAGGGTTATTTTTTTTTTCGTTTTGAATCATACTGCCTTACTGTTATTACATGGTGGTGATTTAAAAAAAAAAGGTACAGGCACGTATCGTTTAATCTAATTAAAATTCATCTTCGCTAGCCAAGGGTTTTCGGTCCACTTCGCTCCCCGTTTATGGGGAACGGAGTGGACAGAAAACCCTTGGCTAGCGAAGATGATTAAAATTAGAACTTCCACCCGCTCCTCGGTTTCGATGTCGCGACATATAGAAAACCGAGGAGCGGATGGGAGTTCTAATTTTAATTAGATTGGTATCGTTTGGCAGACTTTTCCGAATAGTTGACATGCAAAAAAAAAGAAAAAAAAAAAAAAAAAAAAAAAAAAACCACCAAAATCCCCATAAAAATAAATATCCATATTTCCCTATAATTTTTTAACCTGTTGCCCAAAAATAGGAGGGGGTAGCTTCTTAAATATTATATTTCTTATATGTGAATTTACGAAAAAATGCATATGTATGTTGCAAGAAAAAGTGCACCCCCCTGCACATACGATGCTACGCGCCTGAATCAAGTTGTACTATATATCAAGGTTGACCAATGGTAAGAATGAAAAAGAGTGCGCAGCGTAAAGAGAAATGTCCATTCTCATTAATCAATGAGATAATAAAACTGAAAGTTGTAATATTTAAACACTAGCAAACAGTTGAATGTACATCGTGTGTGGAAATACCATGATGTGGGATGGTTGTTTGAAATCAAGACATGAACTATTAAGGGGACAATAGATAATTTATTCTTTATAATGTACATAAATAACGATTCTGGTGTAGCAACATTGGACTCGCAGTGTGGCCATGGGTACCTGTAAAAGATACAAAAAGAAACAAATAAGTAAAACTGAAAAGGATTTTAAAGGGACAAGGCTTGATTGGTACCCCCTCCTCCCACGCAAATCTTGGTGAGAACATTATTTATTCAACGCTAGAAAGGAAAGTCAACAGTGAACACTTTTATAATTTTATGAATACCAATGATAGTCTTTGCACAAGCCTAGTTTTGTTCACCCAATGTTTTGTCCATTGTAGATTTATTAGTTAATGTTTAACTTTTGCATGCTATGTTTAATGTTTTGTTTTATGTAACTCATATTCATGACTGTATGCCGACATGGTAACTGTCAATAAATGAATTGAAATTAAAAAAAAAATTATTTCTTACTTAACTTTAAACAGTATATGATTTTCGTGGATAGTGAGATTTACAAATATTTCATGCCATGTCAATGTAATCCAATCATTATTTATTGTTAAGATCCCATTTATCCCAATGTTTAATTACATACAGGACTTCAGTGCAAACGTAGAAGCAAGATTTAGAAGCTTTTGTAGACATGAATACAAACGAGCGGACTTTAAGGCCCTAAACGTTTAGGCCCAAAGATGTTTAAGCATTATGATGTTTTGGCACCATCATTAGTTTTTTCACCATTTAATTCACTTTATTCACTAACGTGTTAAAATTTAATATTTTTAATAAGTTTAAGAAATATTTTTCCTATGTTAATTTCTTGTGATTACGTTTATAACAATGTACGTATTATATCCATACTACGCGTCTTAATTATTAATTAAGCGAGGAAGTAGGCGCATGTGTCACTACAAATTTTATTATATATTCTTGCCAAAATTTGCGCAATTTAGATTTTACTTTAATCCTCTTGACATCTTTTTTAACAACACTTCATTTACAATTTAATAGCAAAAAAAAAACAAAACACAGGTGCAACCAGCAAGGCACGAGACTTTGTACACATGTGCTTGGTAATCAAGCCCGGGCCTTTTAACACTCCCCCCTCCCCCGGAAACAACACGCATCAAAAATTCAAATGATCTCGCATTATTACAAAGTGGGATAATCAGAAATCTTAAACATTATTTTTCATCTCATAAAAAATCAGCACCTGTCGCGGGCGGAAACGCACCAAATTCGATTCGGGAATATCATGATCCACCCCTGCTATATTTATAAGTTAATCACGTGACGATCACAAAGGCCAACAAGACCAGGAAGAAAAATACCGTGATCGCCATGTTGGACTTGTAGAGGTTTGTTTCTTAACCAGTAACTCTTTTACCCCCCCCCCCTAAAAAAAATGAAAAATGAAAAGAATGCAAATGCGTTAGAGATCGAGGTCTTAATAACCAAGAGAGTTGCGACCTATTGTCGTGTACTGCAGTACGTGTGCACCAGAGACATAAACTCTGGTGTGCACTTCCAACATGCAAGTTTAAGATTTTACAATCCTTAAGTTTTTTGAAAATTGAATAATTTACTGAAGTATGGTAAACTAATAGTGACCGTTTTTTTTCTTCAGAATATCTCTTAAAATCCCATCATACTATATGACCATGGACCCTGAGTACAGCCTTCAGGATGTGTTACGGTGTCATCTCTGTGAGACCCCGGGCCCCCCTATGTACTGTGCCATTTGTAACAAATATCTGTGTAAAGCCTGTGAGGGGGAACATCTCTCAGATCTATCCAAAGAACACAAAGTGCTACCATTTGAAAAGAGGAGATATACTCCAAAGTGTCAAAAACATTCCTTAAAACTATGTGAACTTTACTGTGAACAATGTGATATTCCTATTTGTGCAACATGTGCTTCTTCTAAAAAACACCGCGGCCATAAATTTATTGAAATAATAAAAACAATGGACAACAAGAAAGAACTCATTCAAAAAGATTTACAAGAATTAGAGAAATTTATTTTCCCTAAATACCAAGAGATTGCATCCATTATCCCAGTCCAGAAATCTGCTCTGAATGAAAACTCCCAGAAATTAACGACAGAAATCGACAAACATGGAGAAGACTTGCACAGAGAAATAAACGCCATTATCAGAAACATGAAATCTAACGTGGAGGAAATGGACACCAAACACCTGGCTGTCTTAGATAAACAGGAAGGTGAAATTAAACACACCATTTCTGAAATCACACAGAGCATTGCTGAACTGAAGAAGTTACTGGACTCCAATGATGTCAGCCGTGTCTCTGCCTACAAATCCAGGAATGATGAATTCAAAAGATGGCCTCCTAAACTCACAGTGTCCTTACCAAGTTTTACCCCTCAAAAGATCAACAAAGAACAGCTTTATCAACAGTTTGGTTCTCTGTCAGCGTTATCTATCAAAACAGAAGAACATGGCTACACCATGGAATCTCCCGGTGCTGAGTCCTCTCCCCCGGACAGACCGCTCATTGATGTACCACGGATCATCACACAGATACACACCGAGTATAGAGGATTATTCAGTGTGTCCTGTCTGAGTGATGAGGAGATTTGGACGCGTGGTGGTGACAGAATCCTGAGACTCTACAACCTGAGGGGGGAACTAGTGAAGTCAGTCAGAACCAAGTCAGGGAACGCTCCATGGGACATAGCAGTGACAAGGAGTGGGGATCTAGTTTATACTGATGGCATAGATAGAACTGTGAACATAGTGAAGAATACACAGATACAGACAGTGATCAGACTACGGGGGTGGAGACCTCACGGTGTCTGTAGTACCTCCTCTGGTGACCTCCTGGTTGTCATGGACAGTGATGATGATAAACCAACAAAAGTTGTGCGTTACTCTGGCTCCACAAAGAAACGAAGTATTCAGTACGACGACAAAGGACAACCTCTCTATTCATCTGGTGGCATTAAATACATCAGCGAGAACAGGAACCTAGATATCTGTGTGTCAGACCCTGGAGCCCATGCCATAGTGGTGGTTAATCAGGCCGGGAAACTCCGGTTTACCTACACTGGTCCTCCCTCTACTACCAAGGGATCATTCTATCCATACGGCATCACAACAGACAGCCAGGGTTGGATCCTTACAGCAGACTATAACAACCACCGTATCCACATCCTGGATCAGGACGGACAGTTCCTCCGCTACATTGACAACTGTGATTTACAGCGTCCATGGGGTTTATGTGTGGACACCAGAGACAACCTCTTTGTGGCTGAGTGGATCACAGGTACAGTGAAGAAAATACAATATAACATGTAAACAAACTGTGTTTATAATGTTCAAACTATTTGTTTATTTATTTACATGTAACATTAGTGAAGAAATCCCTATTACAAATGAAACAAACCGTGTTTTATAATAACCAAACGGTTCATGATATTGATTTATATTTCAATAAAGTCCTCAAGTGACAAATTCTAAATATTATATGTTAATAAATTATATTTGTTTGATAACATGTTTACATGTCAACAATCTGAGTGTTTTACAACTTATATATGAACAAACTACCTGTAACTGACTGTGTTTACATAATGTATGTCAACTGACTGATTGTTTTATGTATTGGATGTACACTAACTTTGTTATTTGTATTTGTATATACATGTATTGGATGTAGACTAACTGTGTTTATATATTGGATGTGTTTGTATATTGGATGTGTTTGTATATTGGATGTGTTTATGTATTGGATGTGTTTGTATATTGGATGTGTTTATATATTGGATGTGTTTGTATATTGGATGTGTTTATATATTGGATGTGTTTATATATTGGATGTGACTGTCAACAGACCAAATTTGGTGATTTGAAACTTCAAACATTGCGTGCCATCAAACTGTGTAAAATTAATATATTTAATATATGTTAAATCTAACTGCAATAATGCAATATATATTGTATACTGTTTAGATGTATATATTAAATAATAAATGTAAATTAACTGTGTAATTATGAAGTGTGGTGCATTACTTCAATGGTTCAGACTCTTGACATTACAAACATTTTGTTCTCAGAGGTAGAAAGTTCTCTTAACTATACACTGCTATATAAAAGTACATTATCTCATAGTGAGGAAAACCATCTACCACTGAAAAAAAATATTTGCGTTATCAAGTGCTTAATCAGGCGTCAATTAAACAACGAAATGCTTCTTTTCATGTTTTATGTGGGTATGAAGACAGTGAGAATTGCAGAAAAAATATATAACTCTCAATCGCCTTGGCTGATCATGTAAAATTGATCGTTATTGTCGATCAGCACATTTCACAGAAGGAACAGCCAATTCTTCCATACATTAAGGTTACCATGGTTATTATAAATAGTTGGAAGTCTGAGGTCAGCCTGTGTAAGTCGGTATTTATCAAAGTTTGGATTATTTTGTGATTGATCGTAACTTAGCAACATGGACAGCACGGATTGACCTCAGACTTAAAAATAGTTGTTGTATATATGGAAGAACTTGCTGTACCTTCTATGCAATACCCTGATTGAGAAAACTGATAACTTGCTTTTAATGAATAATTGAAAGAGATAAAGAGAGAAATTAAGAGAGAGAGATGTAAATATAATTAATACAAGAGGCCCATGGGCCACATTGCTCACTTGAGAAAAAATAGCCATAACAATTAAAATCAGCTTTATGGAGTCATATACAAAGTATTTGGACAATTTAGTAGAAGTGGTCCGGTATGAAAATATCTTAAAAGTTGACCCCCATTGTGGCCCCCACCCTACCCCAGGGTACTTGATTTGGAGAAACTTAAATCTACTATATCTGAGGATGCTTCTACACAAGTTACAGCTTTTCTGAAGAAAGGGATTTTCTAAGACTTTTCTCTATATATTCCTCAGTAAAAATTCGACCTCCAAATGGGGCCCTATCCTAAACCTGGGGATCATGATTTGAACAAACTTAAAGCAATATGAGCTGCATTTTTCATGTTGATGAAATTTTTTTTTACGAAAATGCTATTTTCTACTAAAATGACAAAAAATATCATGGTTTTTAAATTTCTGCTAGCCATAATTTGTGGAAAAGGCCGTTAAGAAGCCTTAATGGAGCAAAATTGAATTATTGTCGTCCTGTACAAAAATTAATCTGCTATATATTCCTTAGAAGAGAAATCTTTCCTCTGACTAAAATTAATTATTTTTTAAAATTTTATTTGTCATAAAAGTTTAAGTTACATGCAGACTTATCATACTAGCAGGCTTTTGCAGCAAAATAAAATTCTAAAAAATACAGCTCATATTGCTTTAAATCTACACTACCTGAGGATGCTTCCACACAAGTTTCAGCTATTCTAGCGAAATGGTTTTAGAGAAGGAGATTTTTAATGATTTTTCTCTATATATTACAATTTGAAAATTAGACCACCAATGTGGCCCTACCCTGACCCCGGGGATCATTTCTTGAAAAAACTTAAATCTATACTACCTGAGGATGCATATAAATCCACTATATCTGAGGATGCTTCCACACATGTTACACCTTTTCTGGCCAGATAGCTTTTGAAAAGAATTTTTTTTTAGAATATCAACACATTTTCAAAATTCTTAAATATTTCTTGACTTGAATATTGTCTTGGCCCTTCATTTTAACAAACTTGACTCCCCTCTACCCAACAATGCCTTATGCTTAGTGGTGTTAAAATTGACCCAGTGGTTTTTGAGAAGTCTAAAATATAAAAAGTTTATGGATTGATGGACAGACAGACGCCAAACAAAGTTATCAGAATAGCTCACTTGAGCTGCCAGCTTAGGCGGGCTAAAAATGATTTCTTTTGGTGATCCATGGGCTATGAAGGTAGAAATCATTGCAGAAAAAAAGTACAACCTGCTGAGTTATGTTTTTTATCTGCAACAGTAGCTACTGTCACACCCGCATGTACCACCAAAGAGAGCATTTTATTGGTTTTTTTTAAAACTAATTTCAGAATTTATAAACAAAAAGTGAAGACTTTTATGAACAACTTAGACTTTATCAGGATCAAATTACACTTAGTTTTAAGGTACAAACCTCCCAATGAAAGTCCGTAGATTCTAAGCTTGCTGCGATAGCTAGTACATGTAGTTACTTTCTACCTGTTATTATTTCCAGGGTCTGAAAAATGACGAAAGTTATAAGTCATGGTGAAGAACCCGAAATATATATTTAGTATAATTATTACAAGATTTTATCTTTATTAAAGTCCTAGGACATTAACTGCAATACCAGTTATATGTGTCGATTACTTGATGATTCAATTTTTCTATGAATATCTAATGTGGAAAATTCAAAATATGAAAGCTGCGCTTTTGAATTAATAGTTCACCAGTAAAATGTATGAGTTATCTTTCTTTGACTATAGTCACTGATGGATGAATTATTTCCCTTTGATTAGTCTGATGATACCGAGTTGAAATTAAGGCAGGCTTCTAACACAGAATCATCATACATTCTTACATAACTACTGGTACCTAAAAATTAGTTGGTTTTGTGACTCGATCTCTATACTTTAAAATATACCTGTTTAAACATACAGAGTTTTATCCCTTGTCTTGGATCCGATGCTTGACCAGCTGACTGCTCAGTGATGACATCCTATACTTCAGAAAATCGAGTTACTGGAAGAAAATCTCTTTAAGACCTGTGATCAAATTTGGAAATAATTGGTGATAGTTAAAATAAATTAGTCTTAAAAATACATGTTATTATTTTCTCAGTTTTAACATAGAACTATTCTGCTAGAGTTATTACCAATATGAAGAATTGAAGCAACACCCTTCCCCCCAGAAAGAAAGAGAAACAAAAACAAAAAACCACACAAACAGTGCCAATGATTAATATCACAAAAGTAGAATCATATTAAGGAGGCTGGGTGGTCAACATAAGGTAAACCTGTGTTACTCTTCATTTCTAGTGTTTATGAGTTATTTATAGTATAAATACATGTATATCGGGTGTGTTTGATGATTCTATGGGGTCGAGTGAACTTGTACAGAAAGTGTAGTTTAACTTGTTTCCTAGTATAAGAATTTTGCAATAAAATATAAATTTTGGCCTTTCACATCTTATTTTTAAACTCATCAATGCACATGAAATTGAATTAATCATTTCATGTAAATCCCCACAAATTTTACCTGCTCCATATAGTCAACTGTTCTTTGAAATGAATCTGCATGAAAGTTATAGATTCTCCACAGGATCTTTCTGGTGGTTAGGGATTCTCCCAACTGAAGGATCTTTCTGGTGGTTAGGGATTCTCCCAAGGATCTTTATGGTGATTAGGGATTCTCCACAGGATTTTTATGGTGATTAGGGATTCTCCACAGGATCTTTATGGTGATTAGGGATTCTCCACAGGATCTTTATGGTGTTAAGGGTTTCTCCACAGGATCTTTACCTGCATGTTGGTTAAATGATAGGGATTCTCCAGAGGATCTGCATGGTGGTGAGGGATTCTCCACAAAATCTGGGTGATGATTTGGGAATCTTCACAGCAATCTTCAAGAGAAGAAATGGTTTAGACAAATTGTCACCATCTCCTAATGCAGAGGAAGGCAGAAGATGTTTAATTTCAACAAAGTGTTTGAAAATGAATAAATCAAACATCTACTATAATTTCTTATATATTGCTTAAATAACACATTTAATCAAAATTTTCAATATAAATCTAGACACCGTCACATTAATACATTGATATACAAATTTGTAACATTATTAAATGTAAAGAAAGGATCTTAAAAGGGTGGTTGAGGTACACATAAAAATTATGATATTTAAATTATAGAAGTCAATCTTACATATTCATATGGCAAATGTAAAGATACATAGTCTCTCTTCATGAAATTTGAAACACTGAGTTCAAATAAGTGCAAATGTTCAAAATTCTGAAATATAACTTGATATCATAACTGGCCAGTTATAGTCTAAGGGAAATAACTCTAAAGAAATGTTGTCATTCTCTACATGTTCCTCACAGTATACATGTATATACATTTTTACTGTACATTTTTATCAGAATTGTGCAATTTAGATGCAGGCTGTAAATTTAAAACAAACTTCTGGGAAGATTCCTTTTGAAACAAATCTTTCAAAACAAGATATCTGTGAGCCAATGCTCACTAGTGATACCCACGCTCTAATGTGAATATGCAAAATAAGCAAAGTCGACATTTAACAGAAAGTTGGCATCCGATCGGTACAAAAATATATCCCACAATATGGCATGCCTATACAAAAAGTGTGATAAAATTTCAAGCATTTGCAATAAAAAGTTGCTGAGAAATCTTTGACGAAAATTTGTTTGAATATTTTGGCTAAAAATAAACAGTCGTCATTTAACAGGAAGTCGACATCCGATTAGTAGAAAACTATATCCCACGATATGGCATGCCTAGACAAATAGTGTGTTAAAATTTCAAGCATCTGCGATAAAAAGTTGCTGAGAAAAATGCGCCGAAAATTTTTTTGAAAATTTTGGCTAAAAATAAACAAAGTCGTCATTTAACAGGAAGTTGACGTCCGATTGGTACAAAAATACATCCCACGATATGGCATGCTAGACAAATAGTGTGTTAAAATTTCAAGCATCTGCGATAAATAGTTGCTGAGAAAAATGCCACAGAAATTTTTGTTACGGATGGACAGACAGACGGACAGACGAACACACAAGGGTAAAACAGTATACCCCCTTCTCCTTCGGAGCAGGGGTATAATAAATTAATATTTTCTCAGCAATAAACACATGTACCAGGTATATCCTATAGCTTTCAAAAAGGCAATTAATTTAATTGTTAGGACCTTTTCACTCCAGTATGGGAACACCACACATTTAAACTTGAAATGACTTTGTATTCTTTTATAAGTGGGCTAGTCAGCTATAATGCATCTAAAATGTTGTTTGACACTTAACAAAATAAATTTATATAGTCGATCAGCCCCATTTACAGGCAGAAACCTCTTATAATATATACATGTATATGACATATTTATAAGGAGAATTTGGAATTTGATTTTGCTAGCTGCTATGTTTTGATTAATGCAACTTCTGGCGGGCTCATAACAGCATTTCTGATTTAAGTAAGGGGAAACCTAAAAATATAGGGGTTGTCACCTCCCTGTTGCTTAGTAACGTGCCTGCTTGGTATGTAATTGTGTTATACTTAGCTATATATATATACTGATGATTTACATTTTCCAATACATCAAAGTAATACATGTACTTGATCCTAACAGTTCTTGTCAAGCTGTGCATTCCCTCTTCAATGACCATGGTCTGCTGAAAATAAATCATAATTTATTAGATAACAATCGTCACTTGTAAGTGAGCATTCATAAAAACCGGGAAAGTAAAATTGTACAGAACCGATCAGTTTTATAGAACAGATACCATTTAAAGCAATACCAACAAGAAAACATATCTCATTGATTTCAAGGGACCTATAGGCCTCATTGCTCACCTGTGCAACAATGTCAGACTTTGATCAATGTAACTAACTGGTTATAAGCTTTATTACATATGAAATACATTGAGCAAATATAAATTTGTCTTAATGTACATAATCTTCATACATTTGCAAATATATTTCCTTATATGAACCTAATAAAGAGAACATGCTTAATTCTGTGTCTATCTATGACGTCGCAATGATTATCACAGTGGCCACGCGTTTATGGTTTTACTGTCGCTGGGTTTTTAACAATGTAGAATCTCCTGTTATTATTCCAAAGTTAACGAAAGAACAAGAGAAAAGCTGTCAATGTGACAGCAAACCAGGTTTTGTTTTGTGTGAACAGTATCCATGATAATCTATTTGTCAACCCTGAATTGATAAACACTATACCTATCCAGAGAATTGGGGTACTCTATATGCATTATTTTGCCAAAAAATAACTAAGTTCAACAGCTAATATTTTTCCCACAAGTTATCAAAAATTAAAATCCAAGTAACTGTATGCATATCTCTAATATATATATGTACAAAGAGATGCTTATTTGACAGTTATTACTAGCATTTTAAACAACAAAAAACAAAATTAATGCAAATGGGCCAAAAATTTGTCAATCCTAGTGGACAAATAATTGACTTAATCTTATTTATTTTGTGTAATGAGAAAATTTGTCAAAATTAATATCTGACCTGTTTATTAGAAAAGGGATAAAACTTCATGATAAATAGAAATAGGGCAATGTGAATTACCTATTATATATAGTCTGTCCCAAGTTATTGTTTTCATCACATTTGGACAATTTTTGATATAAATACACATACCTGTGAAAGAAATACAATTGAAATAGATGAAAAGGCAAATATCTAAGATACATGTATCGATCTTCATTGTCAGATTTCTTTCTAAAAGATTTATAATGGGAAATGTTGACATCTTTTCCCCAATTCAGAGGTGATCACTCAGAATATCTTGCATAATTTTTCAACATTATCATCCAGGTACTTTCATGGCTGTTGCAATTCAAAATCCCCGTATACTTTTTAGTTTTGGTTGCGTACTTTCTGACTACTGAAACCTGAAGCAGTATATATGGTTGACTTGGCATGCAAAACAGATAATCTGGGTTTTTTTCTTCATTTTAATGGATGAATGTAGTTTAGGGACAAAGGAATTTTGGTTATTGAAATATCAAGAAAAAAGTGGTGAACGCAGAAACTTGTGACAGAGTATATAAAAATTTGCAATATTAAAAGGTATCTTAAGAGACACTTTAAATAAAACACACACAATAGCATAATTGTCATGACCCTTTTATTCAGATTTATCATAATGGAAATCTGAGCGTCAATTTTAGATTTATTAAGGGTTTTAAGATATTTGACAGATATGATAAAAATCGTAGATGACGTCATCATATTGACTTTTAATGTGACCTTATATTAAACAAACACAAGTTATAAACGTTAGGCTCCATTTAGAAGGCTGAATTACACAAAATCAAATGAACACCATTGAAATGTAGGTTTATAAATGATCAAAATACGCGGTATATGTACCATGTGAACATCGACTTTGTTCTGCCTTGAGTGAATGAAATGTGTGACTGAAATAAACTTTTTCCAGAATTATGCCATTATAACTCTGCATTTGAAATTACTAATTTTGCCATTATAACTTCGATTTGAGAAAATATTCCAAAGAACTAGTTAACTTAACGGGTGTTTCGTACTACCTGAAATCAAACACTGTTCTCGTTCGTCTGTAAACCTCATTTGTAGCAGACACAATATTTTTTATGCATTACGATCCCGATTATAATTGAAGAGTCTTTCGTGCGCACCAGAGATGCAACACACACATTCTGTAACACTGGACTTTTACTATCTCCGATTTACGCCTACATGTACTGGTGATAATTCTAAAATAAAGCGTTAAAAATCAATCTGCAAATTGATGGGGGGAAAAAAAACAATTATTCACTGAAACAAGCTTATGTTTGTAAACAAAAAACTAATGGTTACATTATCACCTGTTCTCTATTTATTTCACCTTACTGAATAGCGTCCAGTTTATCTTAAGGTATCTCACTCATCAATGTTGTTGTATCAAGAATTTCACGAGAAGTTTATCATTGAAATCTGTAGTTCTAAAAACATACATAAAAAATACAAAGAAAAAAGGGGTCAGTTTTCATACCCCTGTTTTTTCGTGACCTTTATAAACTTAAAATAGACAATAGTACGTCATTTTTGTCATTGGTGAAATTATCGAAATATACGATACAAGTTTGATTTGTACGTGTTATGTTATTGCATACAAAGACACTGGAAAATATGCGCGGATCCAGAACTTTTTTCCATGGGGGGGGGGGGGGGGGGTCCGAATTGAAAGTAGGGGGCCTACCCCTAATCATCAGAAATGTTGACGAGCAAAACAAAAAAAAAAAACAACAACAAAAAAACCCCCAAAAAACACCTAATTCCGAATCATTCGGGGGGGGGGGGGGGTAGTATACCTGTAACTCAAAAAAGACCAAACAAAATTAATACCTGTAAAAAAAATTTAATTCCCATATTCATGAAATTCCTTATCCGTGGGAGGTGGGGGCGACTATGCCTATAACTGCAATTTTAAAATATCACTTTTAATATTTCCGCTTCCGACGCCTTTCCAAAGCATAAATGTGTTTTCCAGGGGGGGGGAGGGGGGTCCGAGGCATATTTGCGATAATTTTACTATGTAAATTTGATAACTTCTCATTTTCCAGGGGGTGGGGGGGGGTTCGGACCCCCAACCCCCCCCCCCCCTCTAGATCCGCGCATGGAGTTGAACCGAATGTTTTTCCTCACAAAAAGCTAGCGCTTGCTGCAAAATGGAGATTCACGGGTTTACACGCCGTGAAATCCATCATTCTCTCACCAGAGGTCGTGCTACACAAGTTTAGCTTACACCTCTGTCAACGCCGGTAAAAATAGTCTGTCACATGATCAAAACAAGCATGGCAAGCACATGGCATTGTTGATTCGTTTCTTCTGTACAATCAGCTTGAAGGGAAGTCATCGACGGGCGAAGACTTTGAGGACACGAATTGTAGAGATAACGGGGTTTAAATATTGATTTTTTCGGAAATTTTGATTACGCAGTCAAGATTTAGAAAATAGTGCAAAATTCACCCGAATTCTCGCAGCTATCGACCTACCCATTCTGCGCATGCGCGAACTACGTCATAGTAGTCTACTTTCGAATTGAGGTAGAAATCGTACCGCTTCGCTTCGTTTAGTTGTTTTCCATACGGTAAGCTTAAAGAAAAATTATATTTAGAATGCCTATTATATATTGAATGCTTTATTTCTTATCAAGTATTGAAACGTACGGGTAGGCACTAGTGAATGCATGCACTCCTAAGTCGTCCTTCCGAATTTTCTCAGATCGGGGGGCTACTTTCTAGCATAGACTTATGTCTATGTTTTTAGACAGTGCAACGGAGAGAAAACCCATGGGTTCCGACAATGGGGAGCTACAGACATGCAGCTAGCCAACACACATTTGTTCACAACGAGCTTAATTATTTTGATGTTCAATGTGCAACAAGGTGGTAGCTATTTAGGAATGTTAAACATTATATGTACATTATACTCTGTCCCAAGATATCCTGGATTCACATTTTTCTTAATTACTCAATATTTATAAATACCTCAGGGTTTCAACGATGTTCATTCAAAAGTTTGAAAAATTTCCAAGATTTTTCAGTTGAAACGCCCCCGTTAGCTTATCAGGTTTCAATTCAAGGCTAAAAAATGTGATGTCTACGGGGATTTTGTATTGCAGTAAGCCCGGATGATAACGTTGAAAAATTGCGCGAGGTATTTCAAGTGATTCCGAATGGAGAAAAGATGTAAACATTCCCCATTATAAATCTCCGTAAGAAATCTATTTTCGATCCTGTGATTGTTTTCGAGTGAAAAATGATAATGTGTCAAAGAAGATATCTTGGAAAATTTCCCTTTCATCGAATTTAATTGCACTTCTTTCACAGGTATGTATATTTTAATTAAAAATCGATCAAATGTGCTGCATAAATATCTTGGAACAGACTATAACAAGATGGAACGTTACAGGTACCAATCTCCCAAATGTAACATAATAGTCCGTTTTGGGATATAAAACCCCAAATGTTTCAAGGAAAACACATAAACATTTTCATTCTTTATATGTACATAAAAATATATGCAAGACTATAAGTTTGAGTTAAAAGACAAGTCATATTTAATTTGCTTGAAAAACTATGCACATCTATGTTACATGTAACAATATGTGATGGTTTTTGCCTATATTTTTTATTCAAGTTATTTCCATTTGACCCGACAGGGCTTAGCATGTGGGTGCCGTGAGTGTAGAGCGAATCAGGGAAAATAATAATCCGAGATTCCTCTGACTCTAACCCCCGCTTTTATATTGGGACGTCCCCCGCACATCCCAATATAAAAGCGGGGGTTAGAGTCAGAGGAATCTCGGATTAGGAAAATAATTGTCACCAAAAAAAATATAACTGTAAGTTTACCATTTAAATCATAAT
This sequence comes from Magallana ariakensis, assembly GCA_020458035.1. Lineage (NCBI taxonomy): Eukaryota > Metazoa > Mollusca > Bivalvia > Ostreida > Ostreidae > Magallana > Magallana ariakensis. Next base: position 41,849,521 of record CM035811.1, on the reverse strand, counting down.
GTAATCAAATAAATTGAGACCACCCACCAAACTGCAAAAGATTCAGCACAACTGTTACACTTTGTCTCAAAGCAAATACAGCTGTAACTTGTTGATGGATCTTGGGGGGAAAAAAAAATTCAAATTTTAAATTAGAAAAATAAATAGTTTGGCCATGCAACTATATCAATCATGCAGTTGTAATAGGATGAGATTTATTAATTATTATATTATTAAATCTAATTACAGTATTGATAATGATTAGTTAAGATATAATATATTTTGGCAATACATGTAGTTCTATATTAAACAACCCAGGTAGAACACCTATGTTTACTTGGCTTAATTAATGCCCTTAGGATATATGGTCCTTATAGGTGTGTTTTTATGAAGGAAATCTATTGGTTTTTAAGTTTGTATAGTTTGGTTTTATTGGTTGGTAGTTTTCCCTCCAAGAGTTCTTTGTACTGTTTTAAGCATTCTTCACATTGAAGCCTAAGAGACAAGACTCATATAGACATTTTGTAGTTGACATTATTTCATCTCATATAGGTAAGCTAACATTATTTATTTCTAACCATAACAGAAGTGCTAATATTTTATTAATAGTACATCTCTTGTAATTTAGCAAATTTAATATATCCTTTTGCACTTTATTAGCAAGAGCGATTGTTGAGTGAAAGAATATTTATTAAAGTATATTGAGCTTTGAGAATTAGAAGTAATACTAGTGAAAACCTTATTTTAAAGCAATTTGTATTTTTAATTAGTAATACTTATGGAAATATATATAATTTGTAGTCTGTCTCTGCTGTGTATAAAAGCGCACACTCATAGGGCGTGGGATTGCCCATTCTCATATGAATGGTATTGATTATGTTTTTATCATTAATGTATGTCAAATATAAAGACGTTTCTTAAAAAACGCAAATATATCTGTACTGTAAAGCATTTTATAATATGTATGGATAAAATGTGTAATTACATGTATAATTACATATAAGAGTTATTGCCCTTTAATAAGAGTAAAATATTACCGTGTCTATAGTGTATTTTATACCTTAGCCTATTACTTACTATTGTTATTATTTCATTTCAGGGCATTTATTTATTCATTTATTTATTCATTTGTTATCATATCTGTAATCACAATATCAAATAAAAGGGATGTCTTGAACCTTATACAGTGTTTCGTATATGAAGAACCAGCACTGTTTCACAGTCACCAGAATACAGAGCCACGTTAATGGTTTCATTTAAATTTGGGTAAAAGTCAGGACTATTTTTTGGCCTTATCTATTATACTTAGCTGAAATCTTCAGCCTGACAAGCTTTATTTAACTTGGTTGGTAAGTGATCAAATCTTCTGAGAAGCCATTTGGGCTTCACAGGATTTGATCACATGACCAACCAAGTTCATATCCCAGTGAACGTTTAATTTGCAGTTTATTTCTTAAATGAATTCTCACGGTGGTCAATACAAGTTTTATCCATATATTCCTTAAGTACATGCAATGCTATTAATTGCACTATATTTGCATGTGACCGAGCTTAGTGCACTGATATATAATATACTAATTAAATAGTGCACGTTTCATACTGGACCGGTTTTACAAGTCTTATACTTTTAATTATATTGTATACACTTATTCAGGTAGTCCATCCATAACTCATAAATTTTAGACTTTATAATAAATGGAATTATATGACTTTATTATACCTCTACTTATTTTTCATTATATAAGAGTAGTTCCATATATTTTGCGGATTCCCTGAAAATTGCCGTAAACAGACTGATTCCTTGCAAAACAAATAGGTGCGTCAGTTCGATAAACTAATACACATCTATTCAAAACACTTAGTACATGTAATTCCTGTTAACCGAAGGAAAAAATTCAAAATATTCTGAACAAAATCATGAATATTTAAGAAATGAACTCAATGTCTACCCAAGTTATACGAGTATAACCTGGGTTGGGGCAGTTTACGCTTTATAATCCACGAAGCGGATTATAAAAAAGCGTAAATTGCTCCAACCCAGGTTATACGAGTATAACTTGGGTAGATATTGAGTTCATCTCTTATAATTTAATTATCTGTAATTTACTGTACAAATTGAGTGCGTTTTACTTTTTGAAATGATATTAATCTGTTCGAAATTCAAACATAACATCAAGCGGATTAGTACCTTTTTGACGTTGGTGCATTGTGACGTGCAAACCAGGTTATACACGTATAACTATATTTTTCTATCCAATCAAATGCCGCGTTAGAACCAGAATTAAATTATTCATAATTGTATGATTGAATTCTAGTTGCAAAGTCCTTTTTGATTGGCTATATACTTATTCATCTTTATCGTATAACATAACTTGCCTATTGTCACAATACGACACGCGTGCAATTTAATTTTATTTACTTTGACGTTATATTAATTATTACTTGTTGGATACACAAAGAATTATGTTAACTTGAACTTTTTCTGATTGGTTGTATCGGTATAATAAAACAGTTAAAGTATAGCATTGAGGGAGTCAGCAAGATTCCAGTTCCCCTCAAGAAAACCTTGGCTATTTCCCTCGGCTTCGCCTCTGGAAATAGACTTAATTGCTCTCGGGGAACTGGAATCTTGCTGACTACCTCAATGCTATACTTTATTTGTATAATAATGACCATAATGTTATAAGACATATGCCAAATACTAAAATTTCACCCAAAAATTTTTATGATTTACTGAAGGTATGGAATATAACCTTCTCTTCAATACATGCTTCCACGCTGCATGAAAATGTTGACGTCTTCTGCATTGAAATAAACCAAAAAAAAAAGACTATCTAAACAGAAAAATCTTTTTATTTCATTATATTCAACAGTTTTAAAGCATTATATCATTCTTAATACAATTTATTTTCCTTAACATTTAAAAAAAAAATAAAAATTCATCAAATTACCTCCCTTCCAAAAATAAAAAACATAGGTAATCACATATAACAGATAACAAAGCTCACTGAGACGAGGCATCACCTTTATGAGACCACCTTTATCATATTATATTAAAATCAGTTAATGATCTTAGATATTCATGGATAATGTAGTATCGTAAATCATATGTTAAAAAATTGTTTAATAGTCATGTTGATACAATGTTTTACAATACACTTATATAAAATACAATGTTTCATATAATTTATCCATATGATACAATATAATACTATAATATATTATGTTACAATGTTATATTGTAACATATGATAAGACATCGTATCAAGATATGATATCATTAAAATAATGGTATTGTATCATGTTATACATTATTGTATTTGATTACATATAACACTATCATAAAATAATATATAACACAATATATTATCATATAATTTCATATTGCATTATAAATCACAATATTGTAATGACACTATATTATATTGTATAACGTATAGTATGATCTCATTTTTTGAGGCGCATCGCTATCAGCGATGTAGCCTCATTGCTGTCAGCTCACTTCTCTCGGCTTATATACAAGCGGCGTCATAGAACACAAGTATCAATGCGCCAATAAATATATAGTGCCGTTCTGATTGTTACGTATTTTCAACCAGGAACATATATTCAGTATTCGTTTTAAAATTATCAACAAATCATTACAACAGATATTTCCTTTACACATTGAAAAAACATCAACATCAATGAAAGATCAAAACAAAGATTAATACGCAGATGAGATGGACTGGCAATGCCTGCAATGCGATATACGTACGATAGGGACAGAGGACCAGTCAACCGATGAGATAATTTGCATAACAACAGTTCGTACTTCAATTTAACAGCGGTGACGTTAATTGTTTGAATATCGGAGGTAAAAAAGTAATAATTTCGTATATAAAATATTTATATCAAAATGAGAGTAAGTGGCTGTCTTCCTATAGCTAGGAACAGATTTCATATTTTATCACTTGATAAAACGAATAAGACGTTTAACTGAATGAGGAAAAGCGCGCCACCTTCCCCATGTGTAGAATGGCGATATTTAACAACTTGTAGTGATGTTTTTAGCTACCTTCAATGTGATGCGCCGCTCAGGCCTTCAGGCCTTTGATTTAAATAATGATATCACATATTGTATTGTATCATATATGATACATAATACGTATCATATGATACAATATCATTTGATACAATAATATATTATATTATAAAATATCATTTTATACAATATCATATCTTATGATAAAATATTATATATATAGAATCTCTCTAATAATTTGCGATGGTATATGATTTTTATCCAACGAGTTATGTGTTTTCTATCCCCGAGCCTTGGCAAGGGGATAGAAAACACAATGAGTTGGATAAAAATTATATACATGTACCATCACAAATCATGAGTGATTCTTTTTTTCACATGTTTTACTACAAGTTAAACCTCAATCTTTTGTTAAACCTTAATCTTTCTGTAAACATTATAATGATTGTGAGCTGCACAACACATTCACTACAAGATGTCAACAACTTTACACATGGAAAAAAGTTCCTTGAAGACTAACAAACAAACATTTCATTTTCTGGTATATTTTTATCAATTTATAAAAAAATAAACTGAAACAGCATTAAATGCTGCACATAGTTAACTCTACGCTTTTCAACTTAATTATTTTGTTACTTTTTCATTCTACGTCAATAATCTGCCTAAAGCTACGTAACGTTTAATTATGACGTCACGTGGCAGAACACACAATGGAATATCAACAATTTATCCAATGCGTGATATCCACCGTATATTGAGATAAATATGTGGTAAATTCCAATATTATACGAAACTATATCATGTGATACTACTAAAATCATTAAACTATGTGCTAAAATTTCATTTTCAGTTATATGTTGCTGAGTTTTTCTAATTACATGTAGCATTGACAGGGGTTTTACATCTTCAATAGCATTATGTGGTCTGAAGAGATTTCACCAAAAAATCCCTCTTGTAGTCAGGCTGTCCTGGGAAAATTTTACGGAATAGAAAAAAGGAATCAATACAAGCATGAACTACAGAATATAAAACATCAAGTAAATGACAATATCATGCTGCACCAACTAGAACTGGAAAGTCAAATCTTCTTCCATTGTGAGCAATCAACACAATACTGGTAACTTCTTCAGCCAATTGAAGAAATCCCTGAAGCCATCACCTATACCAACCGCTTTCTTTCTTTCTCCGTTGACCTTGAACTCTCCAGCTTCATGACATAATCCAGTGACTCTTGATGCCTCCTCAGTGATGGACATTTTCGGAAAGATGTAGGCGGTGAATGTTTTTATCTGATCCAATCTCGTTCGCAGATAACTGAGAGGGGGAATACATGTCCTCGGACTGAAAATAGAAATATTATATATATGACATTTTTTAGCTTTATACAAATATTTTTTATTCTGAATGAAACAAGGTATACTGTGTGGAAAACAGCTATTAATTCAATATTGTCTTCAAGACCTCTCTTGTTTCCTCGATTCTTGGTGAATATATACTTCAAACATTTCTATAAGTGGTTAATCATTGTCTTGCTAATCTTTACAATTTTCTGATAATTATATTTTACAATACAACTGTTTCCCTATATTCTTGACAACATGGTTTTTATCAAGACATTTCTTCATATTTATACCAAGTTCACTTCTCAGGCTTGAGATCATAGTATTGTCCTCATCTCCCTCCAAGATTTCTACAGGAGTACCATTTTCATTCAGTTCCTTCTCTCCAGAGACACCACTAACACTCTCCATCAGTCTCGTACTACGTGAATGGTTTTTCGTGCATCAATGAGGATGTACTTTCATCCCAGGATGCCTCGTTTCCAGCACTTATAAAAACACCACAGGTCCGATGTAAAACCACAGCTTTGACAGCCTTCTTTCCGTACTTGAAATTGGACATGAAGAATGTGTGGGCTGTAAAACGGTACAATTTTAAAAAATAACTGATGAATACTAAATTTCACATCTTACATAGATTGTAGAGAAATATTCATGCTGCATGTAACTACTTGACTTACATGTAAGGCTATCAAAACCTCTTTTATGTCAACTGCACAAGTCATCCCTGACCCTGAAGGATGATTAACTATAGTTGATAGACTGTCTGTATCTCTTCTTTCAACATCATGGATGCTTGTATTACTTGCTTTTGGGGTATCAGGCAAATCAGTGGATCTTTTCTTAAAGCTTGCAAACTTTTCACTGAAATTTAATCAACAAAAATCACACCCCTCAGTCTGATGATTGCAAAATATAAAACATTCTAAATTCTTTTTAAAATACATAATCTTTTATTCAAGATAAAAAATACCATAATATAATTTGTGCTCACATACTTATAGTGAAAGGTGATGCATCTGTAATACAGATACTCCTACTTCTTCTACTTCTGGTCCCTTGTGCTCCCTAGCTGACAAGGATTCGTCAATGCCTACATCTCTGAAATAGAATTTGTCCATTTAAAATTGAAAAAGTACATTAATCCTGAGCAGAAAAATGCAATAAAGTTTGTTTTGGATTTCACTTTAAACTACACACAAAACAATTATTCATTTTAATTTTTTCAGTACTGTTTGAGGAAAATCATAAAACATGAAAGTTAGGATGCCAATTTTGTAACTATGCTGATTGATATATCCTTTTCAAAGTATCTGATTGTTCTGTTAAATGTGGTTTATTTTGATTAATTTGATTCAATGATTCAACATGTAATATGCAAATGAAATCTAAGAAAACTGCATGCTGTATAGAATATTTGTTTTTTGCTAACTTGCATTAAGTCATATTAGTTAAACTATTTTTCCCAAAAGAGCAATTTGTCAATGAAATATTCCCAATTGAATAGGTAAAGGACCCTGTACCAAAAAGGTTTAATTGCATGAGCCCTGACTGCATGTGTATACACGTGTTTCTTTGAATATTGATCAGATATTTAAAAATATAAAATGTGTGTGCATATGTGCATGTAGACTACAGCTATGCATTCATAATAATACACATAAATTCGTTCATAACAAAGATGTGTGAAACACATTTATTTTCCAGATTAAGAAGTAGTTTTATGTTATATGTTTTGCCCCTTTGATCCCTGATACATAAATACATGATATTATGGGTGTATTTGTGAGAATATTTAACGTTTGCTGTTTGTTTCCTTCCTTTGTGCGTGTACACGTGCATAGACTACGTTATTTTAATGCTCGTTAATTAGTATAATTAATCGATAATATTACTACTGGAAAACTTGACTTACCTTTAATTCTAAAGTGAAAAAAGGGTTGCGCATGCGCAAACATTTGGAGAAATGTTCCGATCAGATTTTCGGATGACCTCGGCAGCTTTGGGCCAAACGTGGGGTAGGTCGATAGCTGCGAGTAGTCGCATTCATTTACTACCCCCCCCCCCCCCCCCCATCCCTCTTGACAGTTGAATTTAGTTCCAGTCCGTCCCTTCAATCATTCTGTTAAAGGGATATTCTTCGGTTTCTTTAACATATCCCATTTTATTGAGAAACAAAGATGCATTTTCCAATCCCTCTCTGAAATAATCCGATCGTAAAAAGATAGCCATCGATGCATAGTGCCATCGCCATAGTATACTATGTCAACACATCTGCGTTGCCGATTCGATCGCCCGTTTTGTTGTGAATTACATATGTACCTACCATTGTTTACCTCATAGATAGCGATGTCATTTTCCTATAGCGCGGTGGAACGTAACAAATTTGTAACGTAAAGCCCCTGTCAAACAAGAAGCCATCGTCAATTTAGCGTCACTTCCGCCTTCTCTGACGTCATATTCAACAGTGAAAAAAAATTGGCGGATCATTAAGATAATCATTAAAATAAATGCTAAGTACTAGAATATGCTTCAGTCATGTTTCTCTATTATATATAGATGATTTTATAAAATGTATATATAGATGATTTTATAAAACGTGTTTGTCTTTATTTTTTATTTTATATACATTAATAGAAAGGGGCGTGAACCCGGTACCATGGGTATACGGATCTATAAAGCTATAGAAAGGGGGGGGGGGCTGGAAAGAACCTCGATTTTTTTATAGTGAACATTTTTTTTTTTTACAAACTTGGGATGTTTCCAACCACCAGTAGCATCGGATATATAAAGGATCTGGAGAAATTAAGAACCCCTGTGCTCGAAAAGTCCATATAAATTTCTGGATCCGCCCTTGTATTTCATTGCCGTTAAAAGCGCCGGTTTTAGTGTGCAAGTCTAATAAAATCCACTTCAAAATGACGTAGGACCAACTATTACGTCATGACGCTAAAACTTAAGATCAGTATTCAGCATACCACACCTGTTCTGTGTGTGAGAGAGAGAGAGAGAGAGAGAGAGAGAGAGAGAGAGAGAGAGAGAGAGAGAGATATTTTGTATACAGAATGATGTTGTGTACTTAGATTGCGTGTGTACTTGATTTTAATTATAACTTGTACATGTAGCATGCACAATATATGCACATTATATTTTTAAACCATGCACAATTACTCAATATTACATGTATACTAGTAAAATGCATGTTTTTAGTGTAATAATGTATGCTTTATATAACTTAGCTAAATGTGCTTATTATATGTCACTCCTAATAGCTACATAATACACGCACTTCACATAACTCCTACATTTCCATTTTTAATTAAATTTTTCTTAATCTGTTTATTTTCAGCTCACTTTTTTCTGTAGTATATGCACCCTCTGATCCTTAAACACCCTCTGTAGTATGCTAGCTAGCTTTGTAACATAACTGCATGGTGTGCGCTTTTGTGCTCATGCGTATGGGTCACTAACCAGTTAATCCAAGCACTATGGACACTGGGGGTTCTAGCTAGTGCTAACAAATCTGTTTGAAATGGCGGAAGTCTTGAATGAACAAAGTTTTATTATATTCAAAAAATAATTCAATCATGCCTAACAAACGCATTTTCAGAATAAATGTTGCTCGATTCAACCTAGCTTCCTGTCTGTAGCTTCCGGTCTGAAAAAATCGGATGGACGACCTTGGACCGACATGCTGCTTATATTAATTCATTGATCTTCATTGTCATTTTCTTTTGTTGTACATTATTAATCGCATGTACATGAATGAGGAATTTTATTTCAAAGCGGGGAGGGGGTTATAAATTGTGTGTCGTATCTTTTTTTTCTTAATTTTGTTCTTTATGTCAAATTTCATTTTATTTTTATTATTGTCCCAAATAATTTATCATCAATTTCAACTTTTGTGTTATTAAACTCATCAGTATTGCATACATATATACAAAATATGAACGTAACATTGCACACCATTGCGGCAAAACCAGTAATACAAATTTTAAATAAAAGCTGGTTAAAAAAAAATGGGTAGTGGTACATCAAAAAATGAATACATTGAGTTTCTGCATTTTTTCTTGATAATGATAATGAATTTCTTGATAACGTAAATAATACATGTACATACAAAACGCGTCATTTCATATTTATATAAATGTAGTGTTTTGCATTTACTATGCCTAAAAAGTAGTCGAGGTTTGATATACAGTGTATAAGATTTTTGTACAGAACATTCGCTGTGCTCTATTTTTGCATAGTATGCTTATGCTTACGCTACATACACCTTTTGTATACTACCGGTATGCAAAAGTAGATGGATTTAATATGTATAATGAAAAACTGACAGGAAGCATAATAATTCACACTATCAGGAACACAATGTAAATGTATCAATCTTGTTGAAAAACACACTATTAAATAACATCTACGGGTGCATTGAAATGAAAAAAATGCGCTGTCATGCGCACTCGAACTCTACTCGGCCTCTCAGCTATGAACACGCCTATCAAAATAGCATGTGATCTTCACCGTATTTTATGATTGGATGAAAAAAATATAGAGTACCGCCTCGGTTACGTCAGCTAAATACAGTAGCTAGACGATCCGCCAGCACCAGAGACTAGCCACCGTCACAACACCCACGCAGAGTTCCCAGCCAATCTGCCTGCATCAAAGGCTAGCCGCTGTCACAACACCCACGCAGAGGACAGACAATTTGAGAGAGAGAGAGAGAGAGAGAGAGAGAGAGAGAGAGAGAGAGAGAGAGAGAAATTTTGAGTTTGTGATATCTTGATGTATTATTAAATGAAAATAAATAAAATAAAATAAATAAATAAAAATAAATTTATAAGTACCCAATGTTATTTGAAATATTTACCCGATGTATCAAACTTGTTTATATGTTTAATGAATCATTACTCAGCAAACAAAATGAATTGTTCTTTAGACGCTTACTTACTATCGCCACTTTCTTCCTGTTTTGCAATAAAAAAAATTACGTTTCTAACATGCATCACATATAATAAAACACATATATTAGAACCATTTTAACAAGAGCTTGGACTTTGGGTAGTTGTGTCAAACAGCAATATGACGTAGGCCTGTCTATTTCATCGTTAGTCACTCAGACATTGCTCTTTGGAATCAAGGAGATAGAGTTGTCTTGGCTTTTGAGCTAAGACTACCCAATTGGTGCATATTTCGCTTGAAACCGCATTAAGGGAATCGTACTTGGTGGGGGTAAATAGAACTATTTTAAGAAGAGCTTGGACTTAAGGTTCTTGTGTCAAACATCACTGTCTACATACATACATACATACATACATACATACATGCACGCACGCACCCACGCACGCACGCACGCACAAACACACGCACACATGCATTGAAACATGAAATATAACTACACAATGAACATGGAGCGGTCACACTCCTGATATAATTTATGAAAGGTTAATATTACTACACAATGTTATTAACAGTTCATGGAACGGTCACATTTCCGCCCCCGATAGAAACACTCCTGATATAATTTATGAAAGATTAATTTTACTACACAATGTTATTAACAGTTCATGGAGCGGTCAGATTTCCGCCCCCGATATAAACACTCCTGATATAATTTATGAAAGATTAATATTTATACACCTAAAGATGATACAGATACATGTATTAATAATGCTCATAGGAGTCTAGTTCTTCTCGGATCTTTTTTGGAATATGTCCTGAAGGTGTAAGCTTAAAAGCTGAGGACCATATTTGTTGTTTGTTGACTTCCTCTGTCCATGCCTCATGCTTTCCTCGCGTTCCTGGAATTCTTCTCTTGCATGGAGTCCAGGCGGTAGTTCTAGAACCTTTGTACCAATGCACTGTGAAGTGGTCTCCATCTACATTGACTACTTGGCACAGCTGCGGCCACTCGCCGGCATATTTTGGTATGTCCACCAGGACGAAGTCGTCATTACTGATAGGCCTGGGTTTTGTAGCGGTAGTGCCTTTTCCGATAACAACCTTTTTTAACAAAACATTATTTTTAGAAAGTTCTAAAATGCATTTTTACAATAACATGAATAATAAATATCAGGTTCTTAGCAATTTAACTTACTGGTGGTATGGGGATTTCTTCATGTAAATCAAATGTGAAGGGATCCCCTAACTCTTCTTCGTTTGCATGTGAGTTTTTCTCTGTAATGTAAGATTAGTTTTTAAATTCTGGGTTCTTTTCCAAATGAAAACAAAAAAGGAAAGTAAAATGGGTTTGAATAATGCCTATCGAATCGGACATATGGGAAACTTAAAAATAAAAAAAAAATCCTATAACCACCAATTCAATTACATGTGTAAATCTAATTAGCAGCACGGATTTAAGCGAAATATATCTGTTATCAAAGTAAAATTTCAGCTTACTTCGTTTTTCTGCCGCCAGGTCCTCAAATGGCCATGATGGATTGGTGTCTAGAATAACAAAAAGTATAATAATTTATGATATTATGTGATCAAATACAATAATGTATAACACGATACAATGTCATATCATATGTTACAATATCATATTTCATCATTATTTATTACAGTATTTTATTGTATTATATGATATATATTGTAAGTATAATAGGATGCAATATCGTATTTTATATTATTGTATTGAATAAACATTGTATCATATAATACCATATGATATGAACATATGTTTTTTATACAATTTTTTAACAGATGATATAGTTATACGATATTGTGTCAAAACAGTGTCCATGTATATCCAAGATCAATATTAACTACATGTATGATTTTCATATAATATGATAAAAGTGGTCTCATAAAGGTGATTCCTCATAAAGGTGATTCCTCGTCTCGGTGAGCTTTGTAATCTGTGATTACCTATGTTTATATATTAAATGTGCCTAACATGTACTTACAGTATAACCAAAATGTGCTTTCATCTTTAAGTAAAGATATGCCTTAAGCATACTTATGATTGTACCTGAAATGAACCTACTTGGTGCCAAAATTATGCCTACCATGAAATTGTCTTGTGTACAGATGTGCCTAAAGTATACCTATAATAGTACCTCAAATGAAACTGGGTGCCAAAAATATGCCTTTGTCCAAATTGTACTAAATCTATGTGCTGCTTTTAAAGAGTACACATTAGGTATACTCAATATGTGTGTAATTGCTAGGCACATATTAGTACTGCTTATTTAACATACCTGCATCATGCTTTTTCTGTACTTTTTATGTGCCCTTATTTTTTGTCAAAAAGAAATAAACTTTTAAAAAACATGACTATGTTGCACTTATTTTTGGAATAAGTACCAAATTGGCATGCCTAAAATGTGCAAATTTGGAACCATGGTGAATAAATGGTTCCAAACTTGCATACTTTAGTTATGCTTTTTTGGTACCTGAATTTTTAGACAAAAAGAATGCCTATAACGTAATATTTTTGGTATTCATGCATGACTCTAAATTGACAAAATTCAAATTTGAATATTACGTTAAATCCTTCTCGGAGCCTTATAAACTTGAGGTGGAATAACACATCATCACAAAATGGCCGACCTCTGATCGAAACGACATTTCGTTTTATTAAAATGATTTTATCGGCGGCAACCTGTTCATTTCTACTAGCCGAGTGGATAAAGTGTCGGCCTTGTGATCTGTTCATCCCGAGTTCGAATCCCGCAGGGGCTTTATTTGTTACTGAATCGAATTTTTTAGATATTCATTTTTTATCCCAAAACTGCAAATTCTTCACTTATTTGACATATGTACAGTTTATTTATCAATATATCTTTTATAATCAAATAATTTACTGTTAATTTAAGTGGCTTTTTCCAGGTGTGTTATTCCACCTTAAAGAATTATTAAAGAAGCATAGGACTGGTGTTTATCCCCAGTTTTGGTGGTGTTAAGTGAAGGAAAGTAATTTAATCCCCTGGGATGAGACACCAGTCCATTGCAGGTTAACTCCCAGCATTAGTCGGTACCAGCTGGACAGACTGAGACAATGTACATTATTATACTTTCATGTTAAATACTGCAATCTGATTGGTTAAGACGCAGTTGACAATCCGTTCTCTCTCCCTCGCACGCTTAGCAACGGGCCGATAGAACGAATTGTTACATGCGCGTTAATTATGCGCGTACGGTTCGCCGTAGAATTCACGTCTTTTCTATATAAAAGCAGTAAAATTTGCTATAAAAATTAAGACATTCAGTATAATAAAATAAATAGTGCCTGTTTGGGAGGATACCAGTTGAAATTGACACCCCTCGAAAACCATTGTCAACCTCCGCTTCACGTCGGTTGACAATGGTTTTCTCGGGGTGTCAATTTTAACTGGTACCCTCCCAAACAGGCACTATTTATATAGTACCGATCAGACCCAACCTAACACCAGAGTAAACCCCAACTAAACACTGGGTTTACTTTTGGGGTTTACTCCGGGTTTACTTTTTCAAAATTTGGGTCCACTCGGGGTTTACTTTGGGTTTACTTTGAAATTGCTTTTGAGGTCAACTGTACGCACTGAAGTGTGAAGCAGACCCGTCTTTCATCTTACTGCCCTACTGCCTGTAATTCCTGCCCCTTGTATATTCCGAATACACAGTTAGCGTCTGCTTTCAGGGGTATACTTCTGACTGGGTTTATTCTCTGTGTCCACTCTGGGTTTACTTTTGGTTTACTCTGGGTCCACTCTAGTAAACCCGGAGTAAACCCAGAAAGTAAACCCGGGGTTTAGTTGGGGTTTACTTTCTGTTAGGTTGGGTCTGATCGGTACTGTAGATAAAGTGGCTTATATCTAAAGGTACAACATCCAAGTGACTAGTGACCACAGTGGGGCTTGAACCTACTCATCTAATTAAACACCTATGACCACTGACCCATGAGCTCCAGACCACAATATGAGTACCGGTACATCTACTTGAACTACTTTGGGCTTAGGTGATGATGATGTGTTATTTAAGGAATAACGAATCATTCTTTTAGTATTATGAGGTGATAATTTCGGTCGGGGCATGATCAAATCCAAAAAAGCCCAAAGGGCTTTATGATAGATTTGATCACGCCCCGACCGAAATTATCACCTCATAATATTCAAAGAATGATTCCTTATTACTTATATTTAGTATATAATTTTAAGCCATCGTACGATTAAATATTTAAATATAAATAAGCAAACCCTGCTGGCGCCTCAATTTGGCGTCATTTGAAGTTATGGCTTATATAGTACAAAATCGATACATAGTGTTATCACAGGCAAAGACACTGGAAAATGTAAATATTCCACCTTAAAATGGTCAATACCTTTTAAAAAAAAATTAATGTAGACTTTAAAAAGTCTGAAAGCTAAGCTCCATATTGCAAAATAAAAAGACATACACTTGCAATAAGTAAAAGTTTGTGATTTTGAAGTTCCTGGATCGATTCCCTGAAGTTGTGTCTAAATATTTTTTCCTTTCATTAGAAGTATTACAAGAATAGAAAGTAAATGTAAATCTATAAAGCTTTTTTCAGTTCGGGGTATTTTTACGAGTATATAAACACTTTAAATTAAATTAAGAGGGTCAGATGGCCGTGGCCATTTTTAGACTTATATTATTTTCCTAAAGAAGAAGAGCTCTGTATAAAGATAAAAGGAAATATTCAAATTTTTAAATAAAGCTAAAATATTTGGAATTGGTTAATATTGTGTACCTTTTATACCAACAAGCAAGCTTAAAAAATATACAATGCATAAAATTTATTACAAAAAATCCATTACAAATAAGCCTTGCAGCACTTGCAAGTTATTCATTTAAACATGACAATATTATTCAATAATAAAAAGCTCAAAACTTCAAAACTTTTCATAAAATTTCAGTTCAATAAATTCAAGGCCCATGCTTTAGAATCCAGTAGTCCACCTGCAAAGAAAAAACAATTAAATTACTTGAATAATTTTACTAAAAATATTTGAACATGGACATGCATTTACCATTTATTAATAAAAGAAAAGTTTGTGGACAAATTTACAGATAATTGTATGAACCAGACAACAAAAACATTTGTAAGCATTACTTGTTGGCATCCACATTGTAGATTTCCACGGTATCCATGAAGTCTGATACATGGCCATCATTGAGAGCTCCGTACCCCCCAGACAGGTGAATACAGCCATTCTCTGTAGTGGCCGTGGCTCCAGCCCTTGGCTCTGGCAAGGACTTTACGTAGAACCAGCAGTTGGTTTTCGGGTTGTAGCATTCAACCCTGGTTAGAACCCTGAAAAATAAAATTTCAGTATAACATACAGAAAGTACATGTACAAGTTGCATTTACATGTATTTGACTCCATTCATGTTTTGTTCATGCATTTAAAACATACAGACAAAAACAATAGTCCAACAGCACTTACCGGTCCCTTTTACCAATGCCTCCAATAGCATAAATCATTCCATCCAGGAGGCATAGCGTGTGGTCCATCCGAGCAACATTCATAGGAGCAAGGGAGGTCCATTGTTTGGTTTCATAGCTGTATGCCATGACTTTCTTGGAGGGACTTCCATCATGCCCAGGTCCACCTTTACAGGTAAAAAAATTTGTGTCAGATTTGACAATGATGGTTGACATATTGGAATCAGGATTGCATGATGGTATTTGGATTAGAAGATAACATTGGATTAAACCGATTAATATTTTTTAAACATTAACATACTTCACTATAATCATCATAACAAGGAGACAAAATGAAATTCAATAAAGCACACCTTTAATATTGAAATAAAAAGTAACAATTTCAGTGACTTAATATTTCCCTTCCTGTAAACACTTACCAATCAAGAACCACTGGGTGCCTCCCCACACCATGCCCTTTTTCCGGAGCTGGTCACTCTCGTCCGAGAGTTTTCCCTCCTGATTGGTCTGCTCCCAATCTCTCTTTTCCACCTCCCTTTTCTTTTTCTTCCGAGTAGACTTGTTTGGGTCCCTCTTCTTCTCTTTGTGGATCCGGCCAAATCTCTCTCCCATTCCAAGATCCAAGCTTTGGAGAATGCGCCTGTCTTGACCTTGTTTGCTTTGCATCTCCTTAGCATGATGATCTGGAGAGATGTTCCACTTTTCTTCAGCAAGCATCTCCCTTTGGATTCTTTGATGCTCTCCAAAATCACCCACCATACTGCAGTCTCCAGCCACTTTATAAAAAAAGATGTTTTAAGTAAAAATCAACTGCAACCACTGTTACACATTGTGATGTATATATGGATGGATAAAGTCATTTAACATGTGCTTGACTGGGTATATGGTGATAATTACAACAAAATTCTTAATATGTAACTTATAAAACAACAAAGAAAGCATAATATTCATTTCCTGAAAACATTAGACCAAATTAAGGATCATAAATAAAGCATCAAATTGCTCAAAAATTAAAAATGCAGATCTGCAATATTGGTTACATTTGGAATTGCTGCATTGTTCAATGAGGGGCAAGTTGGAGATGGTTGAGAAGCTTGCGCTGTGCAAGTAAGCATGCGTGTTGAAATCCCGAGCCATGTCCTCTGACATGTGACTTATTTCAACCTCAACATCAGGGTCCTCCTGTTCATTATCCTGCTCAGTGCTAGAATGATTCTGTAAAAGCAGGAAGGGGAAGGAAGGAAGAAAAAGACAAAGATGAGAAGAAAGTAGAGTAAGGAGTAAGTTTAAGGAGGCTGGGGGGTCAAAAAAAATTTTCTCCAAAATTCACAAAATTAGCAGAAATATTTCACATAATCTTAATTTACATTTTAATGCGAAAGACCACATCATAATCATCGTTAATTTTATCTTGTATTGCATCTGAAGAAATTGCACGTTATGTAAAAAAAAAAAATTATGAAAAATATATGAAATATAAATAAAGGCAAAAAACATACCAATAACATCACAAAAAATTAACACAATAATAAAAACTTAACATTATTTGTTATAAAGAAAAATTTCACAATTTTACCAAAAATATATGACTGCCGTCATGAGAAAAGGGCCCTTATCTTTTGACGTCACAATGCTCAGAAAACGACGTCATAGTATCGGCATTGTAAACGCAGTTTTTTTATTTTCTGTTTCTATTTTTTATCTGCGTTTGTGTTGTGTTTTTTGAATAATTAGAGTATGGCCTTGTTTAAATACCGATAATAATAATTGATAACTAATTATAATATATAATAAAATAATTAAAAAATAATTAATAATAATAAATAATAATAAAATAATAATTGACGTTCATGACGTCTTGTCGTTTTCGACCAGCTACGTCAAAGTCGTGCTAACATGTCTTACTAAAATTGTCATAAAATGCTTAAAACACACAAGATCTTGGATATCTTTGTATATTTGTATTCAGAAAGAGATGACTAATCGGAATTGAGAAAAAAGTGAGTTTGTGAAATTTTGACCTTAAGGGCCCTTTTCTCGTGACGGCAGTCATATATGTCACAAAAATGCAAATATGTAAAACAAAAAAAAAGTAGCCACAAAATTCTTTCCAAATTTTAACATAATAATAATCAATACATATGTAATAAAGATTGAGCATTAAAAAAAAATTTCGATGGTGAAATTAAAAAAAAAATAATAAAAGGAAAATATTTGAACAAAATATTTGGAGTTTTACAAGTTACCTCCCTTTGAAAAGTTAGAAACTGCTGAAAAACAGCCGAAATTATTTTTTTTGCATCTTGTAACCCTTGGTTTACCATCAATTGACTCTTTAAATAATGTTTCAATATCATCATATCCATTTCATTCAGTACAATGTAAGAGTTATAGAACATTAAAGTGAAAATCTTTTTTGTGTAGAGATAAAAACGCTTTAAAATGGCAGCCACCCCCCAGCCTCGTTAAAAAAAAAGATTAGATTAGAGAAGAGTTTAGTGAAGCATGCAAAAGTTGAGTTACATACCTGTGTGGATGAATACATGTCTAATACAAATACAGTATGAACTTGTCTTCAGAAGAAAAACATAGCTAATAAACACTAAAAGAAACAGTTTAAATGAACAAAATCAAATTCATTAATTCAAGTTAATTGAATCTCAACTACAACAACAACTAGAGGTACTGTGAGCAAGCTCACAAATTATGATACCTCCCGCTGATAAAATATCAAATCTGAAGTATTTCTCTATTAAAAAATAAGGGATGCTTCTTTTTCTTATAGTTACACTGAACTAGCACAAATGACTACATCTCAAGTCAGGACATTTACAGGTCACAAGCAATTTTTAGCCGGGCTCTGCTGAAAGCAGAGTCCTGGCTGTAGGCAGGCAAATTGCCGAAGTTACTATAAATAGCACAGCTTCATAAGTAAACAAAAAACCGAACAGCGTCAAAGTAAAAGCTTCCGCTATACCAAATAGTTACATAGAGAGCCATGTTTGTGAAATGTATTTTGGGGGGGGGGGGGTGGGTTGTGAAAAAATTAAGCAAAGAGAGGTTGTTTTCTTAATTACGTGTTTTAAAAACAAGACTTATAGTATGCATTTTTAACACATACAATGCGCATGTATTTCCATGAACTACTTTACAAAGCATTGGTATTCGGCTGCACATCGAAGAAATAGGGAATTGAGTTTATAACGCTTGTTTCAAAGTGCAATGCACCGTTGATTTTTTAACTACTAGACAGACATATTTTTGCTAATAGCCGCTTTTAAAATTTAGTCACTATCTGACGCTTTGCCGACATCAAAAGCATATGAGAGAGAGAGAGAGAGAGAGAGAGAGAGAGATTTTGTCAGTCTTTACTGCACAATGTGCATTTACTACATCAAAAGAGCCCAGCTTTCAGTACTTCAGTACTTTGATTGTGTCAAATTTTAGCATCTAAACATTTTCCATTACAAAATAGGGCCCAGACAGGAATTATCCATTGTTTAAACAATGACCTTGAACTTGCTCAACTGACCCTAGGTGAAGATCATGAAACATTCTCAGGTCGTTTAAGCAATGTTTGGCGTCAAGAAAGATTTTCCAATAAAAAAACGGATAAGGACCGGACACAGATTTTGCACTTTTCCTTCCAGTGACCTTGACCTAGCTCAAATGACCTTTGGTTAAGGTCATGGCACACCCTCAGGTTATAAGCAATGTTTAACATGAAGTAAGAACTTCCAATGTTTCTCTATAAAAAAGATATGGACTGTACACAAATTTTTTCACCGAATGACAAACAGACAGACAGACAAGGTGATTCCTATTACCCCCCCCCCCTTTTAACTTTGTTGTCAGGGGGTATTATTATGTTGTGAACACCCAAATATAGAATTACTCACACTGATATAGCTGGCCACACTAGTAGCACTGTTGGTGTGGCTGCGGGGGGTAGGGATTTGGAGGTTCAGGGGGTCTTCTCCACCCAGAGACAAGGAAGTCTGAATCCTGTAAACATATTTAATGACAGAATTCAAAAACACAAAACAAATAAAACATAATTAAAATGAAGACAGCTAATATTTCATAAAAGCACAGATGGTCATTGCAAGCTCACAATATGTGCATTCTCATATAATAGCTAGTACCTGTATTTATTAATCCAATCAAGTTCAAGAGTCAAACTAATTAACAGTTATCCCTAAAGAAATCCAGAGGATTTTTAAGCTAGTAATCTATTAGTCTGTTTCACTATATATTATTTTAATAGCTCTGAAATATACAGGGGGTACACTTCCAACACCCCCCCCCCCCCAATCAACACACTGAGCAAAAAATAACATTCAGATTGGTAACGTTTTGTTGTGAGTGTATATAATTACCAATTTGCCAAGGTGATGTCCATTATGACCTGGTGGTAGTCTCTCAGAATTGGACAGATTTTGAAACAGGAGAAGAGCTGTTCTCCCGTCAACAGCGGGAAGCGGACGCATCCCATGATTTTTTCGATGTACTTTTCCTTTTCGTCCGCTTCAAGATTGCTAATCAGATCTACTGCCGCCATGAAAATGTCCATTTCTGACGCAGCGTTAAGGCTGTCGTCAGACAAGATCATGCATGTGGTTTCCAAGTCCAAACTAAGGAATTCATCACATTTTCTCCAAGTCATGAAACTCTTGCTTAGCATTTGCATGATAGTTTCGCACATTGGGATGTTTTTGTTCCTTCTCATTATTGGCAATAGTTTTAGCAGTTCTGCATGGCCAATTTTTTTCATTCCATCGATACAATGCCTCGAAAGTTTTTCAACTTCAAATATCTCTGACAACTTCAGGATGTCAGAGATAAGGTTTGACTTAACTTCAATGTGTCCAGTATATAAGAAGTTAATGAAGATTTCAAGGGCAGCAGGTGCCACATTCTTCACCCTGATTATCTTTGGGGTGACAGGATTGGTTGAAAATGGCTTCGCTTCCAAAATTTCCTTAAAAAGGGAGCTTTGTGATGCCAGCACCACTTTGTGTACTGGCATCAGCATGTCTCCCACCTGAAATGAGACATCACAGATTTTCTTCTGCTTGTAAATCTGATGGATATAAGAACCGATTCCCTCAAAATGGGAGATAGGTTTGGTTCCAGTTAGCCCACTGCTTCTACCCACAGATTCCAGGGTGGATCGAGATCCCTGGCTAGAGACTTCATGGGCTAGGGAGCCCTCCAGGGAAGAGGCCCTACTGGGTGCATTGCTGTGGGATGGGACGGCTTTCTCAATTAAAGACGCATGAGAACTACAACCACTGTAAGTGGTGTCACTCGGCGGAGGTGGAGAATTGTTGCGGTTTCTATTCTCTGTAAACAGACAAAGGTGAAACTGATATATCAACTCATGAAGATTGAAAGAAGATTGGTACATGTGACTTCAATGCAGAGGTCTTATAATTTTCAATGCTTTTATAAATTATTGGGGTTTTTTTGAAACAACAAAACAGCAGTAAATGTAATCAAAGATATAATACATATATACATATAGAGCTATAAGAAAAGTGATGAGAAGTAGACTGCTGTACTATGATTAACCTCACGGGCAACCGTTCTGCTGAACATCTGTATTTGCTCTACCCCTATGTATTTATTGTCTGAGAAAACAAGTACTGTTCATTTACAGAGGTTTGTTAATATTTTTTTTTAATACTAGTGACATACATGTACATTTAATATTGTACATAATATAATATAAAAACAAAACACATTACAATACAAATCGAAGATTATTGTAAAGTAGTGGGCGGGCGTTTTTTTTTTCTGATCAAAATTCATAATATCTCATTAATAATATAACAAGCCAGACTTACCCATTGGATGAGAGCTGTTACGTGATTGTAACGTATTTATCCAAGAATAAACATATGGAGTCTGCAAATGCAGCCCACTCAAGGCTGCACTTTCCATAATTCTCGAATTCTCTTCAAAGATTCTTGAAAAAGTTCGTTCGATGCTTGTAAAGAATATCCAAACTGGTGAGACAATAAAGGCTGAGTACACAAGATCCCCTATACGATGACAAAAGGCTACTATACACTGACTGTTAGTCTGTAGAGTGTGGAAACACTGGCGTTGCAAATATGCAGCTAGCTTCGATAGTAACTAAGGAAGTTTGAATGAATGCCCGCGCAGGTACTTATTTATAACACAAAAGATGCGCGTGCGCAGTAGATAGCTCCGACTAGTCTGGTTCCCGCCCCCGCCACTGCGTTTCACTTTGCATTGAAGTGAACGGTAAATGTAGTGGCGGAAGCGGGAACCAGTTTAGCTAGTGCTAGAGTTGTCGTTCGTGTGCTAAGTTGGTAAAAAGCGGAATATCAAAGGAAAGACAAGTTCTCAAGGACATTCGGTTTGGTTGAATTCAGGTATGTAAACACAGAGACATATATAACATTTATCGTATGAAAACTGTTCGTTTTCTTGCATTGTTTTATCGATAGATGTACATTTGTTTCTGTATTTTTATTTTCTTTTCAACCCAGGATGACTAAATAAAATGTTGTTTGAATTTAAACTCGTATTTACCGTACAAAAATGCCGAATTCGGAAAATTGATTGATGAATTAAGGTTCTACGATCCTCAGCCACAAAGTATTTTTTTCATCATAAGAATGATATTTTTCTTTCAACCTTTATAAATGGAATGATATAAAATGAAATTTATAGAGGGTATCCATGCATTTTACAAAGTAATTGCAAATTTGCCTACGATGGATATAATGGAATAAAGAAACAAGTTGAGTTTTAAAAAAAAATTTGGTGCATCGATGGCTCGAACTCTATAGTGTAGTGTTTGTCGACACATTGTATGTACGACTGGCCAACCACCGACGGGCTGTGACGTCACCTGGCGGGAGCCCGTACTGGAGAAGTGATGAGAAACCCCTGCTGAGCAGACTAGACGAATATCAGCTAGCGACGACTACGACTACATACATCGGTAAGTTCGGGGCAACCCACAGTACATAACTCTAGGTGGTAAAAACACTATAATACCAATAGGTATATAAGTGCGCAGCTAGGTTAAGGCCTCCCATAGATTTCACCTCATGAATATCACGTGACATTTCATGACGTTAGCTCCGCCCATTATTCATGTTTTCATCTTTTTCCTACTTTCGATATAGTAAAGCGATCGCTGTTAAAATTTATCGATTGATTGCTTTAAATAATCATTTTGAATTTTATTTTAAACAATATTGAATCGAAAATCTGTGACTAAAGGCGTTTATTTCTTAAAATTGCATTGTCGTTTGCTTACCATCCGCGTCAACACAGCGCTTTCACTCGCCTTGTTTTGGTTGCGAACAGCTGACAGCGGTGTGTAAACATTTTCATAAGATGCATGGCCTGCAAGACGCCGAGAGTGGAAAATGCAGCTCAACCATCGTTTAAGAGATAATAAAGGTATGTTTTAATACAGGATATGTCGTGTTGACCTTTTCTTTTCAAAACATTTGCTCTTTTCAGTCCACGCAGTGTACCTACACACGTGTTGTTTTGCCCATCTTCGCTGTTTTGAATTCTTATGTCTAATTAGGCTATACATTTATTTCTTTTGTGTATTGACCTACACACCAGACACTGTAAACATTGCACTTGAAAGAGGTGGGGTTCCCAGGGTACATAACTGTAGAATGCTGTACAAAGTGCATGCATGTTTGCATGGTGATTACACATGTTTTGCACTTCAGTAAAATTTTGGATCTTAAATGATATAACTCATTTTGCTGGATCTGTGCTTACAGTAGATATCTATATCACTGTTTTGAATTCTTATTTGTTATTTTGCCATATATGTACATGTGTGTCTTAGTTTGTATTGAACTATTTTATACACACCATAATAGGATACATATGTCACCAGGGGTCCCATATGGTACACAAGTGTAGAATGATGTAATCATCATGTGCATGTATGCATCATGAATTCGTTACTTAATTTTAATAAAACAATAGTGTATCATATTGTCCTCCATGGCTTTGTTTATGAAATAAAAATTCAGAAAGATTTGCATGTACATGTATATATTTGTATGTGCTGCATTAAAATTATATGATTAATATATTTCATGTGTTAAATATGTGCAGTAATGCTTCATAATAATCTGATAATAAACCCCAACCAGTAAAATCCAACATATGTGGTGGTCAGACTCGGTCGCTTTTGACCAGACTGCATAGTGGCTAGATAATATTCAAGGGGCACAAGCTTGAAACTGACCTGGTTTGTTATTATTCACTACCTGATCCACATGTACAATTGTACATGCATACAATAACATATACATTTCCTCAACAGCATATTTTTTTTAATTAACCAATGAAAAACTTACATGCTATTATACAATTTATTTATGTATTTTCTTAAAAGAGGATTTTAATCTTAAAATTGAAAAGAACTTCATATTAATACATTAAGATTAAGGTCAGAATTTTAGGGTATTTATGTTCCCTTATATTCATAATAGGTCTTTTCAAGATTTAATTTTTTTACAGAATCATTGTTTTTTGTTTTGAGTTATGGTCTATCTTTATGTAAATACAAATTGATTCATTTCTCGGTAAAGTTTCCATGCATAGCACATGTACATTAATGTATACAAACAATTTTGAGATAACAAATACATGTACATGTGTATGTTGGATTAATTGTTACTGTGCTCAGATACATCAGCTTATGTGGGACTTTATGGACAGTTCATTGATAGAAAAAAATATGAAACTAATGGAATTATAATTTAGTAAAAGATTATTTCGAAAAGAGATATACTGTATTTCAAAAGAAATTAAATATTTACTATCACTGAGTAAAGCAGACTCTCTCTCTCTCTCTCTCTCTCTCTCTCTCTCTCTCTCTCTCTCTCTCTGATCTCTCTCTTTCTCTTAATTTGATATGTGTTAATAGTTTATACCTAAGATAGTTGGTTTGATTTTTGTACTGCTATCTTGTCACATGCACAGATCCATAAAAAATTTTCCGAGGGTGGGGGGGGTGTCCGAAGGGTAATTGTGTTTTCCATGGGGGTCCGAGGCATATTTGTGTTAATTTTACAATGTAAATTAATTTTTTTTTATTTCCCGTGGGGGGGGGGGGGGGTCATAAAACTTCCCCCTTCTAGATCCGCACATGTTGTTATACTTATAACGCTGCATGGTCAGTGTATTTTTTTTAACAAATATTAATGTATTTGCTATGCACATGTTCCCACAGCTAATTGATTTTTTAAATTTTAATTTCAGCCCAACATGGACTTCGGCTACCACCTGGCGACATGGGTTTTGCGGGTCGATTCTTGTGGTTTCAACTCTTGAGGTTACCCTGTCATCCCTACCCATATATTCCCTGTGTTCTACAGACTATTTAATGAAAAATTAATGTGATAATGCATAAACATGATGGATTTAAAAAAGTGCTCATCATCATGCTTTGGTGTATTTTGAATGTGTTAAGACATTATTAAAAACAAAATTAAAGCTGTTTAAAAAAATTACAATTGTGAGTTTTGAAATTTTGTTTTTCAATAAAAGTATATTGTTTTCTTTATTTCGTATTCATTTGATATCATATGCACTATTTTTATGACAATTTTATTCATCTAGACAAATATGAGGTTCAGTGTGTCTTTAAAAGAATTGTGTATCTTAATGTGATGAAAAAAATATTCTGACTTTATGGTAGAGATACTCTTATAAGCAAGATTACTTTATATTGATCGAGGCAGAGACACCATGCGCGGATCCAGAAAATTTTCTAGGGGAGGGGGGGTCCGAAGGATGATTGTGATTGCCGGGGGGGGGGGGGGGGGGGGTCTGAGGCGTATTTGCATTGATTTTACTATGTAAATTTAATACATTTCCATTTTCCAGGGGGGTTGGGTTTACATATAAAGAAACGAATTATCATGGAGTTGCCCCCCAACTGTTTTGCGAGTATGTAAAGAAATTTAATTTTTTTTTTGCTTGTCAAGAATTTTTGGAAGAGTCTGCCCCCCCCCTTTCAAAATCGATCCTACGTGGATCTGGCTTCTTATTTCCTTTTCTTTAGCCTGTTATCTATACACTTAAATTAGTCTGAAGTTATATGAGGAAGACATTTATAGAAAACCAGCCCCCACCCCAGACCTTAGATCCGCGCATGTGGTTATCTGATTCTGTTCTGGTGCATTGAGGAATTCATCACTCCATTCTGTTTAAACTGAACAAACAATAATAAATTGATAATATTCCTGTGTAGTTTACGAATTGAAAGGTTCAAAAGGTTAATGAAATGTGCAGATAAGGAATAACCAACGATTAACAAGGTAAACCTTTAAATTTTCCGCGCTTCACAACGTCAGATTATCTGCCCTTGATCCTGATCATCAGTGCGTTTGAAAATCGGCTAATTTGCATAAAATCATATATATCTGTCTAAAATTGCGAAAGTTCAACGATATCCCGTCAATTCTAAGGATTGTGTTTAACTTTTTTATTTTCATCAAATACCAGTGATTGTAAAAAGTGCTGGGAGCAAGTTGTAGCTTGAAAGGAAACATTTTTTTGACACGTAAATTGACTCAGTTATCGACAAAATTTCTAAAACTTGAACGATCAATGCTAAAGTTAAGCATGTTGCTGGTACTGCTATAGTTGCTCCCAGCACTTTTTAGATTAAGCAGTTAATTTTCTTTTAAGTGATATAAACTTCATTCGTATATCGTTGAACTTTTGCAATAAATGAAGTCATTTGTAGCTGCTCTATTTTTAGCGTATCACGTGATAAACAGCTGATGCGGTGACTGTGTTCCGGTGAAAAATGTAGGGGAGATTGGTAGTAACATAATGATGTATAAACTTTATCATTGCCATATTTGGATGAGTTTGTAAACTTTGTCTGACATTAAGTCTGTTTTTAGTGCATTTATTTCATACGGTAATCCATGGGCGACCTTAACCTAGCTGCGTGGGAGGGCTCTGTGGATCCACTACGCCAAGCATGTAGTTGTGTGATTGATGGTTATACTAGCAGTAGAATACTAAATTAAAATTGTTTGTATAAAAGTCAGATTAATGGTACGAATAAAAGAAATCCGGATAATATAGAGTTATCGAACTTTGCTGAGGATCAGAGATCGTTAAGTCAAATTTGTAACACACTAAAATGTATTATAACGCGGGGTCTTTTTCTCGTATGAGACATAAATAAATACCACTATGTCGCCCGATTATTCATTTATACTAATTTCAAACCAATAACAATCAAAACAGCATGCATATAAAATAAACACAGGATTAATTATAAACGGATAGGGCGAAAGTCCATGCAAGATGGCTGCATGATGAAGTCTGTCTTGTATTCTTTTAATCTAATGATTCGGCGTCAGTATAACAACTTAATTAAGCTATTTGGAGAATTTAACTGCTGACCATAGAGCTCGAAAGAAGTTGCACTTTATTATTATTAGATAAGAAATTGAGACTAAATTAATGATCAATGTAATTACTTCCGAAATAATTACTTAAATACATTTTTAAAAAGATCAAAATGGCTGAATGTCTTTTTGTCATTTTTAATCAGTCCAGTCCATTATAAAAAATCGTAATATTACTTTTATTTGTTAATGTGAGTAAATAAGTAACAATCAAGGCATTTATTTTTAACGTTAGCAGGTTTGTGTATACGTATTGATAGTCTGATTGACAGATTATACACATGTATTAGCTTATGAACGCCTGATTTTACACAGTCTAATTTATTTTTCTGTTTTGAGTAGCTTATTATACACAAATCAATTTACCAGTCTAGAGGTGTGAAACCCCCCTTTGTTCACCAGACATGCATGTGTACCATGTGTATACATACCCCAGATATACACGTGTCTGGAGCAGTAGCTCCATTAGTTTACCTGTTTACCTGTGTCATTGTCTCGGATCATTCGCGTGTGAAGTGATATTATGTAATCAAAAACTGAATAATTAACATGTTCTGCCATGCAAGTATTTTAAGATATCGTAATCATCAGTAAAGAGGCGAGGAGGATAGCAAATTTTAAAATCCTTTAAAAATAAATCTGACTGTAACAAATATAAACGGATACAAATTTCTAAATCTGCAATACTTAAGATAACTTAATACGTCAAAACATCAGACATATATCAATCATTTTGGCTGTAAAATCGAATTTATTTTGTATAGCTTTGTATGGAAATTTTCCTCCTGTTGACCTCGTGACGTCACTTCCGCTGAAGCCTTGTTATCGCCTAATTCTATTTTCTCTTGATTGGATTTCTCAAAGCAGGTAAAAATAGCCACTTTGAAGTGGCGTAACTCTGTTATTTTTGCATTGATTTCGATGTGGTTTTTTACATTAAATTCTGGTAAATAAATTCTATAACATAAGTGTATAATCCAGATACACTCAACAAAACTTCTAAGTGTTCACCCTAATAAATAGAATAATTTCGAAATTAAGAATTAAAATGATGAGAAATTTTAAACATTTCGTAATTGATATGTCTTCTTATCAATAGCACAGATAAAATAAAACAACACCGATTCAAATCATTTACCCGTGACGAAACGTCAAAACATTGAATTGGTATTTTCCTGCGCATGCTTAATATGATTGTTATTTTTTTGTGATTGATATAAGTCTTTGGTGATAGTTTAAAAAGAAAACCACTTAACATGGTCAAAATGATCACTGAGAACACAGCCGGAGCCATTGGAGTTTTGGTGTCTGCATTGTTTCTACAGCAGATTGTACTCACTTTAAATTTGCTGTTTATTTTGTCCTCGACACTGTTTTAAATATCAAGCAATCCGAAGGAAACGTTATTTTGATATAATTTTTCTATTTCTTAATTGCATTATCATTTTCATCGGCAACCTAAAACAATCTTAAAGTTTTGAACTAAATTCAACCAAACCAGTGTTAGTGATATTAAGCAAAGGTCAAGGTTTCAGATCGCAACCAGAGGTCAAGGTCAATGCATCATTGCATCAATGCATCAATGCATCATTCTTAACAATTTGAAAGTAAAGTGGAAATCAGTCACTCTGACGGCAAGACAAATAAATGTGCTTATTTCATATAGGAAATACATTATGCTTGGTGAACACTTAGAAGTTTTGTTGAGTGTATAGATAGTTGTTTAAGTCTAATCATCTTCTTGAGAACTGCAATGTGTAAGCCTTCCTCCTGAATAATGACCAAGTCCAATTGTTGGTTACCAAGTAGTTTATTAATCAGCGTGATCGTATAGTCAATTGAAAGCAGCCCAAATCAGAGAATATATTTAACATCATTTTACATGAGTATATATAACATTTTACTTATGATTGACAGTTCTGACCAGTCCGGCCCATCTATGATGATCATGAGTGAACATTTAGTGTTAAAATTCCAGAGTTATATTTTATTTCTAAATAAAGTAACAAAACTGTCAAAACTGTCAGAAAGAATATTGTGATGCGGGTTTTGAGTCTCATAGTTCCCCACCTGGGTATGATGCATCGCTTACTCATAATACATTCATTCATACATGGCTTTAAGGTTACAAAGGTTAAATAGATGGAACAAGCAATACAAGACTAACTTGCAGTATGAGGGCCTTCATTAATTACACAGGATCGCCAAATATGACAATTTGTTGACAACTTGTTTATATATTTTCAGTTTGTATTTTACTGTGCCAAAATTAATTAACCTCATTTATGACAAAGAGTATCGGGATGCAGTCTTTGGGTATCCGCCTTAATGTGACGCATCACTTGCGTGCAATATTAGAGTGCCATATATAAAAGTATACATAAGTATCATAGTGACCAATATGTAATGATATTAATTCAAGGCCATAGCATGGCTATCAGTTTACAAATGCTCAATATGTGATATGATTGTAAAACCATCCTGTTACAAAGGGGCTCATTGATAAACATAAGAATATGCAAGGGAATTTTTTTTTATACAGGATCTATTATACGACATTGTTCAGATATTTTGTATATGACTCGATAAAGCTGATTTTATTATGTCTATATTGCTCATGTGAGCGATGTGGCCCATGGGCCTCATGTTATTTATTTAACTTTTTTTTTGCAAGCCTCATGTTTGCATTGCCTTTGAAATCGTATAGTATTTTTAGATTGTTTAGCTGATGTTCTCCAATGTCAATTTAATGTCATCTGGTTTATTTTTCAGCAGATCAACATTGTATGGAGATCCTGCAGCTGGACCAGTAAAGCGATTCAGATCAAATATACTGCGTTCCATGCTTCTCGGCCATCCTTGATTTGAAGAGGATTGAGTTCCACGGTCTTCTCCCTAGCCATTCACCTTTCCTGATCACTCCTTGAAGTTCTCACCATTGATCTCCATAAATAATACATTGACACATCGGTATGTTTTTGCTCCCTCTCATTGTGGGCATCAGCTTAATCATCTCTGCATTGTCTCACATACAGTTCTTTATCCAGCATTCTTCACTCGGGATTAATATTTGAGGGGTGACCGGATCTGAAGAGAATTTTTCATCTCCCAGCACCTCCCGGAATAGTGAACTCTGGGAAGCCAACACTTCTTTGTGAACAGGGATTAGGACGTCTTGAAATGATCCATCGCAGATTTTATTTGACAGGAAAACCTTGTGGACAGATTCCCTCATAATGGTATTTGGGTTGTTCTCCAGTCAGCAGTGGAAAGCGGACACATCCCATGACCTTGTCAATAAATGTACTTTTCTTTTTCGTCCGTTCCAAGATGGCCAATGCAACAAACTGCTGATAGAAGATGGCCATATCTGATTCGATGTTGAGACTGTCGTTGGAGAAGATCATTCATACAGTTTCAGTGTCCAAGTCTAGGAAATCTTCACTCTTCCTACAAACCATAAATTTTTTTACTAAGGACTTTCATAATACTTTGGCCCATCCCTATGTTTCTGCTCCCTCTCAATATGGACTGTAACTTCAGCAGTTGTGCATTTTGAAGGTTTTAAGCTCAAAGAGTTTTCCAATAGGCACTGCTAACTTGCATGTAAGCAGGTCTGAGATCAAGTGGCATTTCATAATCCTACATCCAGTATACAAAAAATTGTCAGATGAAGTTTTCCATGGCTTCTGTTGATACATTGCTTTCCCTGATATTCCTTGGGGTTACAGGTTTGGCAGGAAATTCCTGAGCCTCAAAAACTGCCTTAAAAAGGGAGCTCTGTGATGCCAGCACAACTTTGTGGACTGGACAGTGGTGTCAGCACTTGAAATGTGACATCGCAAATTTTCTTCTGCTCGAAATTAAACCTCGTGGATGTAAGAACCAATACCCTCATAATGAGAAATGGGAGAGGGTTTTTAGTTTCAGTCATGCCACTGGTACAACCCTTAAACTCAAGGGTGGATCTTGATTCCATGGGCTATGTTTTTGTTTCTTCTCATTATTGGCAGTAACTTGAAAAGTTCTGCATGGCCAATGTTTTTTTAATTCGTCAATGCAACGCCAAGAAAGTTTTCTAACTTTAAATGTCTCTGCCAAATTAAGTAGGTCAGAGACAAAGTTAGACTTTAATTGTGTTAATCTGTCTGGTATACGTGAAATTTATAAACTGTTCCATGGCTCCTGCTGAGACATTGCTCACTCTTATAATTCTTGGGGCTGCAGGTTTGGTAGAAAATTCCTGCCCCTTAAAAATTTCCTTTTTTTTCAACTTTAAATATCTCTGACAGAGACATTGTTGGACGTTACTTTGACGTTTTCTGTATACAGGAAGTTAATAAAGGTTTCTAGGGCAGCTGGTTCTACATTCCTCACCCTGATAATCTTTGGGTTGACAGGTTTGGGCGAAAATTCCTTGGCCTCAAAAATCTCCTTAAAAAGGGAACTCTGTGATGCCAGCACCACTTTGTGGATTTTCCTTTGATTGAAAACCTGGTGGATGTCCGAACCAATTCCTTTCATATTGGGAGACTCAGATGGTTTTGGTTCCATTAATGCCACTGCATGGTTCTACCCTCAGATTCAATGGTGGATCTTGATACCTTCGCGGAAACTTCATGGGCTAGGGAGCCCCCCCCCCCAGGGAAGAGGCCCTACTGGGGGATGGGATGGCCTCCTCACTCAAAGAAGAACTATAATTACTGCCAGTGGTGTCACGTGGTAGAGATGGAAGATTGTTATGGTCTCAATTATCTGGAAATAAACGATTGGCAAACCAGTGAAGCTGATGATTCAGAATCAACTCATGCATACATGTGTATGATTTTAATGCATATAAACAGTGTTCATAAGAAATTTTATCTGTTTTAAAACAACAAAAGAGTGATGTCAGCAGTTCTGTAGGACATCTTTTCTCCATTCAGTCAATGTTGTAGGTTTCAGGTTTTTTCGTATATATTGAATAAATTGATTATATGACCCCTCAGTCCGGTGTTCTGTTTACCGCCTGGGTTACAAATGGCATCCACGTAAAAATTTGGAAAAACCAGACACTATGGATGATCCACCTTCTTCAAGATTGTCCTAATTAGCCAGCCGGTGATAAACTGAGACGGAAGGAGCATGCCAGAGAGCCAATATATTCCTATCCAACTTTACAGGACGTACTGTGCACAGTGGTAATACGTATTTCTGGTGGATACAGCTATTCAACAAGTGTACATTTACATATATGTGAAATTTGTTTCATTCATGTTAGAGAAGAAAACCGATTTGGGAGCGTGAAGCCACCTTGAGGGCCGGATCCTGTGAAGTCTATCTACGTAGCTGAGGAGTTCCGAATTAATAGTCCGGACTGCGCGCATGAAAGAAACAACTTGAGACAACATGGATTGATTCAAAGAAGTGATAGAAGGTACTGTAGAAAGTTTTTCAGCTGAATATTGTATGCGTTGGCGTAAAACAAATTGCATGTAGATGACTTCATACAATGTCATCATTGGAATTCCTAATAGCATATCATTTGTGTTGTAGACAAACCTGTTGCCAAAAGAGGAAGAAAGAGCCAAGAATATAAAAAGGATGACCATCAAAAGACATCTGACAACAAAGGTTTATACATGCTACTGTTAGTATTACTTGCTTTGCATTGTAATGTTAAAGGGGCTTGGTCACAATTTTGGTGATTGCGTAAAGTTGCAGTTTAGATGTTGACCATTTCTGCAATTGAAAGAAAAATTAATTTGAAGGTTTATTTTCTCGCAAATATCGCATTTCCTTAAGTGCTGTCATCCTTTTATTTTTATTGTTTAGAATGCTTAAGTAATGCAATTCTAATGATCTATTAAAATTTGAGTGTCAGTTGTAGAGTTATAGAGCTCGTTTCAAAATACCGTCGATTTTCCCACTTGGTGACAGTCTTCAGCTCGCTAAATCCAGACACTTGTCGCTTTGTCGGCATCAAAGACATGCTGCTGAAACACCCACGCAGTACAACTGCATTAGAGCTGACCGGGTCACTTTGCTGGCATCAGAGAAATGCCACCATCTTAACAATTAATCTGCATGATGTTAAATTGTTTAGTTTTTATTCACATAGGTATATGCATGCATTGCAAGCGTTTACTGACAAATCTTGTTTATATATTGTTTTCCTGAACACTGTAATTACCTGTTTGAATCGTATCAATACACACACACACTCTCTCTCTCTCTCTCTCTCTCTCTCTCTCTCTCTCTCCATACATTTGAATAAAGTCATTCCGAACATAAGAATAATTTCAAATGTTAGTATACATTAGAAAAATATTTGTTTTTTGACCTGCAGTTCACTATTTTTAATGCAGTTGCACTGTTTCAACAGCATGCGTTGTGGCGGCGGCATGTCTTTGATGGCGGCAAAGCGCCCTGCCAAATAAGTCTAGTGAGCTGCTGACGTAATCATTGACTCTCACCAAGTGGGAAATTCAATGGTATTTGAAACAAGCTCTAAGCAAGATATAGAGCTTACAATTCTTTTTATGTAAACAATTAAGGCTCATCCCATGTTTTTGTTTGCATTGGTTCAATAAACCGGTAAAAGCTCTTCTTCAAGCTGATTTTTTCTATCTGAACATGTACCAGGTACCTTTTTTTATACCCCCGCAAACGAAGTTTAGGGGGGTATATTGGTTTCACCCTGTCCGTCTGTCCGTCTGTCTGTAGACGCAACTTTGTCCCCCCTATAGAATTTTTTACTACTGCATGGAACAGTCTGAAAATTTGTACATATGTTGAACACCATCTAAAGATGTGCACCTGCAATTTTTTTTTAAGATCAGACAAGATTTAATGATTTTATGACAGTTTTCATTTTCCTTATTCTATATATTATACACTGATGTTGAAAAGTAAGGGAGGTAATCCTTACAGACTTTATTAATTAATTAATAGTAAACACTCTAAAATATATTTATATTAATACATGTACATCCAGATGGAGGTTTTTTGTCTTTATTTCTTAACTTAATTTATTTTTTATAAGTATTCTATCAACTGACAATGCAAAATGTTTGTCATTGATAAATTCTTAGGAGCTAATAAGAACATCAAAGACAAGTGTGGCTGAATTCAGTTGTCCCAAGGGGGCCATTATCTGAACCATGGTTTAGATGGAGCATGGGTTTAGGGAAAATTGATAATCTGTAAAATGGGCGGTGGTTTTGGGGTTATTTTAATACTGCTTCATGTAAACCAAAAGTTTCTATCATTATAATGAAATAAATAATATCATTATTAATAAAGAAGTTAGCTATTTTGAGAAGCTGTTTAAATTTATTAGTCAAGTAAATTGATGAAGTGACCCTATAGGGCATCAATTTAAATGAAATTCAAAATTACTGATATGATTGTAGTGTTTTGGCAATTTTAAAATTGTTTGTAATATTAAATTTTCTTTTTTTCATATTTTTACATAGTATGCTAATTATGATAATGTTTTGGGATTTTATCCAATTTAACAAGCTCATCAAAGAAAATCATAGTCCTATGGGATCAATTTTCTGATAGTGAGTTGCATTGTACCATAGGAGAAAAATTTGAAACAACTAATTCCATCTGTCAAGACGATATTCAAAGTGTTATCAACAGAAGAGCATTGCTTGGCTATTTTCATTTACTGCAAAGGGAGGGGTTATTGTCACTTTGTTGGTTTTTCTTTAAAACAATGAAATAAAAAAATATCACCAGATACATAAATTTGTAAATGTATTACTGTTATACATATGTATTTACAGTGAAGTTTTGAAAATTTTGATTTTAATTTTTCTTTGTTAACTACATGTGTAATTGAGTTTTTTAAAAATTCTATAATTTTTTTTTATTTATGTGTCGCAAACCTTTATTATACAATTCAATTATTTGTCCCATTTGAAATTAGCCTTGCGGGGGTATTAGTCCCATTAGGACAGTTCTAGTTCTTTCTGTATCTCACTTATAACTAGACCACTGCATGACACTCAAATTTTGATTGACAATATAAATACCTTACTGAAGCATTGTAATTATTAGAATCTGAAAAAGAATTTTTTGCAAAAATCATGACCAAGCCCCTTTAAAGCAGACAAATAACAAATATATTTTTGAATTCAATAAGCTTCAATCAATATTTTAATCTGCACAGATAAGGAGCTAAATATATTTAATTTGTTGAATGAATTCCCATACCAAAACATTCTCACAATTTGCTCATGAGCGGCTCACGTGAGGACTAACAAGATTTCCTCACGTGAGTTGCTCATGTGAGTCTTATGTGCAATTTAACATGCAAATTAGGTAAAATGCTCACGTGAGCAAAATTCTGCACATGAGCATTTTTCGCTCACACGAGGAATAAGATTTGCTCACCAACAATTTTGCTCACATGAGGCTCATGAGGCTTATGAGACTCATGAGCCTCATGTGCAACAGTTGCTCACAGAAAAGACAATGGACAAAAATTCAAATATATAACATCAATATATATTTTCATCTGTCATTATATGAAAATATAATTCCATTACATTGTTTATAATTACATTGAAATGAACCTATAGAAAACACAGATAAACATGTATTGCAGTTTGATCACACAAAGTGCACAGATGGACTTGGAATAATAATCACAGTTTCAAGTAAGCAAAGTTCAAACCATACACAGTAGTTCATAGGTGCTGCACGACCACTGGTTGTATAACAATCGATCGAAGCATTTGTCTTCAACATTCCCAATGTTCTTTATTTGACAGTATCGTGTCCCGCGTGCTCTCTGATTTTACACATAAACAATCACACAAACAGGTGACTAACAGAATATCACAAAAATATCCACATTGACTCAGCCAGATTTCAGCATATATAGAATTCTCCATAATTCTAAATCATGTCCTCACTCTTTCTTGTTGCATCATTCACAAAATCAGTGAGCTTTTCATGGTTTTCTTCAGGTCTGTGTAACTCAGGGCAGGTCCACCTGTTGGGAGGATAAATAAATTATATATCAGTACAATTGTAAATGTTTTTATTTTTCAAGCATTTATAATATTATCTAGTTACAATTTTCTAAATTTGACTTTGATTTTAAATAAATGTTAAATTATTTGTTGAAAATCGTATGTCAAGTAGAATGTACGTACCAAAAAAATATAATAACGGGCGTTTTGCTCGATTCGATACCCCGGTATTTGGGTCAGCTGTAAATTGTTAAACCCATTATAAAACTAGATTACAGTCTTCTGTTTTATATTTGAATACCAAACATGCTTAACTGCCATTCAATGAATATAATTTGATGCTAAACTTACTTTACGTGCTCCTACAGAAGGTGGGTCCAGTAGGTGCAGGGGGTGTTGACACTCGATTCATTTAGATTCGTCCTCTGTTCAGCCGTAGAATTTTCATAGTTAATCACTTCATCGACAACGTGCTTTTTTACCTTATTTACCGGTACAGAGTCAGATAATTCCCGTATTAAATTCATTTCACCGTCCTCTCCGACATCTGTGCTGGTACACAACATGGCGGCATCGAATATGAAAATTGGCGGCTTGCAATTGATCGACCAATCAGCGCGCGCGTAATGTAACATTGAAACAAAAGTAAAAGTAGAAACAAACAGCTTACGAAAAATCTCAAAGTGGTTTAGATACTCATATCTAATTAGATTAATTAGAAAGGAGACTGATAATTAAATTTAGGAAAAAACAAATATAATGTTACCAAAAAAACCACAGTCAGGTTAGTGTTATTGTTAATAAAAAAAACGGGTGGGGGGGGGGGGGGGGTAATGATCTGCATTTTAATCAAATTGGTGTCAAAACGTCTTGTTTAATGAAACATCATAACTATGCAATTGAAGTTGCGCGTAAATAATGGAACATTCAATTGAGACTTTCTTAGAATTAAGACTTATTGATTATAAAATATTTCGGTTTTTAATTCTCAAAGAAAAATATAGCACGTTACACATGTATAAAGTTATATATTTAGGCAATTGGGTTCAGTTGAAATTGACAGAAGTAAATTTGTGCTAAGTGTGTAAAATCTTATAAGTCTAATTTCTGGTAAAGCTTTGGCATTAATGAAGCTAAGATTTAAGTATTAAAACGAAACGTCCATTTTTTTTTACAAGTCCGATTTCCTCACGTGAGCAATTCCATTGCTCACATGAGGAAAATGGTCTTGTAATTTCTTTCGTTTTGATCAAACTTTGATACTCATGCTTATACTGACTAAGTCATTTTTCCTAACCTCTTGCTCACGTGAGAAAGTTGAACTTAGAAATATTAATCTACTATTAATGTATCTGTATAGCCTGTTGCTAAT
The DNA here is from genome assembly GCA_020458035.1 of Magallana ariakensis. Lineage (NCBI taxonomy): Eukaryota > Metazoa > Mollusca > Bivalvia > Ostreida > Ostreidae > Magallana > Magallana ariakensis. The sequence continues at coordinate 41,811,994 of CM035811.1, read as the reverse complement.
ATGAGCAATTCCGATAGAATTTTGCTCATGAGCATCGATGTGAGCATTATTTTGCACATGTGCATTTTGGTTAGTATTTTCTTCCCTAACAGAGACTAACAATCTGCACATGAGCAAAATGAATTTCTACCTAATTTGCATACATTTCTTACTAGATTCTCATGTGTTTCTCATGAGCTGCTCATGAGCATTTGTTAGAATCTTTGGTACGGGTTATAGAAGCTATATAAATCTCGGCTTAATAGTTTAGTCTTTTCAATTTATGAAATATCCTCATAGAAACCAAAGCAGAACAACAGAAGAAGAGGAAAGCCAGTGTGAAGAGGAGAGATGAGAACCTCAGAAAAAGTTCCTACAATCTTTGAATGTTTTTAAAGAGCAGGACTGGTATGTTTGTTCACTTGATGGAAACAGAAGATGAATAATTGTGTTTATTAGAAAAAAGTTGTATAAAATAAGAAAAAAAAACTAGCCGGAATCAATTTAAACAATTGAATATTGCATGATTTAAGGCCATCAAAAATTAATTCATTGGTTCTCAGGCCCGAGCGCATCCGATTTAACATTGCACATTGCCCAATTTTATCATTAAATGAATAGAATAAAATTCTGCTAGTGCACTTGCCAATTCTGGAAAAAAAATTTGGATTTAGGACTGCATTTTAGATACTCAAGTCAGTAAAACACTTGACTTTAGGTACATGTGTAGCTAAACACAGTTTCATATAAAATCCAGGGGGTTTTCCCAGTAGAAAGCATGATGGGTAGGGATTTTCTAGCCATTTTTATGCAGTATACATGAAAATGAAATCTTTTTTATTCTCAATTGCAAAGGATATAGTCTTATCTTTAGAATACATGAAAAAAGTATGCAGAAATGTTTTTAAAATTAATTAGAGGGAGGTAACTCAATAAACATCTGGATTTTACACATGCAAAGTTTCATGACTTGCTCTGTGAAATGCATAGAACTAGGAATGGCTGATTTGTTTGCAATTTGGTGGTGGGGGAGCTAAAAATGCATGGGTGTAGAGCAATTTGGGGCACAATCTCCCATATTTACCATACATGTTAACTCTACCGATTTACGCGGAAGTCTACCGCTTTTTGGCTCTGTCTCCCGCCTACCGATTTTATTAAAAAATCTACCGCTTTTCTTCAAAGTACGTTCTTTGTTTTGATAGATAGCCATTTTGGAAGCCATTGTGGTCAAAAAATCTCGTCGGGTTTGAAATTAGCGCGTGACTTTGAATCGGAGGCACACAAACACTTTTTTAAGTCGCTTGAATGACAAGTTTTCAAGCATGCGTTTTACATTGAACGATGAAAGAAGCCACTTCCCGTGATTACATTAGTTACAAGACATGTCGATATTATCCTCGCAAAGGACAAAGAAGCTTTGCAATTTCACACGTGGTTTTAACGATGACTGAATATATCTTTTAACTTTGCCATAACAGTAAACTTCATTTGAAGTTTATTGAATCCTGCATGATTTGTAATAAGCATGTAAATACACATCGTTTTGATGCTGAAAAAGAACATACGATTTCCTATTAGTTCTTCTCTTATATGTTAAATTTTGGCAACTTAACCTATTTTTCTGAACAAAGGCATTTGTTAAAGTCTCTGCACTCAAATATTTTTTCTTAAAAAAATTAAACTTACCGGTAATCACTATATGGTAAATGCATGCAAACATTTTTATTGCTTGTGTTGATATTAGTAAATTTCAAAAGTCTTTTATATTTTAGTTGATATCATTAATTACTAATCAGAAACCCTTACTACATATGTAGTACACAAAAATTTGTGCTTTGAAATATATGCAAAAACGGCCACGCGCGATGCTACCGCTTTTCGGTTCAAAATCTACCTATTTTTCATCACTGGAGGTTAACATGTATGTATTTACCCAATATTTTCATTGTCTTATACACTCTATTATTTATTGATAAATGTGTAATCTTTTAATATTTACAAAATTTATCATGTTATCTTTCCATTGATATATAGATACATATGTGACACATTTTTAGAACATTTCTGTATAGGGGTCAGTTTTGCTTGTCTTCTGATGAAGTCCTGGTAACGTCATACAGAAAACTGTGTTTTGCACAGGACACGCATGAAATACCGTTTTCTTCATTGGTCTGCATGATCAGCCTGCAAAATGGTTGATGTGACTACCTATATTTTCTATATTAAATCATACAGTTTTAGTTTCATGTAACATTAAAGCATTAGTACATGTTCATATGTGTTGTGCATATTAAATGTGCATGTTAAATCTGTCAGTTACTTGCAGCCCATTTCAGTATCAGTTGCTTTGACTCAACATCATGACTGTATTTTTTATGATATTGTTTCAGACTGCTGGATTTATAGGACATTTTTTAAAATCGATCATGTACAGGGCGTATGAAACCCCCTTTACAACAGAAGAGTTTTTATATTCAAAGTTTTTAAATTTAATGAATTACACGGTTGTCATATATGGTACCGTGCGACAGACTCCGAGGGATACGGAATCATACGACCAACTTTCTGTTTGAAAAGACAAACTTTTACCGTTCACCATCTTATGTATTTTTTGGAAAATGATTGTCATTTTTATAACATATATCATGTATCACACTTATGTCACAACAAAAAATGTATAAATATCCAGGCAACATTTATCACTCAGGAGCCGGGAAAAATTAATGTCCATCGCAATAGCTGCAGGCAATCAAATACATGCTGTGGGCATGATGGTTTTAAAAATTGTATCTTTAGGTAAGAAGAACACACAAAAATGAACTCTGGGTTTTTTAGCTCACCTGAGCTGAAAGCTCAAGTGAGCTTTTCTGATCACTTTTTGTCCGGCGTCCGTCTGTCTGTCCGTCCGTCTGTCTGTCCGTAAACTTTTTACATTTTCGACTTCTTCTCCAGAACCACTGGGCTGATTTGAACCAAACTTGGCACAAAGCATCCTTAGGTGAAGGGGATTCAAGTTTGTTAAAATGAAGGGCCACGCCCTCTTTTAAGGGGGGATAATTAAAAATCATTGAAAATTTGTTGGTATTTTTCAAAAATCTTCTTCTCAAAAACCATTTGGCCAGAAAAGGTGAAACTTGTGTGGAAGCATCCTCAGGTAGTCTAGATTCAAGTTTGTTCAAATCATGACCCCCAGGGGTAGGGTGGGGCCACAATGGGGGGTCGAATTTTTACATAGGAATATATAGAGTAAATCTTTAAAAATCTTCTTCTCTGAAACTGATCAGCCGGAAAAGCTGTAACTTGTGTGGAAGCATCCTCAGGTAGTGTAGATTCAAGTTTGTTCAAATCATGATCCCCAGGGGTAGGGTGGGGCCACAATGGGGGGTCAAATTTTTACATAGGAATATACAGTCAAAACTGCCGAAGCGGTCACCCCTATTAAGCAGTCACCTTTCGTATGCGGTCATTTTATTTCCTCCCAATGAAAAATCCTATATAATTGCCCTCTAAAGAGAGGTCACCTGTCTAACGCGGTCAGCGGTCATCGTATTTTGATCCGTAACTGTACAGTTGACATGCATTAGGCGGCCATTTTGACCGGTCACATGATTTACACCCGGGGATTTTAAACATGGCTTCCAAGAAACCCCGCTTCCAATTGTCGGTAATAAATGTAAACGATAATTATACACCTGAGGCGAGAGAAACCAAATTAATCGATGTATTTATAATACATAACTGGCAGATCAGATACGAATGGGAATCAAGTGAATTGTTCAAACATGTATTAACAATGTTTGTTTTATAAACATGAATAAAATAGGTGTCAAAAATGTCCGCGGCGAGGCAAGAGAAATTTCTCGATTTAATATTATGATTTTGAGTTCAGATACGGCCGGTTAAAAAATATAAATTGTTGATTTGTATTAACAGTGTTTGTTTTCTAAATATACGGTATCCATGAAGATAGTTAGTGTTGTTATTGTGAAAATGTCGGCGACAAGGGTTTACCACGTAATGACTTTTTTCAATAATTAAAAAAAATATATAAACAATTGCATGCACAATGCATTGTTATGAAGTTGCATAATTCATAAATATTTTAGATACAATAAAAACACACCAAACACACCAAATCAATTACTTTATCTATCATTTTGATACATTATGCTAAATATCAAGTTACAATTAAAATAAACTCCAATAATTGTTTTAATAACTTAAAGGTATAAAATGTTCGCAAATCATAAGTTTCTATTCAAAGGTCACCTCTGTTAAGAGGTCACTTTGGGTGCCTCCCGCAGGTGACTGCTTAATACAAGTTTGACTGTATAGAGTTAATCTTTAAAAATCTTCTTCTCTGAAACTAATCAGCCAGAAAAGCTGTAACTTGTGTGAAAGCATCTTCAGGTAGTGTAGGTTCAAGTTTTGTTCAAATGATGATCCCCAGGGGTAGGGTGGGGCCACAGTGGGGGAGGGGGGTCGAATTTTCTCATTTGAATATATAGAGAAAAATCTTTAAAAAATCTTCTTCTCAGAAACCGATTGGTCAGAAAAGCTGCAACTTGTGTGGAAGCATCCTCAGGTAGGGAAGATTCAAATTGTTCGAATATGATTTTGACAAATTTTAATCTAGACTATTTGAAGACTGAACTAACTAAAGTTAGAGCTCTTCTAGGCAATTTGTGTTTTAAAAGATTTTTCCCTATATATTCCTATGTAAAAATTTTGCACCCCCCTTCCAATTGTGGCCCCACCCTACCCCCAGGGATAATGATTTTTCAGGAGTAGGGTTGGGCCACATGGCGGGGGGGGGGGGTCCAATTTTACAAAGGAAAACATTTAAATTGTTCACAAAAACTCAAATGTTTTTATATATGGTTTTACTTATATGCAAGCATTTTGACATATTGTTGATTCTTTAAAATTGTTTAGACTCTGGCCCCTGGACAATTCTTAGACCTCACAAGGGGTTCAAAGTTTGATGTAGGTTTATAATCCATATATAAACAGTTGTTTAAGTCTGATCATCTTCTTGAGAACTGCAATGCTCAATATGTGATATGACTGTAAAATCACCCTTTACAAAGGGGCTCAATGATAAACATAAGAATATGCAGGGGAATTTTTTTTTTTATACAGGATGTATTATACGACATTGTTAAGATATTTTGTATATGACTCCATAAAGCTGATTTTAATATGTCGGTTGTTGCTCATGTGAGCGATGTGGCCCATGGGCCTCTTGTTTTGTCTTTTTTTTGTTTTTTTGTTTAGGCTGTCCAAAGTTAATTCTATGTTTAATGTAACCCGTGCGCATAGGTTTAGGTGAAATTGAGTTTTGAAAAAAGCAAACAAACCCCTATTTGAATTTGATTTTTACCAGTTTGATTATACATGTACTTAAATACTGTAATCTGTAGAAATCCGAAATGTGTATAAATGTGTATAGCACATTATGGATCAGATACTCAATGTGATTATCAGAGAAAAAATTACTATTAAAGCAATAACCTATATGTAGTTTGAATACTTACTGTATTTGTATTAATGTACCGGTAAATGATTGAAAATCATATGTTTGAAAATTTTGTTTGTTTTAATTTTATCGCCTTCCCTCGTAGGTTTTGGTATTTGAAGATGACGTAAAACGTAGAATTAACTTTGTACAGCCTTATTGACATTTATTGTTTGTTGACATTTTTTGCATAGTTGTGAATTCGAACCAGTTCATTACATGCATTCGAGTACAAGGATCCTTGTCTAATTTTTCGATTACTTTTTCTACATTTTGCAAGATATCGCTGTATTTTGTACTTCGCTGTCTTTTTCCATTGTGAATGGTATAATGCTAATCCTTTGAGTCATGAAACGAAAGAAAGGTGCAGCATATTGCTGAGGTGGATAGTTAGGTCTAATTTTTATCACTTCCCTTTTATGCAGAGTCTTGGAGCTTGCTTGTATGCCATCATCTACTCAGGAAGGTCAGTATCATCCACTATCCACCCAGCCATCCACATTTTATCTCCACATCAATCATGGAACTACATTCCATCCCTCACCAAACCAGGGAACCTATCCCCAAGCTGTCCAAGGAGGTCCATCATATACCCAAGTCACCCAATAAGTCATGTTCCATCCAAAAGACACATATGGAGCAATCTATCCCTCAGCATCCCAGGTAGTTCCATACCACTACCCAGCTTTCCATGGGGCTCCATGGCACCAACAAGCCACCCAGGTGTCCCAGTCCTATCCCCATTCTATCGAGGGATCAATGGTTCATCCCCAGGTCATCATGGGATCCTCGTCTTTTTCCTTATCCATCCAGGGAGCCTCAACCCAGCCAACAGACCCTCAACTTGTTCCATTCAACCCCAGTGTCACCCATGGAGAAACACACCATCATCCAGACACACAAAGGTCAACATTTCATCCCAATATTCTGGGAAAGTTTTCAGTCCAAAAAGTAGTAACTTGTGTGAAAGCACGGGTTGTGCAGATTAAAGTTTGATAAAACCATGATTCCCTAGAGAAAAGTGGGGCCACAAAGTGGGGGGGGGGGGGTTATATAGGAATAGAGAAAAATCGTCTTACAGGTACAACAACAAAAGGGGCTATGTATTTACCATAAAAATATGTGGATAAAAATCGGCAGATGTTTTAAATTTTTTGAGCAAGATCTACTGTACTTAGTTGTCAAGATATTTTGATTTTGATACTGTAATGCTAATTTGATCAGAGTTAAGGCTATTGTTGCTCAGGTGAGCGATGTGGCCCCTGGGCCTCTTGTTCACATAGGTATATGCATGCATTGCATGCGTTTACTGACAAATCTTGTTTGTATATTTTTTCCTGAACACTGTAATTACATACAGGTAACTCTCGATGGCTCGACCTTCGATCGCTCAAAGTTCTTGATCGTTCGAAGTGAGTCTAGGGTCTCGATTTTTTTTCCCTATATAACTAAGCAAATTTACTCTTGATTTCTTGCACTATTGAACTCTCGAAACCCTTGATCCTTCAAAGTCAAACTGCAGTCCCGTTATTCATAATCTGTAGTTTTTTACTCTCGATACCTCGAAGTGGCTGTGTATGTACAAGCGTTACCTAATTAACACCTACTTGGTCATTTAAATGGCTCCAGGCGTTAGACGCGGGACCCGTGTCACGGGTTGTTTATTCAGGCGACACTTGTCCTGCAAGATGATAATTATTTGATGATTGACCATACCGATACCTTATCTATAATTAACGCCGACTGTTTTACTATAATTTGAAGACGCAGTGAAAATGAGAAATTATTTGAGATGAAACGATAATTTTGAGCCATGGTAAAAATTTTAGAATTATTAAACAGTAGAAATTATGCTTAATATCAGTATCATTGTCATTAATATGTTTTACGGTGCTACCATTGTGGCGAGCGCAGCCGCAAGAATTACACATACCTTGCATAATTGTCAACTTAGTGATATTTTTAACATCAAAGAATTTTTTTTTTAAATAGAGAGAGAGAGAATAATATAATATTTCTAAGTTTTAAAAAATTCCTACCAAATACATAGACTTGCTTCCCCCTAAAACCGTTCTTTACTTTTGGAGAAAATTGATCAGTCTGTAAAGTGTAATTTCTGTTTAATTTAGTCAAAAGTGTAAATACAGTACATATGTATTATTTTTCTTTTGTACCTTGTTGTTATCTGCATGACTTTCATTTTTTTTTTATTCCTGATTCATATTTTTTTTTACTTTTGTTTATTTTGGCATACGTTGTATCCGTGCCCCGGTCCCTGTTTGTAGGTGTGTAATTTCCCATTTTCCAAATTAATGGTTAAAAAATATGCAATATCTGCATATATTTTTTTAACGGTTTATTTTTTCTCTGCATTCTTTATTATTTAGTTCAAAATGACTTTTTTAAATTTTTAAATTTCCTCCCTACTTATACTTATTGTTCATGCACGAAAAAATTAGCTTAACTCTTTCTTGTATAGGCCTATATAATTATATAATGATCTCTCTTTCAAAATAAAAAAAAACACCAAAAAAACCCCACAAATCATCTAAGGCAGGTATCGAAGCTTATACTAATATAGCTATAGAAGACGCTTAACAGAAAATGATGTTTGATCCACCTCTTAATTTATCCCGGGAAAACTAGCGCAAGATCACTGTGACGTCACACATTCAAATCTAAATTCATTTGTTTATGTATCTCGACTCAATACGAAGGAATGGAAGCATGTAAAAAATCTCTTGGGTCTCACCAAAGCTCGTGCGCTACTCAAAACATGTCTTCAAACCTCAAGGCACCGTTAATTAAGAGTTAAATTTTAGCCATTTTTGGCATAGCACCACGGAAAAAACATAAGAGAGCACTATGGGACGTAGACACAAAATTTTTCTTGATGAATATGTAGGTTTAGCTCGTTATTTTTCCCACGCGCACTGGTTCTTAGAGCTCGCTTCGCTCGCCAACGAGCTACGCTCACTATAATGATTATTGCTGTACAAGTTCTTACAGCTGGGGAAGGACCTGTAAAGTGGGAACAATGGGTGATATAATTTATAATAAGTTATTTAATTTACGACATGTCGTCTCGTAGTCCAGTAGTACTTAGCAATCTGATCACAATATGATGCATAAAATAAATAATTACAGTGTATCATGAATTTATTCAATATTTGTTTCTATTTAGTTTTTAAAACATCCAGGTCTGTATATTTAACTGAAAAGAAAACATTGTTTAAGCACGTGCCTAAAGGTAAGCACTAAATAAATAAACTAAATAACATCCTGTAAGACTAATTTTAAAACCTGTCGGTCAACCTGTAAAATTCCGAACTCTTAAAAAAACTCTTGATACCTCGAAGATTTTCCTCGGTCCCATAGACTTCAAGCTATCGAGAGTTACCTGTATTTGAATCGTATCAATTCTCTCTCTCTCTCTCTCTTTTTCTCCCTCTTTCAAGTCACGAGCAGTGAATGTCTGAACTTTGCATTGCCTACTACAATCTGATTGGACAAGAGTCAGTCAACTTTATTCATAGTTCACTGACCTGTATGGGGTTCAAGGGTCAACCCTGAAAAATGTTGATACAGTGATTGGGATAAGCACGCGCCCTGCGCCATAGTCGCATTAAATAAAATAATGGCACATTGATGTTAAAAACGTTGCGCCCTGCTGGCGCAAATTATCATTATACTATTACAGTGCATACTTTTTAACTTTGAGCTTTCCCCCCAAAACGCTTGGAATCTCTTTAGCTACAATTCTTTAAGATCCTTAAGAAATAAGATTAAATGTTGTAGAGCAAAGCGTGATCATGCCTTTGTTTTCTTTAGTGTAAAGTGATTTTTGATTGGTTAATACTGTCAATTTGATATTTAACGTGCCCGTTCTAAATGTAAGTAGCTGCCATCATGCCACTGAAAAAAATTCCCCGTCCCGAGAAAGGACAAACTTTACTGCAATTTTTATTTAATTAAAAAAAAAACCCAGATGAAAATGAATCAACAGATAAAGCAGGACAGGTGGCTGAAATAGTGAATGACGGTAAGACTGGTGCAACCAAACGAAAATTCAACTCAAATTGGATGAAAAGAAGAATATAGATAAAGAATTGAAACTCAATTATGGCTTCATTACTAAATTAAAAATATTTTTGGTAGCTTTTTTATTCAGTGTCATTCAGTAATTTGACAATTGCAATGAAACTTTTATAAACTCATCAAATTTTAACATATTATTTTACAATGTACCATAAAATTTCCACTTGGCGCATTGATTTTGGAAATGTCACATTGACACTGTCTTGGAACGTGCCATTGTCACATTTAGCCCATTGCTTATCCCAATCACTGTGATACTAAATAGCATTCTAATTAGCACAATCAGCTGCAATATTAAAATTAAATGTTCAGTGTGCTTAAATAAAAAAACTGAGGAACCTCTTTTCAAATCTGATGAAGCCCTGATTCACTTTATCTTCACAATCATGTCAAGGTTTTGTGATTATGAAACTCCACACAAACTGCGTGGAGTTCCGTAATCACAAAACATTGACATTGTGAGGATGTAATCCACTTAACCAGCTATTTACTAGTAAGCTCTCTCTCTCTTTCTCTCATGCCTATTCTCTCTCTCTCTATCTCTCTCTCTCTCTCTCCATATATTTAAATAAAGTCATTCCGAACATAAGAATAATTTTAAATGTTAGTATACATAAGAAAAATATTTGTTTTGTACACTATTCTTAATGCAGTTGCACTGTTTCAACCGCATGCGTTGTGGCGGCGGCATGTCTTTGATGCTGGCGAAGCGAACGGCCGACTAAGTCTAGCGAGCTGCATGACGTAAACATTGACTCTCACCAAGTGGAAAAATCAACGGTGTAACACCGTCGGTGTTGAAAATGAGCTCTAAGCAAGATACAGAGCTCACATTATTTTTAATGTAAACAAGGCTCATACCATGTTTTTGTTTGCATTGGTTTAATAAACCGGAAAAAAGCTGAGACTTCTTCAAGCTGATTCTATCTTTACCTGTATCTATTTTCTTTCTGATAGAGCAGTTCAAGAACATGAACCGTAAAATGGGTATATTTTTAAAAGCCACTCACCAGCCCCACATTTTCTGCAAATCAGGATGGAATCTAAAATTGATTTAATGGTTTTTTTTTTTAAAGAATTTTAATGTGGTCGGAGAAATATTTAATGTTAATTCATGATCGTAATGTTGCTCAGAAGTGACTCTCTGCAGGACATACTGTTTCCTATTACTGTTTCCTATTACATTTTGTATAGCATATTGCTGAGGTGGGTAGTTAAGGTCTAATTTTTATCACTTCTCTTTTATGCAGAGTCTTGGAGCTTGTATGCCATCATCTACTCAGGAAGGTCAGTATCATCCACCATCCACCCAGCCATCCACATTTTATCTCCACGTCAATCATGAAACTACATTCCATCCGTCACCAAACCAGGGAACCTAGCCCCAAGCTGTCCAAGGAGGTCCATTGTATACCCAAGTCACCCAATAAGGCATGTTTTATCCCAAAGTCACATATGGAGCCATCTATCCCCCAGCATCCCAGGTAGTTCTATACCACCACAGAGCTTCCCATGGGACTCCATACCACCAACCAGCTTTCCAGGGAGCTCCATGCCACCAACCATGATCCATGCAATTTATCTTAAGTTTTATCAATTTATTCATTTATTTAACTTGCAGTAATTCATTGCACACACTGTTGCAGTTATGAGACTATATCTTTCAAAATATAAGGATTTAATGCTTTTATTTACATTTTTTTACATTCTTGCCTTGTCTGCAAATGTGAATTTTACATCTATTAAATGTTCTGTATACAACTCTATTCTTATGATTTTTTTTTTTTAGATAGCATGCCAGAAATGAAAGAAGCATCTGTCCCAACTCTGCCACCCACTTTGCCAGGTACATGCCATTTGTATTATTTTCTTTTCACTCATCGCATTTAGGGAAAGTATCCAGCACATTTTTCTGTTTATGTGCAGCACAGTGTGTAACTTTTACTATGCTTATTAAAATGCACTAGCACAAATTATTCTTAGTGTAAAGTATTAAATCAAGTTTATATACATTGTGCACTTTTTGATGGAAAAATAATTAGATCAGATAATATTGAAAATTGTGTCTTCTTCTTGTAGAAAAAATGATTTAGGATAAATTTTTAGTAATGCTGATTTGATTAAGCAATAAGCATGCTGCAATAGAAATTAAGTACAGTAAAACATGCTTATAACGAAGTGCCAGGGATGAGCAATTTTACTTCATTATAAATTTACTTCATTATAAGCATAATTTGTTATATCCGTCAAGTTTACATCATGTAATAAAGTCAGTTAATAAAAATCACTTCGCTAGAAGCATCAATTCATTTTAAGCATATTCCCTATAACTGTGCTTTATTGTATTTTCTAAAATATCCAAATTAAATTATTAACTTAACTCTTAAGAAGTCAAAAGCCTTACCTAAACACAAGCTGTAAGAGAGAGAGAGAGAGAGAGAGAGAGAGAGGAGGAATAGATATTTATAATGTGTTTTGCTGGAGTAAATGGCAGAATGTGTGTAGGTGTCTCTATAGGGTGTTTGTTTTGGTCAGTTGATTAAATTTCCAACGCAGTACAAAAATGTTTACATATGATTTTTTAATCATGCAACTTTTATCTTTTAAAGAATACTAATTGATAACCTTCTCTAATGACTATTTAGAAGCATGCACTTCAAATGTCATGAATGCATCAAGGACAAGACCTGTGAAAAAGAAGAAATTTCATGATAGTGGCTGTAAGTATAACGGTATATATAAGCTTTTCTAGTGTAGATGCAACTATGGCTTTAAGATTCAAATGCACTTGTTCAATTTAGCTAGTTTTTATTATACTATTATACTTGTGAACACAAATTTCAGCTAGTATCTCATTCAAGTTGGAGAAATGCCTTTTATGATTAAGCCTTTATCTGTACAGCATATGTGTTTTCCTTATAAAGTATGTTGAGATCTATGGCAGTATAAATTAAGCTGCATGTAACGCACAATATGATTCAGTTAGTCATCTGTCACCTATATTATGACACAATGTGCATGAAAATCAGTTTTTGATTAGTAAGCAATTTAGTATCTGCTTTGATGTAATATGCATATCAACATTTTTAGCCAAGTCTGCAGGAACAACAAAAGATGTTAGGGAGGAGTTCATCGAAATGGAAAGAGAGAAATAAGCACCTACAAGAGTACAGGGCCAAGAAGATTAAACTCTATGAAAAGATGGTGGCACAGCAGGATGAAATGCTTCAATTGCAGAGGAGATCAACAGAGGCAGTAGAATTAATTGTTGCTAAGTTTCCAGGACAGTCTTTGAATTCTCCTATGTCACCATTTTCAGTCTCACCAATCATTAAGTTCCCAAATCTATCATAAATTGTGAAGAATTAAATTTCATCTTTGAAGAGGATTATTAACTATTCCACAGACAAATTTTGTTAACTACCCAAGATATATATTTACACTTTTTAACCTGAGGTTAGAGCATTTATTTTAACACATGCAACAAAGTTATGAGGGGTACAGTTCAATGTTTTTGACCCATCCATCAGTCAGTCCATCAGTCCTGTTTCTTCTTTGTTATTTGTTTTGTCAATTCCCTAACATAACTTCTCTTAAACCACTGCATGGCGCAGAATTAGTGAAACTTGTAGGGATTTAGGGCATAATGTGTAGATGGGCAAATATCCAGGAAGTTTTGATTTTATTTTTTTTTTCTGGAAATTTAGACTCTTTTGAATTTAGAATTATTTGTTGTTAAAGACAAATTGTACATGTTTTGTGTATGTAATGTGTACCTTACCATTCAATATGGGTAGCATAAATTGTCAAGTAATTGGGAGCATATGGTATGTAAGCTTGCTTGTAAACCAGTTCTATAGTATATGTTTATTTGAATAACTCTTCACTGTTAATGAACAGATAATGGATATTTTAAAAAATTAAGTCAAATTGAATGCTGCTGATATAGAAATTTATATCATCATGCACACTCTGTTGCTGTACACATACCAATTCGCAAGATTGTTGAAAGTTTTAATTATTTAATCCCAACCTAATTATTCATATTTCATAGCTTTGAATGAGAGAGAGAGAGAGATAGATAATTATTAAGTGTGTTTTCTTCGTATGACTATTAAACATGTCTGTATTACTTATTATTAAATGTTTCTTAAATTGAATTGATATGATTGTCAAATAGCACATATATTTTTTTCGGCAACTTAATGATCTCTGATCCTCAGCAATGTTCGACAACTCTAAATTATCCGGAATTTTTTTATTCATACAATGAATTTGCCTTTCATATACCGGTAGACAAATTTAATTAGTTGTTTGCATGGTCAGTTAATTTCAATTCAACTCTTCATTCACTGACGAGACCAACAATTATTCAAACTATCAATGAGATAAAGAATTGACAAAAAACTTTCTAAAAATTTACAATGATTTTTAATTTTTGATAATAATGCTTTAAATACGAAACAGTTTACAATCAGGAAAATAATGAAACATATGAAAAAATTCATTCACTTCATATAAATTGAAAAAAATTATTATTTTAAGGCAACAAACACTTTGAATTTTACTTAATATAATACTATTATGTTATTGTTATAAACTTCTATCAATGTTTACAGTTGCACATGTATATTATTAAAGCTGTTAAAGATTTAATGAATTTGTTAGGGTTTTCCTTAATAAACAACAATCTGATGACACAGCTAAATTATACAATTTTCATTTACAGATCTTTCTTTTTCTTCTACCAAGAGAGAGAGAGAGAGAGAGGAAGAGAGAGAGGAGGAGAGATAGAGCAAGAGAGAGAAGAGAAAGAGAGAGAGGGGGAGAGAGATAGAGTGAGAATGAGAGAGAGAAAGACAGAGAGACATACACCCTGACAGACGTAAAAATATGGTTTTACATGTAAAAAAAAGTGAACGATAAATTATATTTCACATTATGTTGAGAATATTTACATTTATTTACATTGCATGCATTTGTATGAGCATAATTATCCTATTAAGACATTTGCTAATTTTAAAGGTATACATCAACTATATATGATATTTTCATTTCATTTGATATGATAAGACAAACTACATGAACAAATTTTATGTGAGGATACTCACACATGTAATATTTTTAACACAATGTCATAAGAAATTTAAGGAATATTGCATGATTTTATAGATAATGTTCTCAAAACCTCTGAGCAATGGTCTGTCTCACCCGGAAACCATCATTTCCATTTCCTCTGTACACGGCATTGTTGTGCAGAACCTGTATTGGATCGTCTGCAGCTTCAAGCGGGAGTCTGCCATTGATGGCCATATTGTGTAGTCTAAGGCAGCATTCGATCATTTTGATGCATTTTGGGGCAGTGAACTAAAGACTTCCTCCAGTTTTATGCAAGCATCTATTTAAAATAAAAAGGAAAAAAAATTATGTTCACATGGATTAGTTATAATTAACATGTCAAGGATGAATCCTGTAAGTGGATTTAATTCTTAATAAATTCAAGCTGATATACAAAAAAAAAATTGAACAAACCTGAATCTGCACTTAAGAACCCCAAAAGCCCTTTCCACTGTGTTTCTGGTTGAGCAGTGGGCTTGATTGTAATTCTCTTCCTTGGTGCCTCTTGGTTCATTGAATGGGGTCAACAACCATTTTTTCAGGGGATATCCTGAATCTCCCAAAATCCAGGGTCCACTCAAAGTTTCCATCAGTTGAGGTACAGAGGAATTGGCCAATATAAAGGAATCATGAGTTGATCCAGGCCACTTCACAACAGCATTGGTAAAACTGAAAGGAATAAGTTTGATTAGTTTAACCTAATTATTTCTGGTCTAGTTTTTTTATAGTGAGCAGGTGGGTGGGTGTAATATGACTTTATTTGGAGCAGACTATTGTAATTAAAATTAGATTTTTGATCCATTCCAAATACATTGCTACACGTGCACAAAGATCTAATTTTAATTAGATTGGGAGTGGACAAGTGGGTTGCTTTTGGTATAATCTTTCTCAAAAATTATTAAAAGAGTAAAAGTTATCTGTAATGTATGATTTTGATATATATTTTTAGTCAATATTAAATATGTACCGAAGGTCGGCATCCACAACTCCTTGAACGTTGATGGAGGGAAAACCCTTGCGGCAGATGAAATTGGGTTCATCATCTCCTGACATGCCCTGCATGGGTATCAATGTACCATCTATAGTACCGATTACGTTTGGGAAATGTGCAATCTTATAGAAGCCATCCTTTACTCTCTTCAGTTCATCTGCTGTGGTCGGGAAATTAATGCTGTTAAGCTGTCGACATAAAGCTGGGCAGACAGAATGTATTATCCTTGATGCTGATGGAACGGAGACTCCATGCAGGTCAGCCACTTCTGACAAGTAGTCCCCCTTAGCCAAAAAGCGAAGAGTGATCAACACCTGAGGAAAGAGAGAACACAATTGTTTAAGTGGGGTGTTGCAGATGGGGAGGGGGAGGGGGGAGAAATATGAAAGAATTCTGAGGCTCAATTTTTTTTTTCAATTAGGCGTACTTCAAGACTTTTTGAAGTAAAATAGGTTGAAGGGCTGAAAAAAACCCTTAAACATTTTTACTCAAATTTATAAATTTAATAGTAATTATAACTACCACCCACACCTACTCCTTACCCCAATTATTCTAGTAAGACACTTTTCTTACTAAAAACTTTTTTTTTGGGGGGGGGGGGTCAGTCAGTCTTGGAAATCAACTACCAAAAAAAGTGGAATAATCAAAACATAGGCTATCATTTGTGATAGATAGTTTAAGGCCATGTAACCTACTTTTTAGGAATATAATTTTGTTAGCTGAGTAATGAGAATCAAGAATGATTCTTAAATATCATAATAAACCATTGCATGCATGATTTTAAGTATTAAACTCTTCTGTTTTCTTATATTTTGGTTATTAACATCAATTCTCTGTAAAGACCAAAAATACGTGGCCACGCACTATCAAGGAATTGAATTTTATCTCTCTGACTTGAAAGAGTGTTTGATATGAAGACTCTCTGTGGGTACATTTTTGACAGTACATGATCAGTTTCCATAGCAACAACATTGAAACATTTTGCTCATGGCCAAAATGACATAAAGAGTACCTTCATATAAATAACTGGTGTGCTCCGGGAGCACTGCTCCCTAAATGTATGAAGGTTTGATCATGACATTGGTTTAATATTATAAACAAGTAATCAATGTATCTGTACACATAAATTGATTTCGGTGAAATGTACAGGAAACAATACGATCGGTTTGTGTTTCATAGATTCAGCTAATAAAATGGATAAAAACAGGCACACTAAATAATATCAATTTAATTTTAAGCAGGCAATTAAAAGCAGGAATAAACAAACTTTTAATATTTATTTGGTCAACATCATAATGATAATCCAATTAGAGCACAATATGAATCCATTAATAAGCTGATCATCACAAAAGAAATGTTTATGCATGTTAATTAATCCTATTCTGCACATGGAAAACACATACCGTTATGTACACCACGTGAAAGCCATCTAACTGAAGAGCTGGGTAAAACTAGTACCTGGTAATGCGACCTGTAGACCTGTGTTGTGTACGTAACTTCGGACAAAGATCATTTTCTTGTAACATGCATGTATTTTCAGGACTTTATACTTTTAAACCCCTTGTACTGTTTTATTCGGTAAAAATATGTAAAGCACACATTTCAGCTTTAAGGTGGTACGTACAGGACACCTGCATATTGTAATGAACTCCCTATTGCAGAAATAAACAATAAAGTATAAATATAATAATCCCCCCCCAGAATAATGTTACCTAACAGTGAAGTGCAATGGGTTAGAGCGTTAACTACATGTCTGTAGAGAGCTCAAATGCTGCTGGGGCTTTTCTATTTTTTACTTCAGATTCCAAAATTTTAAAAATTTATCTTTTTTTGCTACATACCTGTATTGTAAAAATTTAAAATTATAAAATGTCACTGTGAAAGAATTTTGATTATAATGCACTTTACTACATGTACAGGCTTTCGTTGTTATCAAAATATTCTGATGTTTCTTTATCCATCAGGAGTGTGTGTGGGGGGGGGTGGCAAAGTAGTATGTAACTGTGTTTGCAGGGGGTGGGGGGATTGGGGTCCGAGGTGTATTGTTTGGTAATTTAACTACATGTATTAATATAATGTATTAATATGAATTATTTTTTTCAAGGGTGGGAGGGTCTGGACCCCCCCCCCCACTCCAATCCCTTCTCTAAATCTGTGCACGCGATGATGTTGGCACCTATACTCTGTCCCGAGTTTTTGCTTCCACCGCTTTTTGCTTGATATTTCAATATTCATAAATACCTTTGTGCTCAAACTATGTTCATCAACTAATATGAAAAATGTCCAGATTATCTGTTTTGAAACGCCCCCTCTACCGCTTCAGGTTTCAATACACATCCCAAAATAGAAAGTCTACGGAGATTTAGCATTGCATCAGCCATTATTAAGCCCGGATGATAACGTTGAAAAATTGCGCGAGGTGTCCCGAGAACTTCCGAATGGAGAAAAGATGTAAACATTTCCCATTATAAATCTCCGTAAGAAATTTGTTTTCGTTCCTGTGAACTTTTATGAGTGAATAATGACAATTTGTCAATGGAGATATCTTGCATATTTTCCCTTTTATCGATTTCAACAGCATTTCTTTCACAGGTATGTGTATTTTTATTAAAAATCATCAAAAAGTGATGGAAGCAATAACTTGGGACAGACTATAGAAGCAAATCTAAATTAAGCCGGCAACCGCCGACGGAAGGGGGCATAATTTAATTTTGTTTGTAATAATTATATAGACCATACTTTCTATGAAATGAAAAGATTATTGATTAACTGAAAATTCACATGCAAACAGTTCAACCACAACTGTACATAAAGGGCCGCTCATGTGTATTATCATCGTCGGAACCCACAGGTTTTCTATCCGTTATACTGCATGAAGTGTAACGGATAGAAAACCCGTGGGTTCCGATGATGGTGTATTATGTGCACGTGGCCTTTGTTTTTACTAAAACTGGTACAAAACAGTGTTATTTAGGGGCAAACACTTGGTGCGGGTATTACTGTCTAATGACAGCATCTAGTTCTACCTGCTTCTATCTGGACATTTTCTAAGAGATTTGAATCTTCTTGTGAGCAATTATCCCATACAATACTACCATACTCCAGAATTGGCCGAATGAAAGCAAAATAAATCTTAATTAATGCACTCCTGTCTAGTAAATGTTTCAGCATTCTTAATAGATTTAACCTTGAACAAGCTTTTTCATATATGTTATTTATATGACATGACCACCTAGCATCACTTTGAAAGATAAGACCAAGATGACAATGGGTTTTAGATTCATTAATAATACTACCATTGAGACCAAAATGAACAGGAGGATGATTATTTGACCCTCTTGAAAAATTTATATTACAAGTTTTGTTAGGGTTGAAATCCACAGCCCATGTGGAAGCCCATGTATCAATTTTGTCTAGATCTGCTGTGTTAACATCATTATCTACAACTATAAATAAAGAGGTATCATCCGCAAACAATCTTGTATTATTAACCAGATTATTAGATATGTCATTAATATAAAGGAGAAATAAAAAAGGACCTAAAACAGAGCCTTGTGGGACTCCTGCAGTAATAGGTCTAAAATTTGAATGAAACCCATTTAGTACATGTACTACTCTTTGGACTCTATCATATAAATAGTTATCAATCCATTTCAACATATTACCATTTATCCCACAAGACTCTAGCTTAAAGAGAAGGCCTTTGTGCCATACTTTATCAAAGGCCTTTGAAATATCACAAAAGATAAACCTGACATCTTTACCTTTATCTAAGTTATATATTATGGTATTATAAATTTCCACTAACTGGTTGACAGTTGAATCATTGGGTTGAAATCCTGATTGATATTTTGTTAGGATATCATTTTCTAAGATAAAGTTTTATAAATATTTAAAAATGATTTTTTCCATGATTTTGCAAACTGAACTGGTCAGAGATATTTGTCTATAATTATTGACTAGATCAGAACTACCTTTGCCTTTGTAAACTGGTGTAACATTGGCCTGTTTCCATATGTTTGGCAGGCATTTTAATTCAAGTGATTTATTAAAAAGTTTTGCAAGTGGTTTGCATATAGAAGAGGATGTAAGTTTAAGGATTTTTGGTGTTATACCATCTGGACCGGGGATTTTGTTAACATTTAAATTTTTCAACTGGTCTAACACATCCTGTTCTGTAATAAATATATTCCCAATTGTATTTAGAGGGGGACCAGGCCCGTGTTCAGGTAAAGTTTTATCCTCATTGATACTAGAGATATTTGAGTAGAACTGGTTTAGTGTTTCTGCTTTTTCTAACGGGTGAAGTAAAATTTGGCCGTGTGATTTTAGAGGGGGTACAGGTTTATGTGTATTAGAAAGTTTGGAGATAGATTTTGTTATCCGCCACCATTTACCTGGTGGGATGTCTTTGTCAAGAATTTGGGATGTGAGTTTTTGTTTGTAGTGTTCTTTGGCATTTCTGACCATTGATATAACCTCATTTCTTAGCTCTCTATAATGTAGCTGCAATAATGTAGCCCTCTCCGATTTTTTATATCTGATGTTTACTGGAGAGGGCTACAATTCCATAGGATCTCCGTAATGGTGCAAAATAAATTTTTTAATGCGTCTGACTTCGGTCTGAAAAGATCGTTTTAATAATTGACTTCCTTTAGATAAAATGATTTTTTAATTCAGGTTGAACAAACTAACCGTATATAAATCAAAACCAGATAAAACACATCAGCATGTTTACCAGTCGTCCTTTTCAGCAGCCATGACAGTTCTCGCGTGATTTTGTGGGATTTACGCTTGGAGTTTTATTGGGCTTGATAAAGTGAAATTCAGTGTAAATAAGCGATCTTACCTCGTTCTATCACTAAAACACCATTTAAGGAAATGGTATATAATGAAAAATTCATATTTACCGCGTTAATTATGTTTAAAATAGGGGAATTCCTATATTCAGTTCAAGATCCGCTCCTGAATTCTCATTGGTTGTCCCAAAATAAAACCGGTCAAGGTCAGTAAACATGGCGTACAAATTCAACTTGCGCTGTTGACATACACGAAAAATAGCCGGTATATGGACTATACTTGATATTTTTGGATTAATTTATGCCACACACATCTACAATGTTTGAGTTCAGGTAAGAAATGCAAATGTTATTGTGATTTATATACGATTTGAGACGAAATCATTGCGGGAGTGAATCACTCCCGCACTTGCACCATTACGGAGATCCTATGGAGTTGTAGCCCTCTCCCAAAAAAAAAAAAAAAAAAAAAAAATCGGGAGAGGGCTACATTATTGCAGCTATCTATAATGTTGCCAGTGATTTGGGCAGTTTGTATGTTTTGCTTTTTCTTTTCCTCATTTTCAGTCGTATACTTTTATTTATAAATGGTTTATCTCGAGGCCTTATAGTGATTACTTTTCTAGGAACATGTTTATCTAAGATTTTGTTATAAGTTTGTAAGAAATTATCATAAATTTCATTAATGTTTTCTGTATTGAAAACTTCAGTGTCCCAATCTACTGTGTTTAAGTCACATTCTACATCTTTAAAATTAGTACAGTTGTAATTTCTTACAGTGCGCTTATATGCATATTGCTTAAAAGTTTTGTACTTAACATCAAAACTAACTGGTGAATGTGTACTGCAGAATGGAGATGCTACATATACCTTATCTACAATACTGGGATTGTTAGTGAATACCAAATCTATACAAGTACCAGGAAAAGTGGTAAAATTTGTTGGTTCATTAACCATATTCAGTAAATTTTTTTGAACCATAAGTTGTTTAAAATTATTATTTCCACCACTCAACATATCAATATTAAAATCACCTATCAGGAACACAGGCATAGGTTCATTAATTGCCTTGTCTAATGAGTAAGAGAGGTAATCAAAATAAGAAACATTTGAATTAGGTGGTCGATAGATCAGACCTAGTAAAATTTTCTTATTGTCTTGCATGTGGATTTCACACCAAATAAGTTCTATGTTGCTATCATTTAGATCATCTCTCAAATCTCAATACAAAGTGCAAGTCTAGAGATATATAGAATAATATTCCTCCCCCAAATCTATTACGATCTTTCCTTATTAGGGGATGAAAACCATGGAATAATATATCATCACTTGATACTGAGCTGTCAAGGTGGGTTTCAGTGATACCAATAATATCATATTCAGATAACTCATTATAAATAACATCAACTTTGTTCGGTAGACTACATACATTATTGTGGACTACACTTAAATTTTTGGTTTTAAAATTATTTGGCATTGGTCCTGGATTTGTTTCCAAATCACTCATGATAAGTAGAATTCTAAGTACACAAATATAAAAGTGAGCATTATTGTAAACATGGTAAAAGCAAGCTTTCGTATTTTCTATAATACAGGTACATGTATATGAAAAACGAAAGGAATTAAACCTTACGCTTAGGGAACTCTGGTTTATTACAACATTGTCCAACTCAGTCATATGTATCATAAATAATCCGAATGTTTATGATGGAAAAAATCACCAGAGTCTCACCATGCTCACAGCAATTGGGTGTACACAGGATGTTGACAATAGAAACATAAACACAGAACTGGCATAGATAATAAATTTCCGGATAAGTAAATAATACCAAAAAAATAATTTGCAGTGTTTTACCATATAAGAAGATCCAATAGTTAACCCTCACTATTTGATTTGTAAAAACAGGATTTATACCTCGCATATTTAATGCGCAAAGTAGATGTTTACTACAAAGAGAGAACATGTGGTACAAAAGTGCAATGAAAAACAAAAGGGTGAAAACAAGTGCATCGAAAAAAGAATTGAAAAGTATGTACAACTTAAGATATTCAAAAAAACAAATAGTTATTGCTTGCATGTAACACTGAAGCATAGAAATGCAGCGCAAAAAAAGTGCCTAAAATCACGTGTTTTTGTTTTTATCTAGTAGGGAAAAACACATCTATTTTTAGAATGCTATAGGATATCACTTGTTGCCATATAAGTGCTACTATCGTAAGTGAACATGATTTTTCCTAATTTTACAGTGCATCTATACTGTACATTGTGAAACAAAATTTGCACCAGGTGCAATATATTTATGTATTTGTAGTCAGACTGAGTTCCGACGTTGCTATAAATAGATACAGACAGTGCACGGCCTTAACGGAGTGTCCTTGGTTCCTTGGCGGCACTGGCATATGTTTTTCTTTGAGTGGATGTACCTGGTGGTTTGTTCGGTAGATCGTTCAATCGCGTGCACAGATCGATTTTGTCGTTATGGTGTTTAATGAAAATCTTCCCATCCGATGTCCACGTATCTTTGATTTTTCTGGATTTTTTCAACTGCCTGGCATGATACGCCAATATTGACCGATTTTTCGTTAGGTCTTCAAACACGTAATATGACGTTTTGTGTCTTTTATTGTGCTCGTACACAGCTTTTCTTGTTTTCATGATTTTTTGTCGGGATTTCCACGAGGTGAAGCGCACAATTAGGTCTCGAGTGGGTTTGGAACCGGGCCTCCCTACGCGGTGGCTCCTGTCAATCTCGTTCATGTCGACTTCAACTTTCATGGTTTTTGTAAAGAAATCTAAAACCAAATCATCAGTATTTTCTCCAGCATTTTCTGGGATTCCGGAAATTCTTAGATTTTGTCTACGTGTGTACTGTTCAAGATCATCATTCTTTGATTCCAGGTCAATACACCTCTGTTCTGATTTTTTAAGTTGCTCTGTTAGATTTTCAATTGAATTTTCGCAGCACAGTTAAGGCTGTCAATAAATTCCGTTCAGACAAAAAGTACGGGAAATGTGCATTATGACATCACAGAATATTACAATCCTCGAAAGTACTAATTAATTCATTTATTAGCAAAATTAATTTATACTATTCTTTTAATTAAGAACAACGAATGCTATTACTTACAATTTCGATGTCTGTTATATCGTACACACTGAAAAATAAGCGAGAGTTCGTTCTCGCTGTACTATAAAATATGACGGCATATGCTTCAAAATGACGCATTAAGTTAAGTCATTGAAGGCTATCATGAGGTTTTTTAGCGATGAAAAATAAATTCCATAGATTAACGGAAAATTATAAATGAATATTTTGTTTAACATTATTATTAGTAGAATGCTACCTATATAGTCTTATTTTCAATTTGTTATAATTATGCATCGTATTAAGAGGCAACCTCGGTTTTGTATAAAATATCGTATATTTTAAAGCTGAGTGCCTAAATAAATCACTTTATTGCAAGGGCATACACTCATCTGATCATGACAAACTTTTACATGTAAATTTGAAATATGCTATGTAATTTAAAAACTTCTAAGATCCTTGTGAAATCTCACAAATTAATTATTTTTTCATGAAATTAACACTGTGACCTTCAAAATTATTCAACATATGCATTATAAATTATGTTTTTTTCTAACAAATAATATTATCTTACAAAGTTCACAGCATTTTTTAAAATCTACTATATAATATCAAGTTATTTTATAATTCAGTTGTGAATTTTGACATGATTATGCCCTTGCAATATTCACATTTTTAAATGACCTCAAAACCACAAATACATCTGCTTGTACCACGCGACTGCCATATCACGTGACCACTATGAACATAAAATATTGTACTATTATATATATATTTCAGAAATGTATTGCATTTGAGCGACTGTTATTGATTTTAAAACGGACATGTCCGATGAACTAAAGTATACGTGTTTTCATTACAAAAATTCGCCGATATTTTTATTAGCCGCCTTAACTGTACTGCGTTGTAGGGGTTGTAAAACTAATTGTAAGCTGTCTTTGAGGTTTGGGATTAGATGGCTAGTAAGTGAGTTGACGAGAACTTTTGATGCACATATGCATTCTACAAATTTGGTCATTACTTCGGGATTGTGAAGGGCGCCTACTAAGGCATCGACAATTGTCTCAGGATCGTCATCCTCAACATCTTCATATTCGCTACTGTTTTCGCGAGCCCGTTTTGTGAAGGGTTTGGCACTCTGGATATGACCACGAGACTGACCCCCTCGTTGACGCCCTCGGCCTGATCCCGTCCCCGTAGGAAGCATTTTGAGATAGTGTGCAAGTATTTGTGAAATTGAATTCACTTTATTGATATCACTTGTAATTAATGTCGCGAGCTCTGGACAAGAGAGAGTGCCCACAGTTCAGTCACTGAGCGATACTTTGGAATTTCAATATGGAGGACCAGCCTTTGTTCTATTGTTTTTCATAGTCAAACAAAAAAATCAAAACACAAACCTCATATTGAATAGTTTGCTTGGTATTAATGATCCAACGAAAACATCATCATAATGAGGACAGATATACCACTTCTTGGTCCTTGAATCGACACATGAAATTAGTTATTTACACATATTTTGCTCTGCTAGTTTAGCACTACATGGTGGTCAGTTGACCCTTGACCTAATTGGGGGAGGTGTCAAAAAATGTAGGTCATGATGTTTATATTATATTTGTGGCAAAAATTATTAATGCAATATGTGGGTTTAGCAGGCAGGAATCCAGAAAAAAATTAAATTATGGAAAAGAAGGATCGAAGTGTCATGTTGCAAATTTTGAATTTACCGGATGGTCATTGTTTAATTAATGTCCGTTGTTTACTAGTACTTGATAATTTCAAACGGTCAAAAACCCTTCACACCTGCAGGGTGGTGTGTGTATATAACACCTGGTTCAAGCTATTGTGTAATGACACCAATAAGCATCATTTCCTGTTTATAAAAGGTCGCTCTGTAAGTTTAAAGTTTAAATGAAAAAAGTTTTAAACGGTATTAATTTTTGTAATGTATTTGTGTTGACCAAGCTATATGTATTTTTTATTTACACTCTGTGCTGGATATTTAGAAACTCACTTCGGTTAAGTGCTCCTTTAAACGTATTACAAAATAATACCACTTATTTTGTAACAAAATACTCGAAATTGAAAAGATAGAAATGAAAAATATACCCCGGACCTTTTATGTTAGGCGGACCTTTTCTTATACGGACCGGACCTTTATAGAGCAAAGGCGGACCTTAATCGGGAAATTGTCGTAATAGGGAAAAACGAAACGTTGATGATTTGGTTTGTTTGTGATAGTCAAAATACAAACCTTGAGCAAACATGGACCTCAATTACATTGGAGATGGGATCAGGTGCCTAGGAGGAGTCAGCATCCCCTGCCGACCCGTCGCACCCGCCGTGTAAGATCATGAAAAACGGAGGAAACCGTAGTCAGCCCGGTGTATAAATAATGGTCTAATAAGTATGAAAAACGTTAGTCAGCATGTGTCCTAATGAAACATTGTACTTGCTGACAAGGTCATTGTATCGACTATTAAACTTGCGTAAAGATGATTTTAATCGAAGTTCTTCATATTCTTGTTCCATTAACTTGTTTGTAAATCAAGCGAATCAAGCGTAACACCTTAATTAGAAACATAAATGGAAGCGGGATTGGTATTACAGACTTTGAATCAAAACTCAAAGCTATAAAAGCTTCATCGGTTTCGAAAATTATTCAAAATAGAAGTAGTCTATCTTCACTTTTAAACGCTTGTATAGTTAAACATAATATCGATATTCTATTTTTACTCAATTCAAACATTACAAAATACGAAGAATTTAAATTAAACTCCCTCCCTGTGTTCTATAAAGAGGTGCTTGTGGCCTTTAACGAATGCAAAGATATTTCATTAACCAATTTTGCTAACCAAAATATCCGGTTCAATAAAAACATATGTTTTAAGGGTAAATCTCTATTTTTTTTCAAGTTGGACTAAAGGTGGTTTATTATTAGTAAAATACCTTTTTAATGAGAATGGCTTTAAAAAAATAAATGATATTAAAGGATGCTTGGCATCAACAAACAATTTTTTATGTGTATACTTAAAAGTTTGTCGAATTTTGACATGACCTTATATGGCAAATGCTCGCTGCGGGAAAAGGCATGCCGTAATCGCCGGAATGGAATGGACTAAAATAAACATAACATCACTTTAACTGTTCTAATGAACGATATTATTTTTATTTTATTTTTTTTTATCAAAAATATTATTTTTAGAAAAAGATATTGAGGTGAGATTGAAACTGGACCAAGCAAGAAAAGGTGAATGTTTGTAAAAATCGTTAGTTTCTGTAATATAATTCCCATGGACACTGGTACATGTAATGTACGATAAGGGTTAACTTTTACTAAACAACAAATGCCTAATATTTATTATATTATCGTTAAAATAATTTGACATGCAATTTAAACTGAAAAATATAAAGTTGAATACGTACTCTTTTCTAGAAATGAGACGGATCAGGAAATTTCTTAGGGGGTGAATATAGTTTGTGCGGCATGGGGTTTGGAGACCGCGTATAGCCGCATTGCTTACCTAAATGCTAAGAATTTTGAAAGTGAATTTCATATTCCTCATTTCTTTAGAATTAAACGACTTGCGAAAAATTTGGTAATTTTTCGCGGGAAAATGTATGTATCTATATATTTTTGAGTGAATGATAAATAATAAAACAATCTGAATCTGTGATAAAAGAAGTTTTATAATCATTGATCAAAATACAAAACGTTGTCAAAAATAGAAAGGTTCTGAAGGAAAAAAAGGCATATTAGTATGTTTATGTTTTTATAATTATATTTTTTTGTTCGAAAATCAAATTTCTGATATTAAGGAACGGGTGTCGGGTAAAGCAGATTTGATCCAATATGAACTGGTAGAGTTTTAATTATTACTCAGCTATGTTAAGGGCGTCCATAAAATAATAGCGGTATTTATCACATAAAATATAAGCCTTTGAATAATCTTGATATTATATTCCAAAAAATTGTTACACAAAGTAATTTTTTATCAGTATACATATTAGATAATTCGCTATCGCATGAGCAATTTTTGAGTCTCTTGGGAATACCCTGTCACGTGATACTGCTAAAAATAGATGAACCAGGAATAATACGAAAAAATGCAAAGTGCAAGGGCTTAACATTAACAAATATAATTATTTCTGTTTCTAACTTGTAAAATGAACATCAAAAATTTCGAAAAGTGCTGGGAGCTTGAAATATTCAAGTAAGAACAGTTATTAAATTCAATATAAACAGTGGATGAACAGAAATTTGCAGGGAGTTCCCACAATTAATGCTTATTTATATGATATGCGTAGCGATTTCATGTAGCTCCCAGCACTTTTTGATATAACTGGGATATAATGGTAACAGATGTAAAATTTCAATATATTTGATAAAGTGTATGCCCTTGCACTACTGCATTTTATCTGACCCATTTCACTTTCGGCGTCATTTGCGTGAAATTCAAACGCAACACTGACTAAGATCATGATTTTAATTTTCGTTCATAAAATAATAACACGCTGTGAATTTCATTAAAATAATGTTAAAATTTTGTCTTGTTCACACCAGTCATCATTACCAAATTGTTGAATTTGGAAAAATTAATTCATCTGTTGCCCTCACTAATAACTATTGATATAAGGGTGATGGGGGGGGGGGGGTGGAGGTTTAAGTGTAAGTTTGTAATTTACACATTTATGTTTTATAATGGTTTATGTTACACTGCTGCTAAATAAATAAGAAATACCTATAATATATGACCAGGGTTACTTGTAATTATAGTTAATATTTTTTGTAATAATTAAAGAAAGCAACATAAATCAATCTTTATCTAAAATTTATTATAATAATCAACTTGACAAATACAATGTACTACATGTATATAGAGATTGCTTTTCTATCTGTAACAAACTGTTCAACAAAACTAATGTTTTCTGATGTTCAGTATTATTAAGTCATGATGTGGAATCTATGTCAAATGACCATATTCTTTCACACTACATGTACTTCTCCTCTTGTCTTTTTGATGTACATTGTAAGGAGGCAGTGCAGTTGATAAGAAAACCAATGCCTGAAATTATGAATATCTCCAGTATCAATTTCAAATTTAATTTCAATAAATATCAATGAAAGATATTATGATATGTTACAATATAGTTATATGATTTAAAAAAACCCAGACCAAATATACATGAAGTTAGTGGGTAAAAGAAATATTTATAGTGTACCTACTTTTTCATCAACACCCCAACAAAGTGTCTCCAGTGGACCATTTACTGCTTTAATAACCCTGAAATTGAATAAAATGTTATAATTAGTAAACTATTGTGCTGAAGATAATATGAAAATGGAAAATTATTTTATCATTGTTCATACTAATGGCAGTTTTAATTTCATTAATATTCTAACAGGCATAATCAAATGTTTATTGTTTTAAATATTGTGTGGAAAATCAGTTCAACACTGTAATTTTGTTTATTCAAACATGTAATCTTCCTGATAAAAAAGGCTAAATGAAATAACACATTTCGATTTACATAAACAACAATACAATCTTGTCTATATTCAATCCAGATTCTCACAGTAATATTTGTAGTGCTAATACAGTGTTTGGACTTTCCATTGTTTACATTTTCTTTGAACACGGAGGAAATGCGAGCTAATGTTATTGCGATATAAGAGACCAGAAAAAAGCTACAATGAGCCTCAATACTCTTAATGATCAAAATTAGCGAATCGCGGAACATTTCTATTGCCTGATTGAGTCACCAAACTTATGTATAAACACAATATTACATGAAAAACAAATGTAAACAAGTAAACAAAATCGAAGCCGAGGAATTTCCCTTCGTTTCTGTTTCATCCTACAGTATTAGACAATATAAAACAATATCTAGGGAAAGTACAGATAAATCCTACCTTGTTCAGTTGAATCCTCTACCGATTTCCGTCTAGGCTGGTTGTAAATGAGTTAAATTCTCAGATATATCACTGAAGTCCACATGTTTATTCTGATCACAGCTGCAAGCGCCGATGTGACGTAGTCAACAGCGACACGTCATCAGACGACTTAGGAATTTCATAATTTCGCAAGATATAAAGAATAGTTGAAATTTTTATTTCAGTACATCTTTCTTGATACAATCAATCCCAATAATTAATCATATTTATTTTGGTAGATGTTTGTTAATTACCGAAATACAATATCTCGTAAAATCTCATGAATAAGGGGCGGGGCATATGCAAATTTTCCTAAATCACACGTGCTAGAATTCTGATACCTTCCTTAACATAGCTGAGTAAATCTTATAATTATATACTGTAATGACAGTAAGTTTACAAAACTAAGTAGCTGCTTCCTGGTAATCAGTACATGTTCACAAGTGGCTGTAAAGCTGTAAAGCTTTCTGGAAAATTTTGATTAACCAACTTCACTGAGTGTGTCTGGATTGAATCGACATTCAGGACGCCATACTTATATCCCGTAATAATTGCTTGATATCAAAAAATTTTTGCTTCTTTTTCTACATATTACCAACGAAATGAAATATTTTGTTGTAATTCATACACATTCTAACTTTTAACTTCACGACGGTTATCTTTATGTTTGTATTTTTTTTTCATTTAATGGGGAGGGGGGTGCCGTTACTGATGTATCATCTAAATCAAAATCTTAAAACTACTGTTTTCAGGTAGTTAGTTTTTCTTATTGATAAATCAGTTTTTAAATTAATCAGCAGACCAACCCCGTGAATTTTTTCCTTCTTCGTGGGTGGGGGATGGGAATTATTGTCCCAACATTGTGGTAGCGATAAGAATGCTTTTTATGATATTTTCTTTATTCAGTCGAGCTCTTCGTATACTTAAACGATTTGTTACATGTACTTTAAGAATATAGAAATGCGTGTATACATTTAAACAGAGCATGATATGTAAAATTTACCAGATCTAAGATATCTGAAAACGATTCAATCTTTTCTTGAATCTTTTCTGGATTCTCTTGATATAATGCAGTCCGAAATATCTCAGACTGACGTTTTCCTGGCTTTTTTAACGATTTTGATATTTTACATGCCAGGTTTTCAAAATCGTTAAAAAGCCAGTCAGGGAAACATCAGATATTTCGGACTAGATATAATGGACACCGAGTTCATAATCTATTGTTCGAAAAATCGTACTTCCTAAAAGAAACGTTGTTATCCAGAGATAATATGATGATATGTAATATTTTTTTTGTTTTTTCTTTGCCCATTCCGGCGATTACAGCATTTTATTTATACATAATGTTTGTTGAAGCTGCTTGGTCCTGTTGTAGAGCAAAGTTAATGGACGCTGTAAAGCAATGGTTTAATTAATATGCATATGCATGTCAATTTGATAGATATCGGAGTAGATAAAATTCCTGATCATTTAGGCAAAATTTACATGAATAAAACTGCTCAAAAAATTGTTACAAACAAAACATTCTAAAAACAGACAAATTGCCCCAAATAAGACTCGCCCAGACGTTGAGATATATTTAATATTATGACACTTATACAGGTAAACACATTGGGAACTTTTAACATGATATGTCAGGCGGTTAAATACTGATGGCACAGAATGAGCCCAATGAGGACAAGGTCCGTGGGGTGATCATCAACACGTCCAGCGTCGCCGCATTTGACGGACAGATGGGTCAAGTGGCTTACGCAGCGAGTAAGGCTGCAATCGCAGGAATGACACTCCCCCTAGCTCGAGACATCGGGGAGTTTGGAATCCGAGTGTGTACAATCTGTCCAGGTAATGTTGAGTACGATAAAATGTTTACAGGTAATGTTGTGTACAGTGCATGGTTACAGGTAATGTTGTGTAAAGTGCATGGTTACATGTAATGTTGTATACAGTGCATGGTTACATGTAATGTTGTGTACAGTGCATGGTTACATGTAATGTTGTGTACAGTGCATGGTTACATGTAATGTTGTGTACACTATGTACAGGTAGTGTGTACAGCATGACTGGGTGATATTATGTGTAGTATCTTAGTCTCTGATTGGATGATGTCTTGGTAACTCTCTGATTGGTTGATGTTATAGTGTGATTTTAATACTTGATTGGTTGATTTTTGTGTAATTTTAAGCTCTGATCAGGTTAACAGTATTTTAAACTGTCATATTGAAAAAAAAACACCTTATTATGTTTGTGTACCTTACATGACGGCAATTTAAACAAATTTCTTGATCACAACTTCCGTGTGATTGGTTGTCATTTTTGTCATTTGTCTGTCATTTCCGTGTCATTGGTTGTAAATGTACCTTATTATATTCCATGTTCAATGGAATTTCCATGGAGACTTTGACTGTTTTATTTCTAGGCGTACCTTACTAGCAGACCTACCACAGAAAGCAATTGATGCCGTGACCAAAACTGTTGTTTTTCCTCAGAGACTTGGAAAACCGGATGAATTTTGCACAAATGTGTCAAACAATTGTTGAAAATCCTTATCTGAATGGAGAAACAATCCGATTGGATGAAGCTCTCAGAATGGTATGACAGTCCTCGATTCCTACTTGAGCAGGATTCCTTATTGTGATTAATAGACTAAGAGCACTGTAGACTGAGAGTCTTGTGGGTTATTGCTGCGGTGAACTAATGAAAATGACAACCAATCACACGGAAGTTGTGAACAAGAAATTTGTTTAAATTGCCGTCATGTAAAGTAATCCAAGAAATTATACAAGATGAAAATGCTGTGATGTGTTTTTGATTACAATTTTTTCTACAATAAATGGTTGAAAATTTAATGAATTTTTTACTTGGTTCTCGCTCATTAAAATCATGCACAGGTGACTGGGTCTCCATATATTCATATCTATACATATTACCGGTATTATGTGTATATTAAGTATCAAAATTATTTTTAAAAAACGTATAAATTCATACAAAGACAACAAGTATTTTCATTACTTTTATATATTTTACATTCAGAAGCTTTGAATTGCGCACAATGGTAAATTAGAACAGAAAATAAATCGTCAGAACATTTTTCCCCAATATGGAGTTATTATCGACTATCCTCTACAGTGTATGTTTATAATAAATTCGTGCAAAACTCTCTCTCTCCCTCTCCCTCTCTCTGTATACGGGCGTTAAACCATAGTCTCAAACTACGGTCTCGAGTACGGCGTTAAACAAAATATAATACTTGAAAGTTGCATGTACTCCGCGATCATTTCATGTACTAATTATACCTTAAATGTATAATGTACATGTATTACCTACCAACTCAACAGTCGAAGTGATACACTAGATATGAATTCCTCGATTACACCTTTCGATCGGCAATCGACAGTCAATAAACGAATTGAACGATGATGTGAAAGAAAGAGACGGTTCCAAGTGGAAAGTGCAAGGGGGTATGAATATGTGCCGTCTTCACTAGGCAAGTGTCCGATTCGTTTTTTCTTCTGTTACCCTACCACATTCGGTGTAAATATAGGCCTATATACTTTATAAAAATATCCCCAAACAATTTACCGCAGATTTCATTATTTTACTTGGCTCTGAATCACCGATCACAAGCTCCATACAGTGGCGTGGTTTCACTGGTTTGTTTACATATAAAAATGACAGCTCTTGATCCGCTTTCCGAGTAAGCCTAAAAGGTTGTTTAGTAGGAGAAAGTTTTGGGAAGTAAAGCGACAATTATTAACAGTTACTGTAGTAAACTAAATGAAGAATTATTTAAATGGATTATTTGCACAAAATGTGGTATGATATGATGTTAATCTTTTCAAAACCAGCGTTATTTTCGTGCGCCGTAAATTGCAAGTTTTTCGTAAGTATCGTATGCACTGTAGCTTTATAATTTTCCTTGTAGAGCTACAGCTATATGTACCGTATGTATGTTTTATTGCAAGTGTACACTTTCGAAAAATACCCTAATTTCGACAGTCACGAGTATCCCGGTGAATTTTTCATTCTCCGATAAGTTGTTGTTCTGTCCTTGCATAATTTAGTCTGAACCAGCAGCCAATCAGTGGTAAGCTGTATCAACCAATAAAAAAGTTTGTGGTTAAGGTGCGGGTATTGTTTATGCATGACGTAGCTGATAGAATTGAACGCGACGCGATCGGAAAATTCCAACCAAATCGGTTCTGATAATATACATGTATATCTTTCATACTGATATGTATGGTGGCATATCTCTGCCCCTTGTGTGCAAGTTATTTTTCTATAAATTATGTCGACATGCAAGATAAATATGTTGACATGCAAGATAGTTATGTCAACATGCAACATAACTATGTTGACATGCAAGAAAATTGCAATCAAATAAGAATTATAAAAAATCTCAAAAAAATCTCAAATATCGCCCACATGTGACATCCAAGATGCTAGATGCTACCTATTTATGTCGACATGCAACTTATTTATGTTAACATGCAAGATAAATATGCTGACATGCAACTTATTTATGTCAACATGCAACTTGTTTATGTTAACAAGCAACTTGTTTATTTCAACTTATTTATGTTGACATGCGAGATAAATATGTTGACATGCAACTTAATTATGTTCACATGCGAGATAAATATGTTGACATGCAACTTATAAGTTGTATGTCAACATAACTAAGTTGCATGTCGACATAGATATATTGCATGTCAACATATTTATCTTGCATGTGAACATAACTAAGTTGCATGTCGACATAAATAAGTTGCATGTTAACATAAATAAGTTGCATGTCGACATAAAGAAGTTGCATGTTAACATAAATAAGTTGCATGTCGACATAAAGAAGTTGCATGTTAACATAAATAAGTTGCATGTCGACATAAATATGTTGCATGCAACATATTTATCTTGCATGTTAACATAAATAAGTTGCATGTCGACATAAATAGTTAGCATCTAGCATCTTGGATGTCACACGTTGGCGATATTTGAGATTTTTTATAATTCTTATTTGATTGCAATTTTCTTGCATGTCAACATAGTTATGTTGCATGTTGACATAACTATCTTGCATGTCAACATATTTATCTTGCATGTTGACATAATTTATAGAAAAATAACTTGCACACAAGGGGCAGAGATATGCCACCATAGATATGTAATAAAAACAATACTTCTGTTTATATAATGGGCCTTGTGTTTACAAGTGCCAATATAATATTTGTATTGGTATTTATTTTTCTATACTTTTGACTTTTTGTGCAATTCGATGTACACTAATAATGAAAACAAGATATGTTTGTGAAACACTTATGCCCCCCTCCCTTGGAAACATCTGCGAAGAAATGGGAGTCCCTAATTTCACAATCGTAATTCAAAATACCTTCTTTCAATCATTAACAATTACAGTCCTCAGGTAAATAACATCGGATGCAACTAAAGTTCGTAACTATGTGTCCCGCATGACAGTGCGTTTTTAGAGGTATCTAGGGAATTTTTAAGGTTTAGAACTGACTGACAGACACTTGATTAGACAACACTCTATGATGTCTAGAAAAACCAAGATAGTGTTTAATTTCTTATAACAGTTGTATTTTATTAAGGAATAAGGAATCATTCTTTGAGTATTATGAGTTGGTAATTTTGGTCGGGGCGTGATCAAATCCAAGGGCTTTATTATAGATTTGATCACGCCTCGACCAAAATCATCACCTCATAATATTCAAAGAATGATTCCTTATTACTTATATTTATATAATTTTCAGCTATTGTACAATTAAATATTTAAATATAAATAAGCAAATCCCGCTGGCGCCCCTGTTATAATACGTCATTTGAAGTTATTAGACTGTACAGTACAAAATCGATACGTAGTGGTCACACTAGAAATGAAAATATTAAGGGTTATTTTTTTTTTCGTTTTGAATCATACTGCCTTACTGTTATTACATGGTGGTGATTTAAAAAAAAAAGGTACAGGCACGTATCGTTTAATCTAATTAAAATTCATCTTCGCTAGCCAAGGGTTTTCGGTCCACTTCGCTCCCCGTTTATGGGGAACGGAGTGGACAGAAAACCCTTGGCTAGCGAAGATGATTAAAATTAGAACTTCCTTCCGCTCCTCGGTTTCGATGTCGCGACATATCGAAAACCGAGGAGCGGATGGAAGTTCTAATTTTAATTAGATTGGTATCGTTTGGCAGACTTTTCCGAATAGTTGACATGCAAAACCCCCCCCCCCCAAAAAAAAACCCCACCAAAATCCCCATAAAAATAAATATCCATATTTCCCTATAATTTTTTAACCTGTTGCCCAAAAATAGGAGGGGGTAGCTTCTTAAAAATTATATTTCTTATATGTGAATTTACGAAAAAATGCATATGTATGTTGCAAGAAAAAGTGCACCCCCTCCACATACGATGCTACGCGCCTGAATCAAGTTGTACTATATATCAAGGTTGACCAATGGTAAGAATGAAAAAGAGTGCGCAGCGTAAAGAGAAATGTCCATTCTCATTAATCAATGAGATAATAAAACTGAAAGTTGTAATATTTAAACACTAGCAAACAGTTGAATGTACATCGTGTGTGGAAATACCATGGTGTGGGGTGGTTGTTTGAAATCAAGACATGAACTATTAAGGGGACAATAGATAATTTATTCTTTATAATGTACATAAATAACGATTCTGGTGTAGCAGCATTGGACTCGCAGTGTGGCCATGGGTACCTGTAAAAGATACAAAAAGAAACAAATAAGTAAAACTGAAAAGGATTTTAAAGGGACAAGGCTTGATTGGTACCCCCTCCTCCCACGCAAATCTTGGTGAGAACATTATTTATTCAACGCTAGAAAGGAAAGTCAACAGTGAACACTTTTATAATTTTATGAATACCAATGATAGTCTTTGCACAAGCCTAGTTTTGTTCACCCAATGTTTTGTCCATTGTAGATTTATTAGTTAATGTTTAACTTTTGCATGCTATGTTTAATGTTTTGTTTTATGTAACTCATATTCATGACTGTATGCCGACATGGTAACTGTCAATAAATGAATTGAAATTAAAAAAAAAAATTATTTCTTACTTAACTTTATACAGTATATGATTTTCGTGGATAGTGAGATTTACAAATATTTCATGCCATGTCAATGTAATCCAATCATTATTTATTGTTAAGATCCCATTTATCCGTATGTTTAATTACATACAGGACTACAGTGCAAACGTAGAAGCAAGATTTAGAAGCTTTTGTAGACATGAATACAAACGAGCGGACTTTAAGGCCCTAAACGTTTAGGCCCAAAGATGTTTAAGCATTATGATGTTTTGGCACCATCATTTGTTTTTTCACCATTTAATTCACTTTATTCACTAACGTGTTAAAATTTAATATTTTTAATAAGTTTAAGAAATATTTTTCCTATGTTAATTTCTTGTGATTACGTTTATAACAATGTACGTATTATATCCATACTACGCGTCTTAATTATTAATTAAGCGAGGAAGTAGGCGCATGTGTCACTACAAATTTTATTATATATTCTTGCCAAAATTTGCGCAATTTAGATTTTACTTTAATCCTCTTGACATCTTTTTTAACAACACTTCATTTACAATTTAATAGCAAAAAAAACAAAACACAGGTGCAACCAGCAAGGCACTAGACTTTGTACACATGTGCTTGGTAATCAAGCCCGGGCCTTTTAACACCCCCCCCCCTCCCCCGGAAACAACACGCATCAAAAATTCAAATGATCTCGTATTATTACAAAGTGGGATAATCAGAAATCTTAAACATTATTTTTCATCTCATAAAAAATCAGCACCTGTCGCGGGCGGAAACGCACCAAATTCGATTCGGGAATATCATGATCCACCCCTGCTATATTTATAAGTTAATCACGTGACGATCACAAAGGCCAACAAGACCAGGAAGAAAAATACCGTGATCGCCATGTTGGACTCGTAGAGGTTTGTTTCTTAACCAGTAACTCTTTTACCCCCCCCCCCTAAAAAAAAATGAAAAATGAAAAGAATGCAAATGCGTTAGAGATCGAGGTCTTAATAACCAAGAGAGTTGCGACCTATTGTCGTGTACTGCAGTACGTGTGCACCAGAGACATAAACTCTGGTGTGCACTTCCAACATGGAAGTTTAAGATTTTACAATCCTTAAGTTTTTTGAAAATTGAATAATTTACTGAAGTATGGTAAACTAATAGTGACCGTTTTTTTTCTTCAGAATATCTCTTAAAATCCCATCATACTATATGACCATGGACCCTGAGTACAGCCTTCAGGATGTGTTACGGTGTCATCTCTGTGAGACCCCGGGCCCCCCTATGTACTGTGCCATTTGTAACAAATATCTGTGTAAAGCCTGTGAGGGGGAACATCTCTCAGATCTATCCAAAGAACACAAAGTGCTACCATTTGAAAAGAGGAGATTAACTCCAAAGTGTCAAAAACATTCCTTAAAACTATGTGAACTTTACTGTGAACAATGTGATATTCCTATTTGTGCAACATGTGCTTCTTCTAAAAAACACCGCGGCCATAAATTTATTGAAATAATGAAAGCAATGGACAACAAGAAAGAACTCATTCAAAAAGATTTACAAGAATTAGAGAAATTTATTTTCCCTAAATACCAAGAGATTGCATCCATTATCCCAGTCCAGAAATCTGCTCTGAATGAAAACTCTCAGAAATTAACGACAGAAATCGACAAACATGGAGAAGACTTGCACAGAGAAATAAACGCCATTATCAGAAACATGAAATCTAACGTGGAGGAAATGGACACCAAACACCTGGCTGTCTTAGATAAACAGGAAGGTGAAATTAAACACACCATTTCTGAAATCACACAGAGCATTGCTGAACTGAAGAAGTTACTGGAGTCCAATGATGTCAGCCGTGTCTCTGCCTACAAATCCAGGAATGATGAATTCAAAAGATTGCCTCCTAAACTCACAGTGTCCTTACCAAGTTTTACCCCTCAGAAGATCAACAAGGAACAGCTTTATCAACAGTTTGGTTCTCTGTCAGCGTTATCTATCAAAACAGAAGAACATGGCTACACTATGGAATCTCCCGGTGCTGAGTCCTCTCCCCCGGACAGACCGCTCATTGATGTACCACGGATCATCACACAGATAAACACCGAGTGTGGAGTATTACGCAGTGTGTCCTGTCTGAGTGATGAGGAGATTTGGACGCGTGGTGATGACAGAATCCTGAGACTCTACAACCTGAGGAGTGAACTAGTGAAGTCAGTCAGAACCAAGTCAGGGAACAAACCATCAGACATAGCAGTGACAAGGAGTGGGGATCTAGTTTATACTGATGACAGTGATAGAACTGTGAACATAGTGAAGAATAAAAAGATAAAGACAGTGATCAGACTACGGGGGTGGAGACCTTGGGGTGTCTGTAGTACCTCCTCTGGTGACCTCCTGGTTGTCATGGACAGTGATGATACACAAACAAAAGTTGTGCGTTACTCTGGCTCCACAGAGAAACAAAGTATTCAGTACGATGACAAAGGACAACCTCTCTATTCATCTGGTGGATACAATAAATACATCAGTGAGAACA
This sequence comes from Magallana ariakensis, assembly GCA_020458035.1. NCBI lineage: Eukaryota > Metazoa > Mollusca > Bivalvia > Ostreida > Ostreidae > Magallana > Magallana ariakensis. The sequence goes on along the minus strand of CM035811.1, from coordinate 41,772,861 downwards.
GGAACCTAGATATCTGTGTGTCAGACTATTGGGACCGTGCAGTAGTGGTGGTCAATCAGGCCGGGAAACTCCGGTTTACCTACACTGGTCCTCCCTCTACTACCAAGGGACCATTCTATCCATACGGCATCACAACAGACAGCCAGGGTTGCATCCTGACAGCAGACTGTTACAACGACCGTATCCACATCCTGGATCAGGACGGACAGTTCCTCCGCTACATTGACAACTGTCATTTACAGGGTCCATGGGGTTTATGTGTGGACACCAGAGACAACCTCTTTGTGGCTGAGAACATCACAGGTAACGTGAAGAAAATACAATATAACATGTAAACAAACTGTGTTTATAATAATCAAACTATTTGTTTATTTATTTACATGTAACATTAGTGAAGAAATCCCTATTACAAATGAAACAAACCATGTTTTATAATCATCAAACGGTTCATGATATTGATTTATATTTCAATAAAGTCCTCAAGTGACAAATTCTAAATATTATATGTTAATAAATTATATTTGTTTGATAACATGTTTACATGTCAACAAACTGACTGTTTTACAACTTATATATGTGAACAAACTACCTGTAACTGACTGTGTTTACATAATGTATGTCAACTGACTGATTGTTTTATGTATTGGATGTACACTAACTGTGTTATTTGTATTTGTATATACATGTATTGGATGTAGACTAACTGTGTTTGTATATTGGATGTGTTTATATATTGGATGTGTTTGTATATTGGATGTGTTTATATATTGGATGTGTTTGTATATTGGATGTGTTTGTATATTGGATGTGTTTATATATTGGATGTGACTGTCAACAGACCAAATTTGGTGATTTGAAACTTCAAACATTGTGTGCCATCAAACTGTGTAAAATTAATATATTTAATATATGTTAAATCTAACTGCAATAATGCAATATATATTGTATACTGTTTAGATGTATATATTAAATAATAAATGTAAATTAACTGTGTAATTATGAAGTGTGGTGCATTACTTCAATGGTTCAGACTCTTGACATTACAAACATTTTGTTCTCAGAGGTAGAAAGTTCTCTTAACTATACACTGCTATATAAAAGTACATTATCTCATAGTGAGGAAAACCATCTACCACTGAAAAAAAATGTTTGCATTATCAAGTGCTTAATCAGGCGTCAATTAAACAACGAAATGCTTCTTTTCATGTTTTATGTGGGTATGAAGACAGTGAGAATTGCAGAAAAAATATATAACTCTCAATCGCCTTGGCTGATCATGTAAAATTGATCGTTATTGTCGATCAGCACATTTCACAGAAGGAACAGCCAATTCTTCCATACATTAAGGTTACCATGGTTATTATAAATACTTGGAAGTCTGAGGTCAGCCTGTGTAAGTCGGTATTTATCAAAGTTTGGATTATTTTGTGATTGATCGTAACTTAGCAACATGGACAGCACGGATTGACCTCAGACTTAAAAATAGTTGTTGTATATATGGAAGAACTTGCTGTACCTTCTATGCAATACCCTGATTGAGAAAACTGATAACTTGCTTTTAATGAATAATTGAAAGAGATAAAGAGAGAAATTAAGAGAGAGAGAGATGTAAATATAATTAATACAAGAGGCCCATGGGCCACATTGCTCACTTGAGAAAAAATAGCCATAACAATTAAAATCAGCTTTATGGAGTCATATACAAAGAATTTGGACAATTTAGTAGAAGTGGTCCGGTATGAAAATATCTTAAAAGTTGACCCCCATTGTGGCCCCCACCCTACCCCAGGGTACTTGATTTGGAGAAACTTAAATCTACTATATCTGAGGATGCTTCCACACAAGTTACAGCTTTTCTGAAGAAAGGGATTTTCTAAGACTTTTCTCTATATATTCCTCAGTAAAAATTCGACCTCCCAATGGGGCCCTATCCTAAACCTGGGGATCATGATTTGAACAAACTTAAAGCAATATGAGCTGCATTTTTCATGTTGATGAAATTTTTTTTTACGAAAATGCTATTTTCTACTAAAATGACAAAAAATATCATGGTTTTTAAATTTCTGCTAGCCATAATTTGTGGAAAAGGCCGTTAAGAAGCCTTAATGGAGCAAAATTGAATTATTGTTGTCCTGTACAAAAATTAATCTGCTATATATTCCTTAGAAGAGAAATCTTTCCTCTGACTAAAATTAATGATTTTTAAAAATTTTACTTGTCATAAAAGTTTAAGTTACATGCAGACTTATCATACTAGCAGGCTTTTGCAGCAAAATAAAATTCTAAAAAATACAGCTCATATTGCTTTAAATCTACACTACCTCAGGATGCTTCCACACAAGTTTCAGCTATTCTAGCGAAATGGTTTTAGAGAAGGAGATTTTTAATGATTTCTCTCTATATATTACAATGTGAAAATTAGACCACCAATGTGGCCCTACCCTGACCCCGGGGATCATTTCTTGAAAAAACTTAAATCTATACTACCTGAGGATGCATATAAATCCACTATATCTGAGGATGCTTCCACACATGTTACACCTTTTCTGGCCAGATAGCTTTTGAAAAGAATTTTTTTTTTAGAATATCAACACATTTTCAAAATTCTTAAATATTTCTTGACTTGAATATTGTCTTGGCCCTTCATTTTAACAAACTTGACTCCCCTCTACCCAACAATGCCTTATGCTTAGTGGTGTTAAAATTGACCCAGTGGTTTTTGAGAAGTCTAAAATATAAAAAGTTTATGGATTGATGGACAGACAGACGCCAAACAAAGTTATCAGAATAGCTCACTTGAGCTGCCAGCTTAGGCGGGCTAAAAATGATTTCTTTTGGTGATCTATGGGCTATGAAGGTAGAAATCATTGCAGAAAAAAAGTACAACCTGCTGAGTTATGTTTTTTATCTGCAACAGTAGTTACTGTCACACCCGCATGTACCACCAAAGAGAGCATTTTATTGTTTTTTTTTTAAACTAATTTCAGAATTTATAAACAAAAAGTGAAGACTTTTATGAACAACTTAGACTTTATCAGGATCAAATTACACTTAGTTTTAAGGTACAAACCTCCCAATGAAAGTCCGTAGATTCTAAGCTTGCTGCGATAGCTAGTACATGTAGTTACTTTCTACCTGTTATTATTTCCAGGGTCTGAAAAATGACGAAAGTTATAAGTCATGGTGAAGAACCCGAAATATATATTTAGTATAATTATTACAAGATTTTATCTTTATTAAAGTCCTAGGACATTAACTGCAATACCAGTTATATGTGTCGATTACTTGATGATTCAATTTTTCTATGAATATCTAATGTTGAAAATTCAAAATATGAAAGCTGCGCTTTTGAATTAGGTAGCAAGGGACACTTTCGGATAAAGTACCCGTCAATATTTTTGTAAAATTGAGAGGTGCTGTACTTGAAGGCTTATGAGTGTTGCTAAAATTCATGAAATTATTTATAATGATTATCATTAGTTAGAGGGATGTCTCTTGTTGAAATTGACATGCAATATGTAGGCCCCATATGTTAGGTACAGGAGAATCAGAAGTAAAATGCGAAACCGCGGCTATGACTGTTGTGTTGACTTTACACAGTGAAATTGCAAGTGACAGACGGGAGGTAAAATAACACGAAAAGTAGGTGGATGGGACATTGTAAACTATACACCGGTAAGTTTCTGACATATGATGGTGCAACATGCACACGGTACGGAAGGTCAACCCTTTGCAGGGAAATAGCTGGGGGAGGTCTAAAAAGCTGAAAAATCATGAAAAATTAGCAAAATATGAAAGGGTCAAAATCTCATAAAATCCAGTATGTAGAAAATTTTACAGGTTTTGACTAGCAATTTTCTTCAGAAATTAGTGATTAACCCTATAACAAGTGAATTAAAGGTATTTGTGCTCAATGGGAACTGAGGAAATTCTAGTTACAGAGTTCCGAAGACACACATCCCCTGGCTACAATGAAATGTATCAAAAAAACTGTCTCGTGCCACCTTAATAGTTCACCAGTAAAATGTATGAGTTATCTTTCTTTGACTATAGTCACTGATGGATGAATTATTTCCCTTTGATTAGTCTGATGATACCGAGTTGAAATTTAGGCAGGCTTCTAACACAGAATCATCTTACATTCTTACATAACTACTGGTACCTAAAAATTAGTTGATTTTGTGACTCGATCTCTATACCTTAAAATATACCTGTTTAAACATACAGAGTTTTATCCCTTGTCTTGGATCCGATGCTTGACCAGCTGACTGCTCAGTAATGACATCCTATACTTCAGAAAATCGAGTTACTGGAAGAAAATCTCTTTAAGACCTGTGATCAAATTTGGAAATAATTGGTGATAGTTAAAATAAATTAGTCTTAAAAATACATGTTATTATTTTCTCAGTTTTAACATAGAACTATTCTGCTAGAGTTATTACCAATATGAAGAATTGAAGCAACACCCTTCCCCCCAGAAAGAAAGAGAAACAAAAACAAAAAACCACACAAACAGTGCCAATGATTAATATCACAAAAGTAGAATCATATTAAGGAGGCTGGGTGGTCAACAAATTAACCATCAGATCTGTCTTAAACTTTGAAATATAATATTTTTGGCCATAAACTAACTTTAAGTAAAGAAAAAATCCAAATATTTTAGCTTTAAAATTTTATTACTTTCCTATATCTTTATACAGAGCTCTTATTCTTAAGGAGATTAAAATAGTCTAAAAATGGCCATGACCACCGAACCCTCTTAAATTTGGACAGAAGGAATAAAAATAGGGTCTTAGATGTGTTCCAAAGTAATACTAAATGAGAGCATATTGATATCACGTCTTCCGCCAGTCTAAAGGGTGTATATTCCTGATATAACCGTCTGTTTCTAAGTCCAAATAAGACCATTTCATGTACGTCCCTATTGTATTTAAGTGTTGTAATTTTGTATATAAAACAATATAAAATATTAACATTGCAAAATTAAAGAGATTTATCTATTTTAGATACAAACAAATTTATAAATAATTCTGCAATATTTTTGTTCAAGGACATATTGATGATTAGCATAATAATGATACAATTAAGCTTATAAAAACCATGGCAAGTAGGCGAGAACAGGGATGAGGAGGCAACAAGGTAAGAAGAAAGGTGTTCTTACAAAACATGGTAGTGTAGGAAGGGGTTACAAATAAATATGTATATATAAACTGCATAAGGTAAACCTGTGTTACTCTTCATTTCTAGTGTTTATGAGTTATTTATAGTATAAATACAAGTATATCGGGTGTGTTTGATGATTCTATGGGGTCGAGTGAACTTGTGCAGAAAGTGTAGTTTAACTTGTTTCCTAGTATAAGAATTTTGCAATAAAATATAAATTTTGGCCTTTCACATCTTATTTTTAAACTCATCAATGCACATGAAATTGAATTAATCATTTCATGTAAATCCCCACAAATTTTACCTGCTCCATATAGTCAACTGTTCTTTGAAATGAATCTGCATGAAAGTTATAGATTCTCCAAAGGATCTTTCTGGTGGTTAGGGATTCTCCCAACTGAAGGATCTTTCTGGTGGTTAGGGATTCTCCCAAGGATCTTTATGGTGATTAGGGATTCTCCACAGGATTTTTATGGTGATTAGGGATTCTCCAAAGGATCTTAATGGTGATTAGGGATTCTCCACAGGATCTTTATGGTGATTAGGGATTCTCCACAGGATCTTTATGGTGTTAAGGGTTTCTCCACAGGATCTTTACCTGCATGTTGGTTAAATGATAGGGATTCTCCAGAGGATCTGCATGGTGGTTAGGGATTCTCCACAAAATCTGGGTGATGATTTGGGAATCTTCACAGCAATCTTCAAGAGAAGAAATGGTTTAGACAAATTGTCACCATCTCCTAATGCAGAGGAAGGCAGAAGATGTTTAATTTCAACAAAGTGTTTGAAAATGAATAAATCAAACATCTACTATAATTTCGGTTCTTATATATTGCTTAAATAACACATTTAATCAAAATTTTCAATATAAATCTAGACACCGTCACATTAATACATTGATATACAAATTTGTCACATTATTAAATGTAAAGAAAGGATCTTAAAAGGGTGGTTGAGGTACACATAAAAATTATGATATTTAAATTATAGAAGTCAATCTTACATATTCATATGGCAAATGTAAAGATACATAGTCTCTCTTCATGAAATTTGAAACACTGAGTTCAAATAAGTGCAAATGTTCAAAATTCTGAAATATAACTTGATATCATAACTGGCCAGTTATAGTCTAAGGGAAATAACTCTAAAGAAATGTTGTCATTCTCTACATATTCCTCACAGTATACATGTTATATACATTTTTACTGTACATTTTTATCAGAATTGTGCAATTTAGATGCAGGCTGTAAATTTAAAACAAACTTCTGGGAAGATTCCTTTTGAAACAAATCTTTCAAAACAAGATATCTGTGAGCCAATGCTCACTAGTGATACCCACGCTCTAATGTGAATATGCAAAATAAGCAAAGTCAACATTTAACAGAAAGTTGGCATCCGATCAGTACAAAAATATATCCCACAATATGGCATGCCTATACAAAAAGTGTGATAAAATTTCAAGCATTTGCGATAAAAAGTTGCTGAGAAATCTTTGACGAAAATTTGTTTGAATATTTTGGCTAAAAATAAACAGTCGTCATTTAACAGGAAGTCGACATCCGATTAGTAGAAAACTATATCCCACGATATGGCATGCCTAGACAAATAGTGTGTTAAAATTTCAAGCATCTGCGATAAAAAGTTGCTGAGAAAAATGCGACGAAAATTTTTTTGAAAATTTTGGCTAAAAATAAACAAAGTCGTCATTTAACAGGAAATTGACGTCCGATTGGTACAAAAATACATCCCACGATATGGCATGCTAGAAAAATAGTGTGTTAAAATTTCAAGCATCTGCGATAAATAGTTGCTGAGAAAAATGCAACAGAAATTTTTGTTACGGATGGACAGACAGACGGACAGACGAACACACAAGGGTAAAACAGTATACCCCCTTCTCCTTCGGAGCAGGGGTATAATAAATTAATATTTTCTCAGCAATAAACACATGTACCAGGTATATCCTATAGCTTTCAAAAAGGCAATTAATTTAATTGTTAGGACCTTTTCACTCCAGTATGGGAACACCACACATTTAAACTTGAAATGACTTTGTATTCTTTTATAAGTGGGCTAGGCAGCTATAATGCATCTAAAATGTTGTTTGACACTTAACAAAATAAATTTATATAGTCGATCAGCCCCATTTACAGGCAGAAACCTCTTATAATATATACATGTATACGACATATTTATAAGGAGAATTTGGAATTTGTTTTTGCTAGCTGCTATGTTTTGATTAATGCAACTTCTGGCGGGCTCATAACAGCATTTCTGATTTAAGTAAGGGGAAACCTAAAAATATAGGGGTTGTCACCTCCCTGTTGCTTAGTAACGTGCCTGCTTGGTATGTAATTGTGTTATACTTAGCTATATATATATACTGATGATTTACATTTTCCAATACATCAAAGTAATACATGTACTTGATCCTAACAGTTCTTGTCAAGCTGTGCATTCCCTCTTCAATGACCATGGTCTGCTGAAAATAAATCATAATTTATTAGATAACAATCGTCACTTGTAAGTGAGCATTCATAAAAACCGGGAAAGTAAAATTGTACAGAACCGATCAGTTTTATAGAACAGATACCATTTAAAGCAATACCAACAATAAAACATATCGCATTGATTTCAAGGGACCTATAGGCCTCATTGCTCACCTGTGCAACAATGTCAGACTTTGATCAATGTAGCTAACTGGTTATAACCTTTACTACATATGAAATACATTGAGCAAATATAAATTTGTCTTAATGTACATAATCTTCATACATTTGCAAATATATTTCCTTATATGAACCTAATAAAGAAAACATGCTTAATTCTGTGTCTATCTATGACGTCGCAATGATTATCACAGTGGCCACGCGTTTATGGTTTTACTGTCGCTGGGTTTTTAACAATGTAGAATCTCCTGTTATTATTCCAAAGTTAACGAAAGAACAAGAGAAAAGCTGTCAATGTGACAGCAAACCAGGTTTTGTTTTGTGTGAACAGTATCCATGATAATCTATTTGTCAACCCTGAATTGATAAACACTATACCTATCCAGAGAATTGGGGTACTCTATATGCATTATTTTGCCAAAAAATAACTAAGTTCAACAGCTAATATTTTCCCCACAAGTTATCAAAAATTAAAATCCAAGTAACTCTATGCATATCTCTAATATATATATGTACAAAGAGATGCTTATTTGACAGTTATTACTAGCATTTTAAACAACAAAAAACAAAATTAATGCAAATGGGCCAAAAATTTGTCAATCCTAGTGGACAAATAATTGACTTAATCTTATTTATTTTGTGTAATGAGAAAATTTGTCAAAATTAATATCTGACCTGTTTATTAGAAAAGGGATAAAACTTCATGATAAATAGAAATAGGGCAATGTGAATTACCTATTATATATAGTCTGTCCCAAGTTATTGTTTTCATCACATTTGGACGATTTTTGATATAAATACACATACCTGTGAAAGAAATACAATTGAAATAGATGAAAAGGCAAATATCTAAGATACATGTATCGATCTTCATTGTCAGATTTCTTTCTAAAAGATTTATAATGGGAAATGTTGACATCTTTTCCCCAATTCAGAGGTGATCACTCGGAATATCTTGCATAATTTTTCAACATTATCATCCAGGTACTTTCATGGCTGTTGCAATTCAAAATCCCCGTATACTTTTTAGTTTTGGTTGCGTACTTTCTGACTACTGAAACCTGAAGCAGTATATATGGTTGACTTGGCATGCAAAACAGATAATCTGGGTTTTTTTCTTCATTTTAATGGATGAATGTAGTTTAGGGACAAAGGAATTTTGGTTATTGAAATATCAAGAAAAAAGTGGTGAAAGCAGAAACTTGTGACAGAGTATATAAAAATTTGCAATATTAAAAGGTATCTTAAGAGACACTTTAAATAAAACACACACAATAGCATAATTGTCATGACCCTATTATTCAGATTTATCATAATGGAAATCTGAGCGTCAATTTTAGATTTATTAAGGGTTTTAAGATATTTGACAGATATGATAAAAATCGTAGATGACGTCATCATATTGACTTTTAATGTGACCTTAACATTAAACAAACACAAGTTATAAACGTTAGGCTTCACTTAGAAGGCTGAATTACACAAAATCAAATGAACACCATTGAAATGTAGGTTTATAAATGATCAAAATACGCGGTATATGTACCATGTGAACATCGACTTTGTTCTGCCTTGAGTGAATGAAATGTGTGACTGAAATAAACTTTTTCCAGAATTATGCCATTATAACTCTGCATTTGAAATTACTAATTTTGCCATTATAACTTCGATTTGAGAAAATATTCCAAAGAACTAGTTAACTTAACGGGTGTTTCGTACTACCTAAAATCAAACACTGTTCTCGTTCGTCTGTAAAACTCATTTGTAGCAGACACAATATTTTTTATGCATTACGATCCCGATTATAATTGAAGAGTCTTTCGTGCGCACCAGAGATGCAACACACACATTCTGTAACACTGGACTTTTACTATCTCCGATTTACGCCTACATGTACTGGTGATAATTCTAAAATAAAGCGTTAAAAATCAATCTGCAAATTGATGGGAAAAAAAAAACAATTATTCACTGAAACAAGCTTATGTTTGTAAACAAAAAACTAATGGTTACATTATCACCTGTTCTCTATTTATTTCACCTTACTGAATAGCGTCCAGTTTATCTTAAGGTATCTCACTCATCAATGTTGTTGTATCAAGAATTTCTCGAGAAGTTTATCATTGAAATCTGTAGTTCTAAAAACATACATAAAAAATACAAAGAAAAAAGGGGTCAGTTTTCATACCCCTGTTTTTTTCGTGACCTTTATAAACTTAAAATAGACAATAGTACGTCATTTTTGTCATTGGTGAAATTATCGAAATATACGATACAAGTTTGATTTGTACGTGTTATGTTATTGCATACAAAGACACTGGAAAACATGCGCGGATCCAGAACTTTTTTCCAGGGGGGGTCCGAATTGAAAGTAGGGGGCCTACCCCAAATCATCAGAAATGTTGACGAGCAAAACAAAAAAAAAAACAACAACAAAAAAACCCCCCCAAAAAACACCTAATTCCGAATCATTCGGGGGGGGGGGGGGGGGGGTAGTATACCTGTAACTCAAAAAAGACCAAACAAAAATAATACCTGTAAAAAAAATTTAATTCCCATATTCATGAAATTCCTAATCCGTGGGAGGTGGGGGCGACTATGCCTATAACTGCAATTTTAAAATATCACTCTTAATATTTCCGCTTCCGACGCCTTTCCAAAGCATAAATGTGTTTTCCAGGGGGGGGGGGAGGTCCGAGGCATATTTGCGATAATTTTACTATGTAAATTTGATAACTTCTCATTTTCCAGGGGGTGGGGGTGGGTTCGGACCCCCAACCCCCCCTCTAGATCCGCGCATGGAGTTGAACCGAATGTTTTTCCTCACAAAAAGCTAGCGCTTGCTGCAAAATGGAGATTCACGGGTTTACACGCCGTGAAATCCATCATTCTCTCACCAGAGGTCGTGCTACACAAGTTTCGCTTACACCTCTGTCAACGCCGGTAAAAATAGTCTGTCACATGATCAAAACAAGCATGGCAAGCACATGGCATTGTTGATTCGTTTCTTCTGTACAATCAGCTTGAAGGGAAGTCATCGACGGGCGAAGACTTTGAGGACACGAATTGTAGAGATAACGGGGTTTAAATATTGATTTTTTCGGAAATTTTGATTACGCAGTCAAGATTTAGAAAATAGTGCAAAATTCACCCGACTTCTCATTCGGATCACGCTCGCCCTTTTCCGTAACCGATAAAAAATTATTTGCGGTGACGGAAATGGCCGAGTAGTTACGATTGCCGACTTCTCGCACAATCGGCAATCCTCGGCTGATTCCGCTACGCTCCATACAAACCTCGGATGTGATTGGTGTAGGAATATGCATTGATGCATACTGCCTTTTTACTCAGTTGTTTTACGCGTTAAGATGGCTGCCTCCAGTATGCAATGTGATTTCGATGAAGCGCTGCAGTTTGCAAAAGAATGTTTAAATATCAACTTCGAACTGAAGGAAAAACAGATCCAGACATTAAAATCGTTATACGAAGGGCATGACACAATGGCAGTTTTACCAACTGGGTTTGGTAAAAGTATTATCTTTCAGCTCCTTCCCTTCCTATTTCAGAGGAAACTCGGTCAACATCAACCCATGATTAGTTTGATAGTCACGCCTTTAAATTCTATCATGCAGGATCAAGTTTGATCGCTATCAAAACTTGGAATAAATGCCTGTTATCTTAATATTGAAGGAACAGGTGTTAAAACCTTCGATGCGGTCAAAAGGTAGGTGTTGATTTGTACCAGAGACTGCTTGTACAATGAACCAAAGTTATCAAGTTTACATTAGCCTAATAAATTTCTTATATCAATAGTTATTATTATTACACCTGAGACGATCTACAGAAAAAACCTTCATGCTTAAAAGATATTTATTCATGGTTTTATAAGTTAACACAAATATATGCAGGTCCAGAACAATCACAAGATTTAGCTGCATAGCTTGATTTACCTACATAGCTTTATTTACCTACCTTACTTTATAAATCTACACTACACAAATATAGATTGACAGTTCATTGCGACTTTTTGTCTGCTACTTAAAGAGCAAAATTGCATAAAGGTAGCTAAATAACCCTACTTCTGGTAGGTAAATAAAGCTATGTAGGTAAATCAAGCTACATGTAAGAAGCTAGATCTAGTGATTGAACAGGACCTGACATGCTCTATGAAGGATTTATTTTTCCTTAAATATGTGCATGAAAAAGTTGTAAAAGGTCATCCTTAAGAAATATTTGAAGTTCATTTATCTAATCATTATATTATTTTGTTTGGAGGTTTGAATTAAACAGAACACTTCATGTTTTAACTTCAAAATTTAAGTTATTTGCTTTGATCAAAGATTAGTCATAGTAAATACATTCAGACTATCATTTTCAAAAGCTGATGTATTTCTGGCTGTCATTTATCATTAAAGAAACTTGTAAACCCTATATCATTGACTTACTAAAACTTAAAAATCAAACCAATTACAGTATACAGGATGATGATGACTCAGATTCAGGGGAAGTTGAGAATCTTGTAATTTGTAGTGCTCCTTTACAAGATATAAGGAATGGTAAATTTTGTTTGATTTATGCCCATCCTGAGACTTTAGTGGAAAAGAAGGACTTTGGGAAAATTCTGCGGAGTAAATTGTACCAAGAAAGAGTCTGTGCTGTTGTTGTCGATGAGGTTCACATCGTTTCAGAATGGTAAGCAATTATATAATCAAAGCTAAATATATATATACATGTATATGAAGTGAAATATTTGTCAAGGTACGAAGGTTCGATTCCTTCCCTAAGCTTCAAAAAACAAGTGCTGGTTGCAAAGTGGGTAAATTGCTTAGTGGCCCCGCCTTGACTTATTTATATATCTTGTGAAAAATGCATGAAGGCCATAAGGCCTAAGGATTACCATTTTTTAACAGATTATAAAATATGGAATCTACCAGTAATTTTAAATTATGGCAATTTGATATTGCTTAATAATAATATTAATAATAACTTCTTGATGATGAAAAGGGTCTGTATTACAATATCACATGTACTTGTATTTATAATTATTAAACTTATTGTATTTATAAATATCAAACTTATTCTAGAATACCAGTACTGTAAACAACAAAATATTAGCACAATTGGCTTCAGCTATCAAGACTAAAAATATTTTGATTATATGTTATTATGAACATATGTAACAATTTGGACCATACAATGGCATTGAACTTTATTCTCATAACTGAATTTACAGTGAAGAGAAAATACTTATGTACAGTGTGTACAAACTACAATATAATTGATGAAAATCATTGGTACAGGCATGATGAAGGGATAACAGATAATTGTTTCATGTTAACCAATAGATATCAGCCTAGATAGCTCATTAATTCTGAACCATTCAATTACTATGTTTTTCCAAGGGGCAAAGAATTTCGAAATTCCTTTGAAAAACTTGGCTGTTTAACCTGCCTTTTCCCAGACGTGCCTCATTTAGCCCTTACAGCAACTGCAACAAAATCAGCCATGGCAAGACTTACAGAAGTTTTACAATACAGAAACACACAATTTGTCATTTCAAATCCAGACAGACCCAACATTTATCTAGAGGTAAAAAACCGTCTCCCAAATATTCACAAATTTGAAAAATTTGACAAAATTCTGGATGAGATCTTAGCAGAATTCAGTGAAAAGCTCGATAAGTATCCGGTTACTATTGTTTATTGCGACAATTTGGAAGCAATAGGGTATTCTTATGTGTACACGGAGCAGAAACTTGGAGCAAGAGCCTATACACCAGAGGAACAAATTCCTGAAAATCGTATTTTTGGACAATATCATAAAGACTACTCTGACGATATGAAATTGCATATTGTCACTGAATTGTCTAAAGCTCAGCCGAAATTGAGACTAGTTTTTGCAAGTGTTGCATTAGGTATGGGACTGAATGCCCCCTCAATCTCCCAGATAATTCATTTTCGTCCACCGACCACTTTAGAAAAGTACTTTCAAGAAGTAGGTCGTGCTGGACGTTCTGGACAAAGTGCAAAGGCAATTATGTATTTCAACAAAAATGATGTTGCCAGCAATCGCAAGGGTTTAGATCCTAGCATAAAGGATTATGTTAACACAGAGGAATGTTTACGTAAATATCTTATGAAATATTTTGGGTTTGAAAATGTTGAGTACAGCGGAGAGCCTGAACTTTGCTGCTCAAACTGCAGAAAAATGCAGAAATCATAACTGTGTGCAACAAAATTTACAGGAAGATACTGGTTAAATTCATGTTATGTTCTATGTATAATCATATTTCAATAGCAATGCATAGTCAAATCATATGCATTTCACATTTATTTTCCAAAGAAGGGACATGCAATTAACTTGTACATTATAATCAGAAAATATTCTAGTTTTACAGTGCATAGATCGAATGTTTATGATGTTACAAAAACTGAATGATTTTATGCTAATGATATTTCTTACTTCTTAATTGCCACTACCCCCATTCCCAAAGCAACTCTTGCAAAAAATCATACAATATTTTTATCATTCCATTATCAAACATAATATAATATATTGGACATTATGCAACAAAACTTATTATTTGTACTTATATATGTGCACATATTACAATGTATTTAGTTGTTTTTCATGACTTTTAAAAAGAATTGGTTATTATTGAAATACAGTACATAAATTAAATCTATTTTTGTTAAATACATTGAAAGTATATGTACCCTCTTAAAAATCATTCAGATCATGCACTATTGTTGAATTGTAACATGGAGACATATTTGTAAGCATTGTGTTAAGTGTTTTTGATAAAATGTCATAATCGTTATTGTCGAGTGCGCGAGACATCCGAGTAGTTCCGAGTGTGTCGAGTGCGCGAGACATCCGAGTAGTTCCGAGTGACTTCTCGCAGCTATCGACCTACCCATTCTGCGCATGCGCGAACTACGTCATAGTAGTCTACTTTCGAATTGAGGTAGAAATCGTACCGCTTCGCTTCGTTTAGTTGTTTTCCATACGGTAAGCTTAAAGAAAAAGTTTATTTAGAATGCCATATATATATTGAATGCTTTATTTCTTATCAACGTTTAATCGATAAGTATTGAAACGTACGGGTAGGCACTAGTGAATGCATGCACTCCTAAGTCGTCCTTCCGAATTTTCTCAGATCGGGGGGCTACTTTCTAGCATAGACTTATGTCTATGTTTTTAGACAGTGCAACGGAGAGAAAACCCATGGGTTCCGACAATGGGGAGCTACAGACATGCAGCTAGCCAACACACATTTGTTCACAACGAGCTTAATTATTTTGATGTTCAATGTGCAACAAGGTGGTAGCTATTTAGGAATGTTAAACATTATATGTACATTAACAAGATGGAACGTTACAGGTACCAATCTCCCAAATGTAACATAATAGTCCGTTTTGGGATATAAAACCCCAAATGTTTCAAGGAAAACACATAAACATTTTCATTCTTTATATGTACATAAAAATATATGCAAGACTATAAGTTTGAGTTAAAAGACAAGTCATATTTAATTTGCTTGAAAAACTATGCACATCTATGTTACATGTAACAATGTGTGATGGTTTTTGCCTATATTTTTTATTCAAGTTATTTCCATTTGACCCGACAGGGCTTAGCATGTGGGTGCCGTGAGTGTAGAGCGAATCAGGGAAAATAATAATCCGAGATTCCTCTGACTCTAACCCCCGCTTTTATATTGGGACGTCCCCCGCACATCCCAATATAAAAGCGGGGGTTAGAGTCAGAGGAATCTCGGATTAGGAATATAATTGTCACCAAAAAAAATATAACTGTAAGTTTACCATTTAAATCATAATGTAATCAAATAAATTGAGACCACCCACCAAACTGCAAAAGATTCAGCACAACTGTTACACTTTGTCTCAAAGCAAATACAGCTGTAACTTGTTGATGGATCTTGGGGGAAAAAAAAAATTCAAATTTTAAATTAGAAAAATAAATAGTTTGGCCATGCAACTATATCAATCATGCAGTTGTAATAGGATGAGATTTATTAATTATTATATTATTAAATCTAATTACAGTATTGATAATGATTAGTTAAGATATAATATATTTTGGCAATACATGTAGTTCTATATTAAACAACCCAGGTAGAACACCTATGTTTACTTGGTTTAATTAATGCCCTTAGGATATATGGTCCTTATAGGTGTGTTTTTATGAAGGAAATCTATTGGTTTTTAAGTTTGTATAGTTTGGTTTTATTGGTTGGTAGTTTTCCCTCCAAGAGTTCTTTGTACTGTTTTAAGCATTCTTCACATTGAAGCCTAAGAGACAAGACTCATATAGACATTTTGTAGTTGACATTATTTCATCTCATATAGGTAAGCTAACATTATTTATTTCTAACCATAACAGAAGTGCTAATATTTTATTAATAGTACATCTCTTGTAATTTAGCAAATTTAATATATCCTTTTGCACTTTATTAGCAAGAGCGATTGTTGAGTGAAAGAATATTTATTAAAGTATATTGAGCTTTGAGAATTAGAAGTAATACTAGTGAAAACCTTATTTTAAAGCAATTTGTATTTTTAATTAGTAATACTTATGGAAATATATATAATTTGTAGTCTGTCTCTGCTGTGTATAAAAGCGCACACTCATAGGGCGTGGGATTGCCCATTCTCATATGAATGGTATTGATTATGTTTTTATCATTAATGTATGTCAAATATAAAGACGTTTCTTAAAAAACGCAAATATATCTGTACTGTAAAGCATTTTATAATATGTATGGATAAAATGTGTAATTACATGTATAATTACATATAAGAGTTATTGCCCTTTAATAAGAGTAAAATATTACCGTGTCTATAGTGTATTTTATACCTTAGCCTATTACTTACTATTGTTATTATTTCATTTCAGGGCATTTATTAATTCATTTATTTATTCATTTGTTATCATATCTGTAATCACAATATCAAATAAAAGGGATGTCTTGAACCTTATACAGTGTTTCGTATATGAAGAACCAGCACTGTTTCACAGTCACCAGAATACAGAGCCACGTTAATGGTTTCATTTAAATTTGGGTAAAAGTCAGGACTATTTTTTGGCCTTATCTATTATACTTAGCTGAAATCTTCAGCCTGACAAGCTGGAGAGACATTGTAAAGAATATATCTTGGAACTTTTTAGTTTAGGAATCGATAAGTTATATATGAATATTGAAAATGTAAGACAATTTGCTGCATAAACGGAACAAAGTATTTAAATCCAATTTCTTGGACTTGCATTAATCTCTAAATAGGTAGTGTATTGGCAGTCTGTGGCAACACTGACGTGGGTTCGATTCCCATCACTACCAAATTACAATGAGATGAATGGATTTTTCCTTTAATTTTGGAAAAGAGAATTGTCAATTTGAATTTCATGCCTTAAAATAACAACAGGCTAACAGACAACTAAACAATTTATTGAAAATCAAATAAATAATATTAAAGCTCTAGTAACATAAAAATATTAATTTTTTTTTATGATGAATAGGTTAGAACTAAATACAAACTAATATATGTAGCATATTATATCCAGGTGGGATTTTTTTGTGTCACAAAATATGCAGAAATGTGGAAAATATGCAAGTTTTTGTATGTGTCAGTCATTTTCTTTGATTTAAAGTTTCTTTAGCAAACAATACCTTAGTTTCTGAGTAGTGAATATTTAGGGATGTAATAGTGATTGAGAAAAGGTGAAAATTAGAATAGATCATCACAAATATATATAGTATGTATATACTATTTTAGATATTGTTTTACCTAATGTTTTTTACTTTGTATATAATATCTATTCACATATTTGTAAGTGTAAGTTATTGTTGGCTTTCTTCTTTTATAATAATATTCATATTGCACATTCAGGGCCAGAAAGAGTTAATTTAAAACAAATTAAAAAGAAAAACTTTAGTGATGAATACTGGTACAGTATATTTCAATTCAATTCAATTTCTTTATTGACCAAGTAAGGGCCCTCATGGGGCAACATGAAGATTGTAGTAGATGTACAATTATAAACATTCAATAAACATATACAAGAGGGAAAGAGTTGGATGATTGAAAGAGCTAGGACAGACATGAACAATTAATTAGCATATACAGTCAAACTTCGTTATCTCGAACTAGATGGGATTGTTTAAAAACTTCAAGATATCCAAGTATTTGAGATATCGAGGGTAAAATATTTAAAAAGAATATGTGGTTGGGACTTACAAATCACTTCGACATATCCATTATATTTGAGATATTAGACTAATAGTGTTTGAGATATATCAAAGTTCAACTGTATATGTAATATGTATGTTAATATACTCAATACATATATGTATATTTATGAATTATATTAAGCACTCTTACATAGATATGTCAAAATGCATACAAATCTGAAATAGTTTATCACTAAAAAAGTATTTGACTCAGAAATACAAATTAAGGCAATGCCTTTTGTAAAAATTTACCAAGAGAGTTTAATATATCTAATTCTTCACATTTTAAAACCAAAAATAATTTTTGTTTATCTTGCATACTAGTAAAATGTTTTAGTTAACATGAATTTAAAACAAACAGTTCCTCTCTTGCTTTTGTGAATTTGCTACATTGGATAAGAAAATGCTCTTCATCTTCAATTTTATTAAGTGTACAATTTTTACATACCGGTAATCTTTCTGTTCTAGGTGTGTTATTATATCTGGCCAATTCTATGAGAAGTATGTGTGCTGATATACGCAGTCTACAGATTGGCTTTTTGTATTTAACTTGGTTGGTAAGTGATCAAATCTTCTGAGAAGCCATTTGGGCTTCACATGATTTGATCACATGACCAACCAAGTTCATATCCCAGTGAACGTTTAATTTGCAGTTTATTTCTTAAATGAATTCTCACGGTGGTCAATACAAGTTTTAACCATATATTCCTCAAGTACATGCAATGCTATTAATTGCAGTATATTTGCATGTGACCGAGCTTACTGCACTGATATATAATATACTAATTAAATAGTGCACGTTTCATACTGGACCGGTTTTACAAGTCTTATACTTTTAATTATATTGTATGTACACTTATTCAGGTAGTCCATCCATAACTCACAAATTTTAGACTTTATAATAAATGGAATTATATGACTTTATTATACCTCTACTTATTTTTCATTATATAAGAGTAGTTCCATATATTTTGCGGATTCCCTGAAAATTGCCGTAAACAGACTGATTCCTTGCAAAACAAATAGGTGCGTCAGTTCGATAAACTAATACACATCTATTCAAAACACTTAGTACATGTAATTCCTGTTAACCGAAGGAAAAAATTCAAAATATTCTGAACAAAATCATGAATATTTAAGAAATGAACTCAATGTCTACCCAAGTTATACGAGTATAACCTGGGTTGGGGCAGTTTACGCTTTATAATCCACGAAGCGGATTATAAAAAAGCGTAAATTGCTCCAACCCAGGTTATACGAGTATAACTTGGGTAGATATTGAGTTCATCTCTTATAATTTAATTATCTGTAATTTACTGTACAAATTGAGTGCGTTTTACTTTTTGAAATGATATTAATCTGTTCGAAATTCAAACATAACATCAAGCGGATTAGTACCTTTTTGACGTTGGTGCATTGTGACGTGCAAACCAGGTTATACACGTATAACTATATTTTTCTATCCAATCAAATGCCGCGTTAGAACCAGAATTAAATTATTCATAATAATTGTATGATTGAATTCTAGTTGCAAAGTCCTTTTTGATTGGCTATATACTTATTCATCTTTATCGTATAACATAACTTGCCTACGTCACAATACGACACGCGTGCAATTTAATTTTATTTACTTTGACGTTATATTAATTATTACTTGTTGGATACACAAAGAATTATGTTAACTTGAACTTTTTCTGATTGGTTGTATCGGTATAATAAAACAGTTAAAGTATAGCATTGAGGGAGTCAGCAAGATTCCAGTTCCCCTCAAGAAAACCTTGGCTATTTCCCTCGGCTTCGCCTCTGGAAATAGACGGGCTCTCGGGGAACTGGAATCTTGCTGACTCCCTCAATGCTATACTTTATTTGTATAATAATGACCATAATGTTATAAGACATATGCCAAATACTAAAATTTCACCCAAAAATTTTTATGATTTACTGAAGGTATGGGATATAACCTTCTCTTCAATACATGCTTCCACGCTGCATGAAAATGTTGACGTCTTCTGCATTGAAATAAACCAAAAAAAAAGACTATCTAAACAGAAAAATCTTTTTATTTCATTATATTCAACAGTTTTAAAGCATTATATCATTCTTAACTGTGCGTCTACGAGAGAGTCAGGCAGATTCCAAAAATGTCAATATCTGGAGTTTTGATAATTGTTATCATTTGTCTCAAAAATTAAAGAGGGTTGCCAACAATGAAGAAAATTGATATTAAAGTTTGTTTATTTGGTTTGTATTCTGAGGCCATGGTACAATAGTCTCTTGGTGTAAGGCGGCGTGAAATGGAACACAGCTTCAATGGGTTTCATATGTGTGCCTTAAAATTTTGCCATAATTCAACATATTTCAAACATAACTGATACATTATTGATTACACTGTAATTAAAGGCCTAATTGATTGCAACTTTTTAAAATTCTGATGTAATCTGTTGTCATGACAACCTAATAAATGTAATTGGTAACTGGCCAGAATTAATGTCTTTTAATGCGAAAATAATCTTAAGATAAAAAAGGGTTTGGACGCCCCATTTCAAATTTTCAAAAAATATTTAGAAAAAATGATTGCTAATAAATGTAGAATTAATATATTATGTTTGGGTTTTAAGGGATTATAAAATACTGCTAATTTTAGTGGCGGTGACTATGCAATTTTACATATTTTTATTTAAAAATTCAAGAATTTAAGTTAATATTACTTTTCTGAGATATTATAATGCATAAAGGGTTAGAAAATTAAAATAAACAATTGCATTGCTCAATGTCTTGTAAATTTCGTAGCATAAGGTGTAAAACTACGTTTAAATTAATTTTCCGTTGCTTTACCTCTGGTTATCTCCCCCTTCATTGCTCTCCCCAAAGGAGGTAGAAAATTTGTATCAGTGGAGGGAAATATGGCTGCTCCTGACGGTAGTCTCGTTCAACCAGACGCTCGGCTGTCTCCGTAAATCTCCGACGAGCAGAGATCTCTGCTCGTCGGAGATTTACGGAGACAGCCGAGCGTCTGGTTGAACGAGACTACTCCTGACGGGAGCTCAGGCAGCTCTGCTATTATCTGTGACTTTGCTAGGTCATACAGACAGAGAACATGCGGTGGTTTGATAGAGAGTGTTTCTTCATTAACTAATGACGTCTTACAACATTTAAAAAGATGTCAAGCTTCAACCAGACTACAAACAAGAATCCCAGAAGGACTTCTGCTCCTTTTTCGTAGCGGCATATTTTGTGTTTCAAAGGATGTTCTTCAATTAAAAATATGCACTAGTCACAGGAATAGTCTTTGTACACACTGGTACAAAGACTCTCGGCGCTGTATGCACCCACTGCACCCACCTGATCATAATGAAAAGCCAGATAGGGGATTAACATGTTCCATGGCGAAAGAAATATGGCTGCACGAGAGAGTTGTTGTGCCTGTTGGAGCTGGTAAGTCTTTACGGCAATAAAGTTAATAAAGTATCTTATCTTTCATTTTAAATTCATAAAAAATGAGGTAAATGGGAAAGGGAATTGTGACATGTCTTGGAATATTAATTAAATGTGTGACATACATGTACAGCTGATACAGGCCTATAACTTTAAGAAAAAAATATATTATTAATATACATTAAGATAAATGGCAGACTTTAAAAGTTTGATTAAATGTATTTAGAGTTTGAATGACATGATTATAACACACTTTTTAAAATTAATTTTGGAATGAAGTATTTACCTGGTACAGAACTATACTCTGTCCCGAGTTTTTGCTTCCACCACTTTTCGCGTGATATTTCGATAATCATAAATACCTTTGTGCTCAAACTACATTCATCCACTAATATGAAAAATGTCCAGATTATCTGTTTTGAGCTAGGTTTCAATGCACAACCCAAAATAGAAAGTCTACAGGGATTTTGCTATGCATCAGCCATGAAAAAGCCCCGATGATAATGTTAAAAAAATTGTGAGAGGTATTCCGAGTGAGTTCTGAATAGAGAAAAGATGTAAACATTCCCCATTATAAATCTCCGTAAGAAATTTGTTTCATTCCTGTGAAGTTTTATGAGTGAAAAATGATAATGTGTAAATGAAGATATCTTGGATATTTTCCCGTTCATCAATTTTTCAACTGTATTTCTTTCACAGGTATGTGTATTTTAATAAAAAATCATCAAAAAGTGATGGAAGCAATAACTTGAGACAGACTATAAACATTCCCTTATGCACTGGCTTCTTTTTTTTTTTTACCTCGGGCTCATCTATCATAATATATGAACCTTTTGAGTTTCTCAAAATATGTTCATTGATTAATACACACAGTGCATAGGATTAAATAATTTAAATTCACTAATATATTAAAATACATCGGGATCGGCATACTTATTCTTAAAATGATAATACTTGTAAGTATGGTATGCAGGTCCTGTTGTGCTGTAACTGAGGTGTGTTCAGCAGACCGAGCTCTCATGTGCCCTCACCAAATTGTGTATTGCACTTTTGCAGGTATGAGAAATTTAGGTCATAGGTGAGTGCTTGCGAGCGCTCTGTCTGCTGATCATGCCTTTGGTTGCAATTGGTATTAAAACTTGTTTTTTTTAATGAAATTTAATAACTGTTATTAAAATTTTCAGGTTTATGCAGAAAATGTTCAGAGAGGCACAAGACAACCTATACTACCAAAGTAAACATTGAAAATGATGTGGGTGAGTTCATTTTTGTATATTTCTATTAACTACATACCTATATTTGTAAACTATCCATGTCAGAAAATGGTTTTATGGTTAGTCGGTTTTATCACCTTATAACATTAATTTGTGCATATGCGCACCTTATATACAGTGTATTAGCACTAATACTGATCATTGATTCATCATTAGCATTGATATTGATTCATCATTAGCATTGATATTGATTCATCATTTACATTGATACTGATTTAATTCATTTTAGGAGATTTTTTTAAGCTTGCTGCGCATGTAGAAGCCAGTGATGATGAATTTTTTAACAGTTTGCCAGATACATATATTTTAGAAGCAGATAAAATTACTGTTAGAGGTAAATTCTTTCGCAATTAACAGCTTTCAATATACATGTAGTAGAATCAGCAGAGTTGTCTAAATACAAAATTTGATGAAACATGATCTTGAGTAGTTGTTCAAAATGTTGATATTTTGTAGCACTGTGATTTTTAATGTTTAATTAATTACGAGCAAGGTCACAATTTTTGTAAATTTTGGTCAGCCAGAATTTCCATGGGAGATCACAGATGTTGAGTCATTAGCAAGATATAGAGCTCAGGCCAAAATAAGAAATACTTTTGTTTCCCCTAACGCGACTGACCCAATTATTAAAGTTTAAGGTTAATATATCTTTGTGTAGACACCTATTTCCTTGTCAAAGAAAAGATATATTCTCTGAAAGTGTGTAAGAATGCAGGAAGTGATTTTGTGTTAACTTGATATTGTAGAATCATTGAATATGACTTCACAAATATTTACATTTATTACACAACCTTTATCAAATATTATTGTTTTAATATACTTTTAGACATTTTATTAAATTGTGAATTTGATAATAAATTTGTAAAACACAATTTTATTTTAATTTATAATGTATTTTCAATTCTGCTCTGGCAGAAAAAAATTACTTACATACCTACCTTCCTACCTTCCTACCAAACTTCAAAATTTAGGTTGGGGAAAACAGATATTTTTAATGATAGCCTCACAAAATCTTTTTTTATGTAAACAATGTTTGCGCCATGTTTTGAATAGAAATGAACATGTAGTTTCTTGGGTAATTGTCATGTTCATTTTAGTTTTATACCCTTTATTTTCTATTCAGCATTCAAAATTGAAACAATTCATGGCCAGAGCTTTGTTTAAATAATAAAAAAAATTGAGCACTATATTTCATTGAGCGGTATAACTAGACAAATGAAACTCAAGTTTTCCTTATTCTTTAGAAGAGCATTGTAAACAATATAAAATTGAAAAATAAATTTTGGCCAAAATTAAAACAATATCCCTCTATTTTGGGGTCAAAAGACAACTCTTTAAAAAAAACTTTTAATTTGGGGTTGGTGAGCTCTATTTTTGGGGTGTCAAAAAGAGGTGGAGTCTAACATTAAATCTAATTGGAAAAATTATACACTTTAATGTAAATGGTTATAGCTTGAAAACTGTTAAATATATTGATATGGGGTCTTAAGATGCATATGTTGAGTGTACTGGGGGCCTCATATGGTATCTACATGTAGGTCTTGACAGGGTGGTCCAGTCCCTTAAAATAGAAAGTGACCAAATATCTTAAAAACTGGATTGATGAGATCCCCACCCCTAAGTTGTATATGTGTTCTTGTTCGTAGTGTAATGGGGCATCAAATGATGTATAGGTTATAGGTCATGACCATATGAGATGGTATGTACCCCCCCCCCCCTCCTTGAAACAGGAAATGCTTAAATATCCTGGCTTATGAAGTTAACCCTATCATTTTAATTGCCTTGCTCAATTGGGATACTTTATAATTGTCACAATTATAATTACATCTTGTTTATTTTGTAGGTACATGTAATGAAGTACTGGTACAAGCACAACATGCTCAAGAAGATAATAGTTCTTTGCATGATCTATCAGGTAATACAGTGCTTTATTTCGCATTAGCTACATGTACAGCATTGTGCACTATCGGAATGAATTTTAACATTTTATACCCTTTGAAGAATGGGAGGCATACTGTATACAGGGTTATTTTTCACCCATTTTATTTTTGCCCATCTATACATGTACATGTACTTGCAAAAGGATTCGCCCAGTTTTGAATTTGCCCAAACTCAGTTGTCTTAAAAGAAATATATCTGAATAGTTTGAATTCACCTAATTTTAAATTCGCCCACTGACAACAGGGCAAAAGGGGCAAAAATAAAGCTGGGGTGAATATTTCCCTGTGTATACAGTATTGCTTTGCTGCTGTCGATCTGTCTGTCTTTTTAGTTTCCAGTCATTATCTCTGCAAAGGTTGCAGATATTGAAATGAAATTTGATATGCAGATTTGTCATGAGAATATCTACGTCAAGTTTTGTTTCATATACGATCGAAAATTTTTGACAGAATTACCGGTATGCCTCCTTGACTTAATAAAAATATGATATATATAAACATAACTTTGGGTACAAGTTTGACATTATATATGGTAAACTGTAAGGCGGATTAAAAAAGTTCAATCATGTAGATGAAAATCTCTCTCTCCCTCTCTCTCTCTTCTAGTGAACAATTGTTTATGATGTCGGCAAATTGGTATATATGTAGACATTTCTGTTTTAAATGTATATGTGTAGAGTGTAGACATGCATCTTCATAATGCCTATTCATAGCAGTTACAATATTACCGTAATGAGTATTCCCATGCACAACATTTTTGTTGTGAGTATCACATGCACTCTTAACTGCCCCTCATGCCACTGATACATTCAAAATTAGCAACCTAGAACTTCCTGTTATCTCTGATCTTGATTCTGAGTGGTCAGTTTATCTGGCAGTGGCCAGTGACCCAGATTTGTATTTAATGCAACTGCTTGGAAATGAATTCTAGAATGATGCAAGTCCCCTGTGAGGTGTGTATTAACCTATAACTGCTTATACTGCAAAGACTGCTAAGAAAACTGCTTAGAATAACTGCTTAATATACTTTTACCTAGGCAGTTTTGACCTACCACTAAAATCCTTACTGCTTGGAACTGCTTCAAAACTGCCTTACAATTTGAAAACTGCTAAAGAACTGCCTGTCTACTGCTAAAATAGGCAGTTCACTTTGACATGGGGCGCACTACAATTGCAAAATACCGGTATGAGAACAGAAGCTATTTTTCCTCATTTAGTGTTTGATTTTATGGAATAATAATCACAATCGCTCTGAAAAGAGACATAAATAACATATGTACAATTCTACCATGCACTCTAGAAAACCGTACAAATTATGAATCTATTTATTGAACTGTTCAAGTTAAAATGTAAAACAAAATTCTGAGCGTATTTGAATAATCATGTCACAATATTGATACCACCGCGCGAATGTACAAATAAGTACATCAAAATAGTTATAAGGACAAAATGACCCAGGGCGAATCAGCCAATGGTCAAAACACCGTAAAACCTATATTTTAGCAAGGTGGTCATGTGTTTGGAGATTATATATCAAATAAGAGTCTGAGACAGTTGTTTTGTAGTGGTGAGTACATGATTCCTATATAAGATGGTCGTTCGTGTTTATAAATGTGCAACAGGTTGAGAAAATTGCTTACAGCTGTTATTTTTATGTTAACTGTTTGAATTTTCTCTGCAAGCTGTCACTTTGTTGTGGAAAGGATTTCTTATGTAATCTTGATCATGTTGACAAGATGCTACTTTCGTATGTTCATTATACTTGTAAATCATGCTAGGCCCTATAATTTTATGTAAATCGTTTGATTTAATAGTTTGTTTTATACATGCATGCAGGTGTTCAAATCCTATCTGTGGAAAGATGCATCTTTTTTTTTAATTATTAAAACAAGCACTATCGCAGATAACTGCTGAGTATTTTTCATCCTGATCCTATAAGTTATGATATATTCTACCTTTTAGAACATTTATGAAATAAATTCATGTATCTTTACATACAATTGATAAATAAATAATACTTTTAACTATCTTTACAGAAATAACTTGGGAAATGTTTAAAAACTGTATACATGTATTTGCCGATATCAGAGAAATAAATCTATACATGCAGTGTCACTGACATAAAATTATGTCTTTTTAACATAGCAAGGTACATGTATTTTTTAAAGATACCTGGTAGTATATTACGCAGATCATTTACAGGTACATGTACGTACATGTAACTGTTTGTGTAAAGTTTCCTGCACTTATTATGCAAATTACATGTTCCTATTTATTATTTAAAATTTAATTTTAACATTATCAGCATATATATACATAATTCAAGGAAATAGTTCTTTAATAAGAGGTAATCATAAAAAAGTATCACAACCCTGGAAAATTATTGGTAGCAATGTTTTATAAAACATTGAAAGTATGTACTAGGGGATATAAAAATTGTAATTAAACTCTATAAATTATCATAACAAATCTCTGCCCTCTTCCAGTCATATAAAATCAGTCAGTACTAGTAGAAAATTAGCACTCCAAATCAGTTATATATTGGATTAGATATTTGTATAATCAAAAATTTAATCATATCAGTATAATCATCTCACATCTTCACAAGCCAAGGGTTTACGATCCACTCTGCTCCTAGCAGAGTGGACCGTAAACCCTTGCCTTGCAAAGAGGAGCAGAGTGGATCATAAATCATTGGCTTGCAAAGATGTCATCTCAAGGCGTTTGTTTTTATAATAATTAATCTTTAATTGGCACAGGACATAATGACATAACATGAAACAGGTCACATTTGATTTGCCTAAGATGATATGGACGGAGCTCAATTATGTGTAAGCGTCAGATTTAGAAAAAAGGAATTAAAAGCTGAGACATTTGCTAAGTTAACGAATATTTACATTGAAATAACTTCTCAATTTATTTGAAATCAAATACATCCGGTGCATATTATCATAAGTTTTTAAATGTTTTTGAGTTTATGACATGGAGTATGTGACAGTAGCATTATTTGATTTGAAAAGAACACACAGTTTCAAATAAATCAACGAGTACTTGACCATCGCTCGACTTAAGGCTCCGATTAATCGACTAAGCCAACCAAGTAAAATTGACATCCCAAATATACATGTATATCATTTATTACCTTTACCTGCATTTTACATTTTTAGAACTCTACCCTCAAAATCTGTATCGCATATACTACAAAATAAGGGCCATTTTAAAAAATACTTCAATATGAGTTACTTACTGTACACATTTACTTTGAAGTTAATATTTCAAATATGTTTGAAAAAGGAAAAAAAAAATCTGTTTTAATCAGTTAATTTTTTAAAATTTAATTAAGAAAAGAAGTTTCAATGTTGACATGCATTCATTTATTTATTTGAGCAGATTTATCAGTATGGGATATTTGCCCAAAGATGGATCTTACCCACATATTTGGACAACGAATAGAGATTTTAATGAGATTTTACTCAAGAGGTCTGCCTACAATGCAGAATAAAAATTAGGAGTCTGGACAGAAGCCATAATGTCACTTTGTGTATCAATGGACTAAACCTATCTTGAGCTGGTAAGTCATTTTCCAGAAATAGATTAAAACAAAGTTTTAATTAGAATATTATACATATGTAAAGCAATATGTAGTTTTACTCTCTCAATTTGTCCATCTGTCCATCCATCCATCTCTCTCTCTCTCTCTCTCTCTCTCTCTCGTTAGCTTCCAAGTAGAGAGGTTCAAAGCATTTCAATTTGTATAACAGGTTTATGTAAACACTTTGAAAGCATTCATCAGCCAGTTTAACCTATATCTAGCATTCAATTACAGACTGAATAGGGAATTTTAAATTAATTACGGAGCATGCAACCTTAGTTTTCATATTTTTCCCCTAACTTTCAAGTGCTATTAAAAAAATCACACTTAAAGTACTTTGTCTAGTTAATTTTTACCACATCAGCCTTCTTTGAGTGCATGTTAATTATAACACCATAATTGCAAGTTTTGTTTGCTATATGACCAATGATGACGTCTACTTTTGTAAATTTTAAAAGATCTCTAACATTTGGTAATTAAAATTATCAAAAATCAAAACTAATTGGTCAATCTTAACTGTAAAATTTTTTTTTAAAAATTCATTTAAAAATGTGGTTATCTTTTGTACACTTCCTGGCCCCAACATTGATTTTTTTTTTTTCAAAATAAACAATTTGAATTGGATGTCATAGGAAAAAAATAGATTGATAATAAAGTAAGATAGTGAAAAGCATAAATGGAAAAAAGGGCTTTTCAGAGTAAAAAAATAAACATGTCATTTTGTTAAATTATTCTTAAAAATGATCAGGTTAATGCATTAAATTTAATTATTAGCATTAAAATGTACAAAGCTGGATTTTGATAAACACATCTGTTTTTATAATGTGATTAATTTATTGAATGATTTTGAGCAATCAAACTAAGCAATGTATAATATAAGTATTTGACAGAAGAAAACAACCCGTTGAAATAAAAAAAATACATTTAATATCAGCTTAAATGCTCAACCAATCACAGAACAGCTCGGCTTAACATCAGTTGTATGTACATGTATGTTTAATTATCAAATCAATGCTATGAAATCCACATATAGTCCAAAATTTGAAATACTGTTTCTGCATATAAATATATTGAGTAGATGATTATAGCTTAAATTATAAAGAATTATGAGGGACTATAAACATGTATGTCTTAACTCATATTTAATGAATTCACCATATTCTGACCGGTTCAGAATGGAAATATAATTCCCAAGAGAGAGAGTTCCCAAGAGAGAGAGAGAGAAAGAGAGAGAGAGATGGACAATGAATGACATGTACACAAACAGATAGGGGGCTATAAACGCGGGTATGTTAAGGCTTCCCAATTGATTTCACGGCATTGTGTATAAAGTCACTTGTCTGTACTTCATACGATATGATGTCATAGTTAACTTTAACGTCACGATCTGCATTCCTTTCGATAGTTCTCAGGGATTTAATGTATAGTACCAAAATTATAATAGAATCATAACGTTATTAAGTGAAATATATTGAGACAATAATAAAACTGCTTGTTTCCTTTACACAGAGGCTGTTGTTAATAGTAGTGATACTAAATTCAATATTATCAATATAATATATTGAGTGTCAAATAGTCAGCAGCTTTAAAGCTTTGTATTAGCTAAATGACAATTTATAAATTAAGACATAAACTAATGGTTTCGAGACTCTACCTGCTACGTGTAATGAATGGATATATTTTAATGCATGTAACCTACCAATTAAACCTATTTTGTGTAAATCGAGCTTAAAATTGTGCCTAATTTTGAGTATGTAGCAAAATGTTTGGACAATATATTTTAAATAAACAAACTATTTATATGAACCCCAAGCAAGAACTGTGAAATATGATTAATCAAAGGATTTTTCATAAAAATATATTTGATTTATTGTCATTATTCACATGCACTGGTGCGATTTATAATGATCATTTGCCGTGTTAGGGTACGCACGTTACACTGATTAAGAGGTATATATGAAGTCACAAAAATGCATCAAATATAGTGTTGGATATCGCTGTTAATTTATGTAATAAAGATTTAAATCTTTATTGCAACCAAATTTTAAAGCTTTAGTGTACGCGTTTTTCACATGAATTTATTTATAACTACATGGTCAGCACTAGGAACAAATAGACACCTAATCACCCTTACCATTAATCATATTGAATACGTATTCTTTTGATGTTACAATTGCAAAAACAATGTCAAAAGTTTGAATCATAATTAATAGAGTCTTCACGTTTTGAAATTTCACATATAAATTAATTATCATGATAATATATCAATCATTGGTTTATTTAATCATATTTATTTATCTAGAACAAACGATAAGTAATATTTATGTTCTTATGTTTATTGCTAAAATTGGACTAAAAATATTTATTATACCCCCGCAAACGAAGTTTAGGAGGGTATATTGGTTTCACCCTGTCCGTCTGTCTGTCTGTCCGTCTGTCTGTCCATCTGTCTGTAGACGCAACTTTGTCCCCCCTATAGAATTTTTTACTACTGCATGGAACAGTCTGAAAATTTGTACATATGTTGAACACCATCTGAAGATGTGCACCTGCAATTTTTTATAAGATCGGACAAGATTTAATGATTTTATGACAGTTTTCATTTTCCTTATTCTATATATTATACACTGATGTTGAAAAGTAAGGGAGGTAATCCTTACAGACTTTATTAATTAATTAATAGTAAGCACTCTAAAATATATTTATATTAATACATCCAGATGGAGGTTTTTTGTCTTTATTTCTTAACTTAAATTATTTTTTATTAGTATTCTATCAACTGACAATGCAAAAGTTTTGTTTGTCAATGATAAATTCTTTGGAGCTAATAAGAACATCAAAGACAAGTGTGGCTGAATTCATTTGTCCCATGGGGGCCATTATCTGAGCCATGGTTTAGATGGAGCATGGGTTTAGGGAAAATTGATAATCTGTAAAATGGGCGGTGGTTTTGGGGTTATTTTAATGCTGCTTCATGTAAACCAAAAGTTTCTATCATTATAATGAAATAAATAATATTATTATTAATAAAGAAGTTAGCTATTTTTAGAAGCTGTTTAAAGTTATTAGTCAAGTAAATTGATGAAGTGACCCTATAGGGCATTAATTTAAATGAAATTCAAAATTACTGATATGATTGTAGTGTTTTGGCAATTTTAAAATTGTTTGTAATATTAAATTTTCTTTTTTTCATATTTTTACATAGTATGCTAATTATGATAATGTTTTGGGATTTTATCCAATTTAACAAGCTCATCAAAGAAAATCATAGTCCTATGGGATCAATTTTCTGATAGTGAGTTGCATTGTACCATAGGAGAAAGTGAGGAAAATTTGAAACAACTAATTGCATCTGTCAAGACTCTGATTAGAAAGATATTCAAAGTGTTATCAACAGAAGAGCATTGCTTGGCTATTTTCATTTACTGCAAAGGAAGGGGTTATTGTCACTTTGTTGGTTTTTCTTTAAAACAATGAAATAAAAAAATATCACCAGATACATAAATTTGTAAATGTATTACTGTTATACATATGTATTTACAGTGAAGTTTTGAAAATTTTGATTTTAATTTTTCTTTGTTAACTACATGTGTAATTGAGTTTTTTAAAAAGTCTAGAATTTTTTTTAATTTATGTGTCGCAAACCTTTATTATACAATTCAATTATTTGTCCCATTTGAAATTAGCCTTGCGGGGGTATTAGTCCCAATAGGACAGTTCTAGTTTTGAATTGTATTAGAAGTTATTTTAAATAATTATCTTCATGTGTGGCTCTAGACGGGAGGGGGTAAGAAAACTATCCGTTGGATACCCCTTTTTTGGAAAAATTTCTGGATATGCACATAAATCTCTCAACAATAACTGCATATTTACACAACAGCAGTGAATAAATACCCATGTATAAACAAATTATGGGTAAAATATACTGCAGGTTAAAATGCACCAGACAGGAATATCCACAGAGATAGATTTGCAAAACACACTGCATTCGGGGTTCTTCTTTAAAATAAGTTATACAAATAACCATTTAGATAGGGATAAAATAAAATATATTTATATATAAGAGCTAGCATGCACAGATCTTGAATGAGCTTTCTTAGCTTTATAATTTACAACAATCAAATGCACATGCATGTGCATATATAAATATGATGAAACAGAGAGAGAGAAGGGAGAGGGAGCCGAAAATTTGAACAACCACTTATTTATTATTTATATTAAAGGCCTTGTAGGTGTGTATATAGGAGAGCGAGAGATTTACAAAAAGCATTTTTGCGAGTTCTAGCACAAAATGAAAAAATGTAGATCTTACTTTATGTATGTACATACTTTGATTTTGTGATTATGTGGGTTTTGTGATTTTATGTATCTTGACATGTTTTGGGATATTAGGCTAGATACATGTTAATGTTTAATATTCCACAATATAAAAACAATTTTGTTTAATATTTTGTGTGCTTTATTATTCATTCTCTCTGTCTCCAAAATACCAAATTTTAATTTTATTGAATAAAATAATATAAAAAAATAATTGATGGATATGTCTACATAAGACAATGATTATTTAGGGTAAAAGGTTGGTGAAAAATAATAATTATTGATAATAATATATTGATATATAAAATCCAATGTGCAGCTAAAAAATATATATACCTCTTTCACCCTTTACAACTTTCATGCTATTGTTATCTAATTTATTATTATTATGCATGATTTTTATTGATTTCACATGTAGAAATGCACAAAAAGTGTACATGTATCATACAATCCACAGTGGTCAATTATAGCCTCTGCATTCCTATTTATTCACAACAAAATTTATGACAACCTTTTGATAAATAATATTTCACAATATTTAACGAAAAAATAAATTTTAAAATTTTTGGAAATGTTTAAAGTATAAAAGCTCCTGCAGGATTCGAACACATGACTTACAGGTTCATAGTTAACACTCTAAATAATTGCGCTATGCTGTTAGGTAACAATTTCGGAAAAGAAAAAAATTATACTTGATTTATTGTTTATTTCGATCAGAAATACGCCATATTATGGAGGTGTCCCATACCACTTTAAGGTGTTATTGGACATCTGTCGATATTAAAAGTACAGCATAATTAAAATACTTTCACCGGTTTAGAATTTTCAAATTTTACAATATTTAACCAAAAAATATGTTTAAAAGAATTTTTGGAATGATAACAATTTTTAAATTCCCAGCGGGATTTGGACTCATGACTTACAGATTCGTAGTGAAGCCTCTAACCGGCTACTACGCTACGCTGTTAGGTGGCAATTTGGGAAAAAAACTATTTATAAAATTACACTTGATTTTATTGTTTATTTCGATAAAATAGTACATCACAACATGAAAGTGTCCCATAACCACCTTAAGTCTTGATTTACATCGGGTGTAGAGTAAATACTACATGTACAAGTGTACAGCTTTTTGATGAAAGAGGCTGCTATACCTCTAGCTATTATAAAAGTTGGCAGTTCTGGACTGATTTGTATGCAGCTGGTATTACATATAGTCTTATTTTACTTTTACATGTATTACATGTAATAACGCAAATTAAAGATTTATAAGTATTAGGTATTTTTAATGCAGGTCTCTTTACAAAACAGGCTAATTTAAGTGTACTGTCTTTCATGTACATGTACCACTAAGTACATAAAAATGACATTTTAAGAAAACTATTTTATGCATGTAAATTAATGCGATATTTGTGAAATGCTGATTGTCAGTATTTATAATTATTATATTGATTTTTTGTAATTTTTCTATATTCTAGGTACCAGTTTTCTAAGCAACAATGTTGGTAGGCAGCAGTGGTCCATAGTTTCAGTTTTGCCAAAGTCCAGGGTCGGCACCAAGCTGTAGGACTCCTACCCAATTACTAAAAGTATCGTTATGAGGAATATTTACAAGACTTGGTGATGACTGGGATGACATATTAAATCTGATTGATTTGTCAACACAATAGCCAAAGAACCAATACTGTTTTAGCATTATTTAACAAAATTAATAAAAATCAGACAGTTTAAAATATTATGATCCTATTGTAAAGGAAAAATTAGTCGTTAGATATACTCAATTCATCTCAGTTGTTTTTAATGCATATGCATGTATATATACATGTATATAACTTTTTTTTGTAGTGACATGTATATAATCAGAATGTGTATACTAGGTACTCTGTATTGCTTTATCTAGTTTAGATCTTGAAGGCAGGTTTATGGTACACTGTATCATAAAGATGATTTTTTCACTCTTTGTTTACAGTTATTGTCATAAAGGACATATGAAGAGTTGGGGTTTTTTTTCTCTTTGACTCCTTTTACTATATAAAGTAGTCTCCTGAGGCCATAATACAAACACTTAGTAACAATATTGTTTGAATTATATACCATAGATGGGTTACCGTGTGCACTGATTTACATGTACTCATCCATGTACAAATACAATTGCATTTTGTACATGTTTGTGCATTTGCTGATAATTTCAAGCACCATAGAATCTGTTGTATTTATTAAATTTGTAAACTGCAGCAACATTTTAACAGGTGGGGTATTGTTACATAATTATGTAATAGAAAAATGTATATATCCCATTTCATTTTCTTGAGCGGAAAAGGGGGGGGGGGGGCAGTGCCTATGTCCATAACTATTCTACAAGAATTTAATAATTGTCCCCCGCCGCAACGCGGAGCGGGGACATAGAAATGCCGGGCGTCCGTCCGTGTGTCCGTGGGTCCGTGTGTCCGTGGGTCCGTGTGTCCGTGCGTCCGTCCGTCACACTTTTTTGTAAGCGCTCTCATGCCTACAAATTTTGACAGATTTTCATTACATTTATTCCAAATGTTTATACACCTATTACCTTGGTCAAGTTCGAAAATCAGCATTGGTCGATACTTTTTGTTGGAGTTATGGGACTCTGACCACAATAATGACTCCGTTTTATCCAAAAATTGACCTTGTAAGCGCTCTCATGCCTACAAATTTTGACGGATTTTCATTAAATTTATACCAAATGTTTATACACCTATTACCTTGGTCAAGTTCGAAAATCAGCATTGGTCGATACTTTTTGCTGGAGTTATGGGACTCTGACCACAATAATGACTCCGTTTTATCCAAAAATTGACCTTGTAAGCGCTCTCATGCCTACAAATTTTGACGGATTTTCATTAAATTTATACCAAATGTTTATACACCTATTACCTTGGTCAAGTTCGAAAATCAGCATTGGTCGATACTTTTTGCTGGAGTTATGGGACTCTGACCACAATAATGACTCCGTTTTATCCAAAAATTGACCTTGTAAGCGCTCTCATGCCTACAAATTTTGATGGATTTACATAAAATTTATACCAAATGTTTATACCACTAATACCTTGGTTAAGTTCTTAAATCAGCCTTGGTCGCGTCCCCACGAACCTGTAAAATTTAAGCAATCCGCGAAAATTGACCCCCACGAAATTTAATGATTCCACAGTACAGTATACTAGTATACTGCTTGAACGGCGGGGGACCCAGGAATTCTATTCTTGTTATAAGTTTGCATTTTTCATAGGGAGTGGACCCTACAGAATACCACCCCTCTGTAGATCTGCTCATGATTGCATGATATGAGAAAATTAATATGATGATTTAGATTTAATTTAATAATATGATCCAACTGTATTTTTACAATATTTTTTGTTCATGTTTGAATATTTATTCATATACCAATTGATTCAATAAATTTAAATGATACTTGCTATCTTTGTTTTTGCTATACATGTGTATATAGGAGGTAGTTTGCTCTGTGGTCCTGAGAACAGAGCAAAGGTCGAAAGGTATACTTGCAATCATTTGAGAAAAAGAAGGAGGCACTAATCAAATAGTTTACTTGCAAAAAGATACTATAGTAGATTAGAGATAAACTCTTTAGTTTACATGGACTGTAGTATAGGGCAGATTTGATGTGAGCCACCGAGAGATGACACGGAGCAGATTTATATAAAATTCAGGCTTCCTTTTATCGCAGCTAAAATATTTTGAAACCCTTCTCCTATAAGATTTGAAAATCAGAGCGGGATAGAGGGGGTGAAAAAACTTAATATCGTAGCCTCCCTTCATTAGGAATTAAAAATCGAAGGGGATTCAACATTTTGCGCCGAAAATAGTTTGTATCTCCTCTCTTATAGGATACAAAAATCAGAAGGTTCTCGATATATCGCAAACGTATATAACTATTTTTTAAAGACATTCTAGATACAGTATGAATTGAATACTAAAAGGGACAATTTTTTGATCTCTAAATTCAATATTTGATTTGATGGTTCAATATTTCACGCGATATTTTTGTTGGATTCAAAATGATACACATATATGCCACTAGCCTTGGGTTCCGTACGTGTAGGTCTCAAACGTACAGATCCAGGGAAGGGGGTACATGTACTCTCTTACATAAATATCATAACCTCTGAAACAAATCGGCAGTATATGTATCAAGGTTTCATATTGTTTGGAGCATTATCCTGTCTGAATATATTCTGTTAAATATTGCGTAGGTGCACGTTTCACCTCTTGTATTTGATGGAATTTCATAATGAGGAGGGACTATTTTTAGAATTAAATCGGAATTTATATAAGCAAAGGACCCTTACATGTTTATCGGTTCCAAGAGGTATATCTTCCACATGATCTTTTTATCAAAGTTATGATTAAATGCATGAAATGTTTAGTTTTCTAGGTTTTCAAGGTATACCATATATATATATATATATATATATATATATATATATATATATATATATATATATATATATATATATGTATATATATATATATATATATATAATTATATATATACCTGGTGTGTATTCTGTCAAATGACCAGACGGGACATCAAACACAACCGCATTAACACTGGTATGATTACATGTAAAGACGGATTTAATTCCTCTGTATGAACTCATCTGAGCGAATTTGGAATGCATATGCATCTTTGCGATTTTCTTTGGACGTGTAAATCTAGCCTGCAAAAGTTATTTTACGAGTGGGGATCGCATCAGCTTTTTATTTTGCTTATGCAAATTAAAGTGTGTGGTTGAGAGAGTGTATAGACGTTCAGTTGAACTGTGTAAAAGACGAGCATATTTGGAGTGTTTATTTAGCCGTTGAAGTCAAAATGAAAAAAACAACAACAGGATTTAACGTTTTTTTTTTAATAATAAGAACTCTTACGATGTTTTTGAAGGCTGATTATCTCATTAGAAAAAAATATCGATGCTTCATGATATTTTAAAATAAGATATCGATGATCATGATATACATGTATCAAGTTCTTATTACACTGTGTTTTCCATAATTTTCTGTTGATTTAAAAGGAGAAAATGTTTACTCTAGAAATAACATTTCCTTTGTAACATATCTAACTGTCTAGCTGATAGGAAGGCATAGGCGTCGGAACCGGATGGGGCTGGGGAGCCCCCCCCCCTTTTTTATTTTGCAAAGTAAGACATAACTATTAGGCACTTAGCATCAAGGAGGGGCCAGCCCCCCCCCCCCCCACTTTTTTCTCGCAGCATTACAAATAAAAGAATTGAAGTATCACGAAGCTGCCGGCCGCCCCCACATTTTTGGTAATATGTAATAAGGCCCTGTCACACCAAGTTGCGTTCCCACGGCGTGTTCACGGCGTTGTAAAATTCATGGAATCGCCGAAGGATCGGAAGAAAAATTCAGAAAAAATGTACAATTTTATTTGAAAATTTTACAAGTGAAGATGTCACGGCGTCCTGACGGCGACCGAGGCGTTCTTACGGAGCTCCCACAGCGTGTAACTGCGTTTCCACAGAGTTCTACTTGGCGATTGACTGCGCTCTCGCTGAGTATCCGCCGAGCGCTCATGACGTGCTAGGAGTTTTTACCGCGCGTCCACGGCGTGCTCTGCCCCTGACTGCGTGAACAAGACGTTCTTTACTTCTTGGTAGGTAAATGTTAATTTGTGCAATTGTATGGGAAACAAACAAGAATTTACAACTGGTAAATAAATGATAAAAAATTGTTTTGTTTTGATGAATAAGGTACATTGTAATTGAAACGTAACTAATTTCTAAATAATTTGTGAAGTACAAAAATCTTAGTAGTCAGGTCTACAAAAAAGAACCGTTATAAGTTGTTAGAAAACATAGAAACCATGTGAAAACATCAGAACAAAATGGCATGAATTCCATCTACGTCGCATGGCGTTCTAAAATGTTCAAGGCGATCCCACCGCAACAAATGAAGATGCCGTTGCGTTGTTACGGCGCTGTAGGAGACTCTACTGCGTTTTACATTATTTAAGGGCGCAGCGGGATCGTCATGAGGACGTAGCTCCGGTGTGACAGGGGTTTAAGTAATTGAAATGAAGTTAAGGAAATTAAGAGTAATATTGAAAATTGCAGTTATAGGTATACTACCCCCCCCCCCCCCCCCGGATTAGAAATTTCATGATTTAGGGAATTTTTTTTCTTTAACGTATTAAGATTTTTTTTTGAGTGTCTGATGAAAAGTCTAGCCCCCCCCCCCCCCCACTTTCAATTTGCTTCTGACGCCACTGGAAGGTTAAAGCAAATCTAATTTATTTTTTATTTTTTCTTGAAAACGTTGTTGTTCAATATTTTAAAAATTCTGCTTAATCCATATAGCACTCGCACTTAATGCATACGGAAATTATCAAATAAATCAATTAATAAATGTATCAATGTAATTAATCAACCCCGTTTGAATAAGAATCCTTAAAACGCAATTACTCTCCTATGTTTGCGTTTGCTCACTGTGCGCTCACGTGCGTTCAACTTCCACTTTTTGCGCTCTTTGCTTTAATTGCGCTCACATGCACCTGGTGTTTAGATATATCTTAATAAGTAAAAAATTGTCAATGTAATACAAAAATAACATCGTCGTGGATTTAATACACAAGCTGTCAGCATGTAAAAAGCATGCTTTTGTAAAGGTACCCGACTGTCAACCACGCGTGTGAACACAGGTACACAGAACTCACAACACATGGACTATTATATTCTAACATTAAAAAAATGGGATTTTTTTTGTTGTTACATGAAATTGTTTCTAATATATTTATATATACTACATTGTTTATTCAAACCATATGAAACCATATGAAACTTACATTGGACATAAAAAGCGATTGCACTGGTGGAAACTGACCCTGACTAATACATGTATTTTGACTGTGTTAATGGTGTTTAGTTGAACGTGTGTAAAAGAAGGCTCATTTGAAAGTGTAACTTTATTTTCTTAATTTGCGCAGTCAGATGGATATACCTGGCCATAGGTATGACCGAAATTTTATTTATTAAATCTAAAGCCCATATTTTTGCTAAAATCCGTTAATGAAAGAAAACAAACCCGAAAGTTTTTACAAGTATCATTGTTAAAATACAAGATGGGGATAACTTCCGAAATAATCAGAACAAATCTGTCATCTTCAATTGAATATGCGTTCACGGTTCACTTTGCTCTTGCGATTGCGCTCAGTTCAAAG
Source organism: Magallana ariakensis (assembly GCA_020458035.1). Classification (NCBI taxonomy): domain Eukaryota; kingdom Metazoa; phylum Mollusca; class Bivalvia; order Ostreida; family Ostreidae; genus Magallana; species Magallana ariakensis. The sequence continues at coordinate 41,733,003 of CM035811.1, read as the reverse complement.
TCCCCTTTCACTCATCATTCACTATAACCGCTTTTCATATTCTGTTCAGCGATCGGTCACCATTCGCTCATCGATACTCACCGTTCGCTCACAGTGCAAGTGGGAAAGTGGAACATTTCACGGGGTGTATACGGTACATAGGCGTCCGAACACCGGGGGGAGGGGGGGGGGCTAGGGGGAGGGCTTAGCCCCCCCCCCCCACTTTTTTGCAAAGTTATACATAACCATAACCAAACACCTTTTCTTTTTCTTTTTTCTTTTTGATAGGTCTAGCCCCCCCCCCTCCACTATCAATTTTCTTCCGCCGACGCCACTGCGGTAGTTGCATTGCTCTTTGGTTCTTAACACCAAGTGGGTTTTTTTTATTCAAACAATTGTTTAGTTTAATCATCGATATTTAGCGTGAGATATTTTAAAATATGACTTTTACTGGAACTCTGTGTGAATGGTGTTCAGTTGAACGTGTGTAAAAGAGGTGCTCATTTGGAAGTGTAAATTTATTTCGTAATTTACCCAGAAACAACTGGGAATATTTAGATTTTGCATTTGCATTATATTCGTATGCATTGAGTATGCCTAAACCGGTAAACGATCCACAGTCTGATATAGACAATGAAATAGATAATCCAGATTATAACTTAAATCAATGGCTTTTTAATTAGACTGCATTTAAATGATTTTCAGTTGAACGTGTGTAAAAGTGGTGTTTTTTTCATAATTTACTCAAGTCAAAGTCAAAAAAGAAACATTTTGTATTTGCATTATATCAAAATGCCTTGGGTATGCTTTTTATAACGTAAGAAAATCTGAAAACGACTCAGTCTAAAATGAACAATCGAATGGATAAATCTGGATATGGCCGAATTTTACTTATTAAAAACCAAAACCCGTGTTCTTGTTTAATTATGTAAATAAAACAAAACAAAACTCAATGTTTTATCTGTTTTCTTGTTAAATTGCAGTCTGGGAATAATTCCCGAATTATTCTGAACAAATCGCTCCTCTTGCATTCATTGAGCATTAAAGGATTACTTTGCCCTGCGTTTGCGCTTAGTTCACGGTCTGCCTTCGCTTAACGTTTACCAACCGCTCATCAAATTCCGTTCAGCGTTCAAACATTGTGTGCTCACTGTAAGTTTAAAGTTTGTTCACTGCTGCTCACAGCTCTATTGGGCAAGTACAAGCTCGTAGAACGTTTGTATACGGAACGGCCATCGATGTTTGGTTCTATACAGAACATCTATCGTTTCATATTTGATTGATACAATTGTTTAATAATATCATCGATATTTAAAATGAGATATTATAACGATAGGGAAATGTTTTGGTATGTTAATTCGTTCATTGAAAGTAGCAAGTTTAGTATTTCTCCCCATTATCTTCAAATTCCATGTGAATCATCTAATCCAGAATTGCTTCATCTTTGATTAGGCAACAAACATTATTTGATAAAAGTAGCGAAATATTCTAAATTTTCTGTTTTAAAGATATTCAATATTGGATGATACATCTATCAAATGAAAAAGAGCATGCAATGCATGATAAGACTAAACATATGTCAATGATCTATTGGAGAGGATAATGCATTTTCATATGTAATGAGACAGCGATATTTATCTGTTTACGTTCTTACATGTGTTTGCATATAAAACGAATATTTTCGGGCTCTTAATGAGTTTGTGTGGAGCTTAATTAAAGTAGTGGATTATTGAGCTGTATAATTTGTGTCATGCAATTTCAATGATTTCATTGATGATGAATAGATTTGATGTTGAAGTGTTCAGTTGTGAGTGTGTATTTGAGGAGTTGTATTAGGACTGTGTGTGAATGGTGATCAGTTGAACGTGTGTAAAAGAGGTGCTCATTTGGAAGTGTAAATTTATTTTGTCATTTATCCAGAGTTAATTGGGAACTTTGCATTATATTCATATGAATTGAGTAAGCTTAAGTCAGTACACGATTCCCAGTCTAATTTGAACAATTAAATGTATAATTTTGATTATAATTATGGTCAGAGGCATTTTAATTACACTGCAAATGAAAGGTGTTCAGTTGAAAGTGTGTAAAAATGATTCCCATTTAAAAGAGTAACTTTTTGTATTCACAATTTACTTAAGTCAAAGTCAAAATAGAAACATTTTGTATTTGCATTACATCAATATGCCTCGAATATGCTTTTTCTAACTTCAGAAAATCTGCAAACGGTTTACAGTCATAGGTAAACCTGGACAGGAGCCTAAGTTTTAATAAAAATTCAAAACACATATTCTTTTTAAATTCTGCAAATAAACTCAATATATTATCTATTTTCTTGTTTAGTTGTAACCTGGGAATAAATCTGGAATTATTCCGAACAAATCGTTCATCTTGCATTCACTGTGTGTTAGAGCTCACTTTGCGCTCTCATTTGGGCTTAGTTCACGGCCTGCCTTCGTTCACCGTTCACCAACTGTTCATCTAATTCCGTTCAGCGTTCAAACTTTGTGTGCTCAACGTTTTAAGTTCGGTCACTGATGCTCACAGCTCAATTGGGCAAGTAGAACGTTTCAGGGATTGTACATGAATACGGAACGGCCATCGATGTTTGGTCTGGTTCTTCGTTCAACGTTCTCACATTAATTGTTGCTCACCGTAAGTTTTAAGTTCTTCATTGTATTGTTAACAGCTTAAGCCCATTTCACAATTGGCGCACGAGCAGAAGGACAAAATATTCGTGCGACCGAAAAAATTTGACATGGTTCATAAACTGTTGCCAAAATAATCGCATATTAAAAAGTACTCATACGAAACTTGCACAATTCAGAGAGACCGTTGTGCGATGTAAAAGCAATGAATCTTGCGATACATCTTGCGTCTATAAACGATTGTTGTACAATGAAAGCAAGTGTTGTAAGACAATGCGATAAGATCTCACGAAAGACCAGGTGATCGTGCGCCAATACGATGGAACGAGCGACACTCGTCCGATCATGCGTTTCATAGTACAAATGCTCGTACGAGTCAGAGGGGGTATATATACCTCCCGTTTCCGACGCTCTTCAGTAGAAATAGTTGAACGCAAGAGAAGATACCGCCCAAAAAGATGACAAAAGCAACAGCCAAAATCAAGGTCATTATGACCTAAAACAGATATGCTTAAACAGTCAGTGTATACTGTATAAAGGAACTATTCGTTCCCGTTTTATTTTTCGCTTATTTCGCTCTTTTTGTCAGTAAGCGCATTAAGACTTGGCGAATTCCAATGTCTCATATTATCTCTCTTTTACCACAACATTGTTGGGGCGAATTCAAGACGAGGCAAAACTGTAAGTAGAAGCGAAAATGTCACGCGGCGAAAATAACCCTCTATCCAGTACATGTATATACTAGTGGCAAAGCATGGAAGCTGAAACCAATAAATCTTGCAATGATAGTAAAACGTTGCAAGATTACATGAGGCACGCTGAGCAACAATCTCATGGTCGCACAACACACGCATAAACAGCTGCGATTTATCTTACGATTTTTAAAAATCGAGCATCGCTCTTGCGAGTACACAAAACGTTGTAAAACGTTCGTGCTAATGTTCGTGCGTTGCTTTGCAATAATTTAGACCGCATTCGGTCGCGTCTGAATAGTGTGCATGTCCACTATTTTGAGGAGACTTGATGCGACCACAAAAACGCCTGCAACGAATGCGAGAGCTCTTGCAACGAATGCGATAGCTCTTGCTTCGCACGAGCTATCGCATTCGTTGCAATAGTCCGTTGTATGCGGGTTTTTTTTGGTCGCATCAAGTCTCCTCAAAATAGTGGACATGCACACTATTCAGACGCGACTAAATACGATCCAAATTATTGGAATGTAACGCACGAACATTAGTACGAACGTTTTACAACGTTCTGTGTACTCATAGTTTAAACAATATTTATTCAGTAATTTGCATCATACATATTATAATTACAGTACATAAAAGATTGAGAAACAAGCCAAAAGGCTTATGTTAATCTCGCTCTCGTGTTTATCTCGCTCTCGCCAAGTCTTAATCCGCTAACTGACAAAAAGAGCGAAATGAGCAAAAAAAAACTGAGGCAAATTGTTCCCTTATATAGTATACACTGTATAAGTATATCTGTTTCAGGCCACAATTGACCTTGAATTTTGGCTGTTGCTTTTGGCATCTTCTTGGGCGGTATCTTCTCTTGCATTCAACTATCTCTACTGAAGAGCATCGGAAATGCGTCGCTCGTCCTATCGCATTGGCACACGTTCAATCGCCCGATCATCTAGTCTTTCGTGCGATCGCATTATCTTACAACACCCGCTTTCATTGTACAACGTTTATAGACGCAAGATATATCGCAAGATTCAATGCGTTTACATCGCACAACGGTCGCTCTGAATTGTGCGCTCTGAATTGTGCGAGTTTCGTACGAGTACTTTTTTTTATATGCGATTATTTTGGCAACAGTTTACGAACCATATATGGGGGTTTTTTTCGGTTGCATGAATATTTTGTCGCTTCTGCTCGTGAGCCAAATGTGAAAGGGGCTTTAATTTGGAAGGTAGAATTTTCTAGGGGCTTTGCAGGTATAAAAATGGCCATCAATGTTCTATTCATCTTTATTTTTCCATATTAGATTGATACATTTGTTTCATTTTATCATTGATATTTAAAGTGAGATATTAACATCAATTCTCTGTAAAGACCAAAATATTACTGTAGGGTCATGGCACACACCATCTCAGATTTTCATTAAACTTTCTCAGGTGATTGATACTCATAAGGTATGACATTACCCACCATCAAAATAATGTCTATTACCTTGGTTGCCATGGTAACTAATTTCATTCATTTAGGGCCAAAATACACAGTTTTAAAGGTGGAAAATAATGCAAACTAAAAGTAACAAGACAGGTTTATTTTTAAATTTTCAAGATATTTCACACATATATACATAGTACAAATATAGATGTTCATGATGCAAGAGAGAAAAAAATCTCAATGTCCTTGTTTATTTTAAAACTAGTGGCTCAAAGATGGCCAAAATTTTTAATTTTTAATATTTCAATTTTTACCCTGTATGTTTAAAAGTCTCTAAAAAATTGCAGGTGAAGAAAAAATAAATCAGTTGCAATTTTTAAAACATCATACTTACACAAGTTATTTATAAAAAACAGAGCGGGTATCTTTTTCGTTTTCATTTATTTTACTTCCAAAATTTGGTAATTTCGCCCTTTCCCATACCCCTAAAAAATTGTTTAAAATACTTTTTTAACAATAAGTTGATCATGAAACTCCTTTAAAAACACTTTTTCTACTTAAGTAAAGAATAAACTGATTAAATATTTCAAAATATTTTAAATTTGATATATAAAGATAATTTTATTTGGCTTTAAAAAAAGTGTTTCTATATATTTTTTGCAAAGGGCAGATAACTCCAGGCAAGAAAAGCATATCAAATGAGTCTTAAGTCTTAACAAATATTTAGACTATGAAATTTTCCTTTTAAATATTTTTCCAGTTATAAAATATGTCTACTGCTTCAATAGATAACAATATTAAAGATTTTTACCATTTAAAGAATGCTTTTATTGATTTTAATGTATAGCAAAGGGCAGATAACTCCAAATATATGCACAATGGGAAAATGATACATCTTTTTTTGCAATTCCAGTAAAAGAAAATCAACGTTTACTTAAAAACTAATGAAAAATTGATTGTCAAATAAATCTTAAGAATATACTCCCAATCATGAAAATAAAATAAAAATACACCACTAAGTGACAATTAATGATGGATTGCTCAATATTTAAACAAGTTCAGTTTGGTCATTATTTGTCCATCTAGCATTGTATGTCTGACTGTCTTGCTGATCTGTTATTCACTGGACTGTTCTGATCATTTTTCTTAACACCCTGCAATGTTGAAAAAGTAAAATATTACATGTATGAATCATTTCATAAAACCATATACATGAATAGAATACCACAGACATATTCAATTGTCACTGAATGTTTTTTTTTTCAAATAAGAAACAAAACCCTGATGTGTTAATGTTTACAGTACAAAATTTCAAAGGTGAAAAAGAGGAAATGACATTTAATAAAGATCTTAATTTAAATTGATTAATGTTATTTTCACTAGGAATCTTAGTCTATATTTGTATGCACTAATGAACAGCTGTAACTGAATAAGATATGAAATAACAGGGCTCAACATTAACTAAAATATTAACACATTTTTTCAGGCAAGTTGCTTACTTGTCTGAATGCTAGTATAACTTGTATATTTAAAAGGAAGGAAAATTATGAAATGCCATAAATAAATGGTTGAATTTTATGAGAGTATGGCTTGTCTGCACATTATTTACTGTCACAAAATATTTTTTTTTCAATTTTCTTCATTGCTGTTGTTATCAAATACAGTGTATATTAGTACTGGGTATTTGTTAGTATAAAAAAAATTTAATACAGGTTTAAAAAATATCTTAATATTGTATATAACATATACCGGTATTAATATCACTCCAAAGAGGAATATCCTACTCAATCTACTAGTGTGTATTAGTGATATTAGTAGATTTAGTACACTTGTCAAGTAACTTAGCTATTATATCAGTATATAGCTTGAATATGGATTTTAAAACTTCTCTGAAGTTTCAGATTTCTCTTATTTATAATTAAAGAATAAATTATATACATGTATATATATAATAATTATGAGATTTTTTTCAGTTCAAGTACAATGGGGAAATTTTTTTCATATTTCATGATATTTAATGAGGTCCATCACCATATCTGACATATCATAATTGTTTGAGAAAAATAATTTGTCAATCAGACAAGTGTATGTTAAGATTGACTTGTCCAAATACAAAATCAGATGGCCACAGCAACTGAATAAGTGTTATTAATTTTTTTGTTTGAGAAAAATAATTTGTCAATCAGACAAGTGTATGTTAAGATTGACTTGTCCAAATACAAAATCAGATGGCCACAGCAACTGAACAAGTGTTATTAATGAGCATTGTATGATAGATAATATATAGTACTATCAGCTGATTTGAATATGTACAAACTTTTTCATTAATTTTGTTTAATAGAATTATTAACTCACATTTTCAGTTCTATGTCTTCCATTTTACAGCCTCTGTTGTGATGATAAGAGCCAAAGTCAATTATTTCTGCAGCATGCACAGAATCCTACAATATTTACAGCACATTTTATTTGTAATAAAATGAAACATTTTAAACATTCCCTAATTATCTTTGTTAGAACATTGTATAAACAAAATGACATTACATTACACAGGTACCATTATTCTTTACTTTAATACTCTTACATGTAAATATTATATACTTTGAATTAAGAAGTCTGTCCCTTATTCCTATTTTCATCACTGTTTGCTTAATTAAGATGGCTCAATATACTTTAAATTAAAAGTTTCTCAAATCGGCAGAAAAAACAGCTTAGGTATGAAATATAACATGATGCAAAAGAGGTATACAAATCAAAATGGTGAAAAATAATTTTGGGGGGAAGGTATTTTCTATTGCGTTAAGTACCATATCAATATACAGCTATAGCCTAGCTACAGACCCTGAAACGTGCTACTATCCCAGTTGCAGCCTTTCTGTAATATTAAAAAAAATAAAACCATTGATATTTCGCATTGCAAATAACATGAAAGTACCTGGGTGATATACTGTTAATAAATTTGGAGAGGGGTGTTCGGGGAATAATATTGTTTGTCAGGGAAATCTGATGCCTAATTTTGGTAACTTTACTTTGTAAATTTAGATTTGAGGTTTATTAATTGAGAAAATCAACTACCGGTAACAGTGATGAAACAGGCTATAGATTAATGGTTGTAGCTTATTTGATTTGGATGTGAATATACATACCTATGCCTATTGGAATAAGGACTGCTATGGACTGCATGTTATCTCCATAAACTGCCATTTATTGAGCCTATTTTTTCACTTGTTCATGTAGGTAACCCGGTTCTCAAAACGAGTAAATCCTACATAATCGGGATATAGGTCTGGTATTTTGAACATATATATTCCGGGTCAAAATAAACGATATCACTGACGGCAGATGAATTTCTGTAATCGCTGTGGGAAGAAAAAGTATATCCTTAGAACTATGCTCCACAGGTGTTGACACTCTGGAACAGCTGGAAGGGTACACACTATGACTCTTTTCATCTTTCACACCATCAGTCCGGGGTGGGGGATGTTAGTCGCATTGGCATTTGCATTCCTATTTAAGTATTGCAGGCTGGTAACTCGTTACATGTAGCTTCATTGGTTGAGTGCTGGATTCGTAAGTCAGATTACCGAAACTCAAGTAGAGGAAATATCTGTCTGTTTCATTTGTACAAGACACTCGACACATGTTTACAAAAAGTTTCAACACAGCCCGGCCCAGGTCGGTAATTAAGCTAAAATCCGATAAAGCATTGTTCTTTTCATATTTATAAATGTATTCGGGACTTACTATAAATTCATTAAAACTTAAATCACATGCTTTCTCCACCTCATTTGATCCATGTTTTTCCAACGTCTGCTTTGCCATGTTGTTTTGACGTCTTTTTTGTACTTCAATACAGAAGAGTCAACAAAGGGGAGTAACTTTTAGTTGAATTTTGTGCAAAAGTGATAACTTCAAATAATTGTAGAAGAAAACCAGGAGATATACCCAATCCAATTTTGATTGTATTTATTAGAACAAGGTCTAATCTTGTTAAAAGTTTGTTTATTCCAGCTTTTAATTGCCTGCTTAAAATTAAATTGATATTATTTAGTGTGCCTGTTTTTATCCATTTTATTAGCTGAATCTATGAAACACAAACCGATCGTATTGTTTCCTGTACATTTCACCGAAATCAATTTATGTGTACAGATACATTGATTACTTGTTTATAATATTAAACCAATGTCATGATCAAACCTTCATACATTTAGGGAGCACACCAGTTATTTATATGAAGGTACTATTTATGTCATTTTGGCCATGCATGAGCAAAATGTTTCAATGTCGTTGCTATGATAACTGATCATGTACTGTCAAAAATGTACCCACAGAGAGTCTTCATATCAAACACTCTTTCAAGTCAGAGAGATAAAATTCAATTCCATGATAGTGCGTGGCCACGTATTTTTGGTCTTTACAGAGAATTGATGTTAATATGCAAATGGTTTTAAAAAGTTACATATACTATAGTAAATTCCTTGTGAAAAGAAACAAATGTTTATATACAGATGTTGCTAATGAAAAACAAATATATTTTCTAAGACTACATGTATTTGGGGAGCATGAACGAGAACACATACATATAGTCAGCTCTAAATGTTGTTAATGCAATAGTTGGGTTTTCAAGTAGCGCAGTGGACAATGCACTCGCTTATCACCGCTGCGATCCGAGTTTGATCCCCATGATCAACAGTGGTTGTATGTGAAAGGGTAAGGTGGTCGGCCGCTTGGACACGTGGGTTTTCTCCGGGCACTCCGGCTTCCTCCCACATCAATGACCCCCTCGCGCTAACATCCGTGCCAACGAAAGATATTAATATAAGTTATTGAATTTGTTTATCAATTGTTGTAAAATAAATAAAGTTCATTTTAATGCAATACTCTGAAATACATGTGATTAAGAGACTTTGGACGAATTTAAATAGGTGTTCAGTTGATTGGGTGTATATGGATCTGTGGAGTTGTATTGAAAGTGTGTATATAAGATGTTCACTTGAACGTGTGTTTAAGAGGTGTTCAATTGGATGTGTAAATCTAGTGTTTATTTAGCAGGTGCCAAGTCAAGGTAAAAAAAGTAAAAATAGAAGAAATTGCAACCGATAACAACAATCCTGAAACAAAAATGAGTTCAGTGGTGTTTTTCGTTTTTTAATTTTAGTGAGTATAAATGATAGTGTCCATTTTGGGGGTGGGGAATACAGGTGTTGGATTGGCACCGCTTACACGTATGTGTGTGTGTGTGTGTGTGTGTGTGTGTGTGTGTGTGTGTGTGTGTGCACTCCATTTCAATTTTCTAGTAAATTAAAAAAAAAACCTTCCAATAGAATTTCCTCAACCTTTGCACAAATATGCCTCATTGTAAAAGATTAAAACAAATGCAATATGTCATATTAATTGGTCAAATTGTTATGCAAAATCTTAAATAAAATTACACCATTGTAAAGGAGGGGGGCATACATTTAATAATGACAAAATTCGTTCAAAACTAAACATGTTACTAGATGTTTGTGTAGCGAGTAAGCGAGCGGATCTAACATCTAATTTTAATTAGATTGATTTATCATAGATTGCACACTTCTGTAAAATAACAAATAAAAAATGCATGTGCCTTTCCAAACCATTAATACTATTACAAATGATTTTTTCATTAAATCAATGTCATAATCAACTTTGTATACGAGTTATCAATCAAAATTTCTGAGTAAGAGTTATCAATCACCCAGAGCGAAGAACAACGTTACGCGGAATTATGGTGAGTTAATAGAATCAATCACCCAGAGCCAAGAACAACGTTACGGTGAGTTAATAGAGTTAATAGCTTAATGTGTTTGAATGTTTGTTATTTGAATTTAACACGCATAAATATAGTCAAGGAACGTTTAGAGAAATTATATTGAACTCGTCACTGTTCATTATCGAGGACACTCGGCGACCACCGAATTCGTTTTCCTTTCACTATCCTTGGATCATCAGTATAGAAATTGGGTACTTGCAGCTTGCATTCAATGCACTTTGGAGCATGTACATTCACCAAATCTTTCTGCTATCAGAGTATGTGATCAAATATACCGAGCTTGTGTGATGAGTATTGTGCTAGTGTATGTAAGTGTGTACATGAAGGAGGAGGGAGATTCGATACATTAACCCATTATTATTGAAATATACAGCTAAATTTAAAATTTGTAATAAATCTTGCTAATACAATTATCAGAACATATATTTTAATTTATTTGAAAATTGTTACTCAATGCAAAAATTAAATATACAGTATGTAAACTATATTTTAAAATCAAAATGTCAATCCTAATTAGAATATGCTGTGGGTTTCTCATTAAAGCCAAGGACTTTCTTCTCCTTACTTCATAATATGTAAAATACTGTGGAATCATTTAAATTTTTTGAATGACAAAATTTTACTCATTTGTTAACAGTGGATAACTTTTCAAACGGGAAAACGACCATGAAAACACAAAGAAGTACCTTTAAGCAAAATAGTTCCTATTCTTGCAGAGTGTATATACATTTATTGGGACATTTTAAATCAGAATGCTTGACACATGTCAGAAAAGAGGACTTGCAATTTTAAAAGCAAGTGTCAAAATTAAATTATCATTTGAAGGAAAGAATTGAAATTGTTTGATGTACACCCTTTCCAAAGCTGTGAAATTCCCTACTTTTACTTTCATTTTCAGAGTTTTTCAATACAGACGCATTTTGCCGGAAAACGAATCTGACTTCACACCACGAAATTTTAACAGCAGAGAGACAATTTGATGAGCTTTTATTCAAAAGGTCCCTCGTTGCTGAACGAAAATTAGGGCCGGAGCTATGAGCCCGAACGTTAACATTACCGCCTATGGAAAATGCATTAGTGGACTATACCCATATTGAGCCCCATGCTGGTAAGGCATATTTCTTGTTTATTTGCAATTATTGTGATAAATGTGAATTTCTCTTTTGTACATCTTTTCATTTATGTGAACAAACTAAATTTCCAACAAGTTCAGCAAGTTTAATCACTTAAATAACACATTGCATAAGAAAAAAATCCATCACAACAACCCCCCCCCCCCCGGGTTTTCAGAAAATCAATTTAAATTAAAGATATTGTGATTTTAACTTGAATGTAATTTATTTTGAGTTTTTATAAAAAATAGAAATTAAAATGTATATATGTGTTTCTACTAATAATGAGATAAGAAGACATTTTATAAATTTTTAGACCAAATATCACTTTGGGTTTTTAGTGCGATCATTTCAAGCGAGTAAAAGTGAAAGTAGAGAAGCAGAAAGTTTCCAGTGAGGAAAAATACTTTATTCAAGCAGTGTCTAGCTATCTGATATTAGTTTGCATTGTAAGGGAGTTGTATTAATGCCCGGTGGGTTCCAGTTCTTTATTTATAACTATAGATATGCATTAAATTTGCGTAAATAAATGTTTCATGCATGTGACGTGACTATGTACCGTAGATGTAGATATGCACACTTTAACATGTGGAAGCCTACCGTGTTGGTTAATTCTTAATCCATAAAACCTATCTTTGTTTATCATAATCAAAATAGAATGAAATCATCATTTTAAGTAGATATTTACCTGTATTTATATTTTCATACTATTGAAACAATAGATTAATTTGTTGGGGGTGGGGGTTGATATTGAATGTTTGGGGGGGGTCTTTAGGTTGTACAAATGTGTTGTGCGTCAAGATGTAGTTATTTGTTGTCTATCTCCTCTCTCTTTTTGTATCTCCCCTTCTTTCTCTCTTTCTGTCTCTGTCTGCCTGTCTGTCTGTCTGTCTGTCTGTCTGTCTGTCTCTCCTCTCTCTCTCTCTCTCTCTCTCTCTCTTTCTCTCTCTCTCTCTCTCTCTCTCTCTCTCTCTCTCTCTGAGTATTAAACATATGGCTGCTTGTGACATGAAATTGCAGATGTTGAGGATAGTGTTTGATACATGTAGAATTAAATTCAAAACATTTCATTTTAGATACCATGTCAATTGAAATGGAACTTCTTCAAAGATTAAAACACAACAATGAGCCACACTTGACGTAAGTAACATTTATTTTTGTAACAATGATGTCTAATAACATTAAAAAAAGGAACCTGTAAAAACTACATGTATATACCCCGTAAGTATTTGACATGCAGATAATTTAGAATATCAAATACCGGTAAACTACACATATTTCACCTACTTAATGGGTATTTTTTGTTCTCTTGGATTTTGAACTCTAGTTAATTGTAGACTCTTTTCCATAGGATATGTCTTTCTATAAATATGTTAAATTTGTTACCATGGTAACAGTATACAAGAGTGAAAAGAAAAACTCCTTATTAGCAAGTTTATTCCCCTATGACATATCTTAAATGGGTTAATAAATGGTGCATTTCTTCCGAAATTAGGCTTAAATAAAAGTTCAGCAAATACTACACTTGCACGAGTAAAAACAACTCATCACTATGACGTCATTATGACGTCATAGGTGAGGTAATCTCAAGCTAGCATCAAAATGGACAAAATATGAACTGAGGGCTTCACATTATAGAGTCATATAACTTTATTATTTACAAACCAATACTTACATGTAATACCTTGATGGATAGGGAAATTCCTATACTTTTCTATTTTACCTTTTTCGTGGTGTTTGAAAACAATTTGATTTTGTAACTAAAGGAAAACTTATGGTTTGTGCGACTAAAACTTTATAAAATTAGACATAATTGAGCTTTTTTATGAGAATATGAATAAAATAAATTTGGTAAAATATTGAATGTTCATGTTTTACATGTATTTTAATCCTTGAGATAAAAGTTTCCTCAATATATGCTATTTGAAGAACATCGAGCGCCTATGAACTAGATGTTGTTCAGGTAAATTTTGACTGGACTGTTTCTTCAGATTTCATGCATGTGTATCAATGCTGCAAAATCCATAATTATGTATTGAATTTTTCCAAATTTGGAATCATGGTTCTGTATAGTGTCTAGAGTGAATATATAGGCTTAGAATTGTAAATAACCACAATGACTGTTTCATATTGGGTATATCCCTCTAACTATTTTTAGAATCGGTAGGACAACAAAGAAGTACCTTTAAGCAAAATAGTTCCTATTCTTGCAGAGTGTATATACATTTATTGGGACATTTTAAATCAGAATGCTTGACACATGTCAGAAAAGAGGACTTGCAATTTTAAAAGCAAGTGTCAAAATTAAATTATCATTTGAAGGAAAGAATTGAAATTGTTTGATGTATACCCTTTCCAAAGCTGTGAAATTCCCTACTTTTACTTTCATTTTCAGAGTTTTTCAATACAGACGCATTTTGCCGGAAAACGAATCTGACTTCACACCACGAAATTTTAACAGCAGAGAGACAATTTGATGAGCTTTTATTCAAAAGGTCCCTCGTTGCTGAACGAAAATTAGGGCCGGAGCTATGAGCCCGAACGTTAACATTACCGCCTATGGAAAATGCATTAGTGGACTATACCCATATTGAGCCCCATGCTGGTAAGGCATATTTCTTGTTTATTTGCAATTATTGTGATAAATGTGAATTTCTCTTTTGTACATCTTTTCATTTATGTGAACAAACTAAATTTCCAACAAGTTCAGCAAGTTTAATCACTTAAATAACACATTGCATAAGAAAAAAATCCATCACAACAACCCCCCCCCCCCCGGGTTTTCAGAAAATCAATTTAAATTAAAGATATTGTGATTTTAACTTGAATGTAATTTATTTTGAGTTTTTATAAAAAATAGAAATTAAAATGTATATATGTGTTTCTACTAATAATGAGATAAGAAGACATTTTATAAATTTTTAGACCAAATATCACTTTGGGTTTTTAGTGCGATCATTTCAAGCGAGTAAAAGTGAAAGTAGAGAAGCAGAAAGTTTCCAGTGAGGAAAAATACTTTATTCAAGCAGTGTCTAGCTATCTGATATTAGTTTGCATTGTAAGGGAGTTGTATTAATGCCCGGTGGGTTCCAGTTCTTTATTTATAACTATAGATATGCATTAAATTTGCGTAAATAAATGTTTCATGCATGTGACGTGACTATGTACCGTAGATGTAGATATGCACACTTTAACATGTGGAAGCCTACCGTGTTGGTTAATTCTTAATCCATAAAACCTATCTTTGTTTATCATAATCAAAATAGAATGAAATCATCATTTTAAGTAGATATTTACCTGTATTTATATTTTCATACTATTGAAACAATAGATTAATTTGTTGGGGGTGGGGGTTGATATTGAATGTTTGGGGGGGGGTCTTTAGGTTGTACAAATGTGTTGTGCGTCAAGATGTAGTTATTTGTTGTCTATCTCCTCTCTCTTTTTGTATCTCCCCTTCTTTCTCTCTTTCTGTCTCTGTCTGCCTGTCTGTCTGTCTGTCTGTCTGTCTGTCTGTCTGTCTCTCCTCTCTCTCTCTCTCTCTCTCTCTCTCTCTTTCTCTCTCTCTCTCTCTCTCTCTCTCTCTCTCTCTCTCTCTCTGAGTATTAAACATATGGCTGCTTGTGACATGAAATTGCAGATGTTGAGGATAGTGTTTGATACATGTAGAATTAAATTCAAAACATTTCATTTTAGATACCATGTCAATTGAAATGGAACTTCTTCAAAGATTAAAACACAACAATGAGCCACACTTGACGTAAGTAACATTTATTTTTGTAACAATGATGTCTAATAACATTAAAAAAAGGAACCTGTAAAAACTACATGTATATACCCCGTAAGTATTTGACATGCAGATAATTTAGAATATCAAATACCGGTAAACTACACATATTTCACCTACTTAATGGGTATTTTTTGTTCTCTTGGATTTTGAACTCTAGTTAATTGTAGACTCTTTTCCATAGGATATGTCTTTCTATAAATATGTTAAATTTGTTACCATGGTAACAGTATACAAGAGTGAAAAGAAAAACTCCTTATTAGCAAGTTTATTCCCCTATGACATATCTTAAATGGGTTAATAAATGGTGCATTTCTTCCGAAATTAGGCTTAAATAAAAGTTCAGCAAATACTACACTTGCACGAGTAAAAACAACTCATCACTATGACGTCATTATGACGTCATAGGTGAGGTAATCTCAAGCTAGCATCAAAATGGACAAAATATGAACTGAGGGCTTCACATTATAGAGTCATATAACTTTATTATTTACAAACCAATACTTACATGTAATACCTTGATGGATAGGGAAATTCCTATACTTTTCTATTTTACCTTTTTCGTGGTGTTTGAAAACAATTTGATTTTGTAACTAAAGGAAAACTTATGGTTTGTGCGACTAAAACTTTATAAAATTAGACATAATTGAGCTTTTTTATGAGAATATGAATAAAATAAATTTGGTAAAATATTGAATGTTCATGTTTTACATGTATTTTAATCCTTGAGATAAAAGTTTCCTCAATATATGCTATTTGAAGAACATCGAGCGCCTATGAACTAGATGTTGTTCAGGTAAATTTTGACTGGACTGTTTCTTCAGATTTCATGCATGTGTATCAATGCTGCAAAATCCATAATTATGTATTGAATTTTTCCAAATTTGGAATCATGGTTCTGTATAGTGTCTAGAGTGAATATATAGGCTTAGAATTGTAAATAACCACAATGACTGTTTCATATTGGGTATATCCCTCTAACTATTTTTAGAATCGGTAGGACAACAAAGAAGTACCTTTAAGCAAAATAGTTCCTATTCTTGCAGAGTGTATATACATTTATTGGGACATTTTAAATCAGAATGCTTGACACATGTCAGAAAAGAGGATTTGCAATTTTAAAAGCAAGTGTCAAAATTAAATTATCATTTGAAGGAAAGAATTGAAATTGTTTGATGTACACCCTTTCCAAAGCTGTGAAATTCCCTACTTTTACTTTCATTTTCAGAGTTTTTCAATACAGACGCATTTTGCCGGAAAACGAATCTGACTTCACACCACGAAATTTTAACAGCAGAGAGACAATTTGATGAGCTTTTATTCAAAAGGTCCCTCGTTGCTGAACGAAAATTAGGGCCGGAGCTATGAGCCCGAACGTTAACATTACCGCCTATGGAAAATGCATTAGTGGACTATACCCAATTGATGCCGTGACCAAAACAGTTGTTTTTCCTCAGAGACTTGGAAAACCGGATGAATTTTGCACAAATGTGTCAAACAATTGTTGAAAATCCTTATCTGAATGGAGAAACAATCCGATTGGATGAAGCTCTCAGAATGGTATGACAGTCCTCGATTCCTACTTGAGCAGGATTCCTTATTGTGATTAATAGACTAAGAGCACTGTAGACTGAGAGTCTTGTGGGTTATTGCTGCGGTGAACTAATGAAAATGACAACCAATCACACGGAAGTTGTGAACAAGAAATTTGTTTAAATTGCCGTCATGTAAAGTAATCCAAGAAATTATACAAGATGAAAATGCTGTGATGTGTTTTTGATTACAATTTTTTCTACAATAAATGGTTGAAAATTTAATGAATTTTTTACTTGGTTCTCGCTCATTAAAATCATGCACAGGTGACTGGGTCTCCATATATTCATATCTATACATATTACCGGTATTATGTGTATATTAGGTATCAAAATTATTTTTAAAAAACGTATAAATTCATACAAAGACAACAAGTATTTTCATTACTTTTATATATTTTACATTCAGAAGCTTTGAATTGCGCACAATGAAATAATTTTTCAAAAATGTCAGATATCTTTAAGGCCAAGTTCTGTTTTAATAGTAAATCTTCAACACTGTTGAAAATAAGTCTCTCATTTATCAATAAATGTACATCATACAGAAATAGTGTACAAGCTTAAATTTTGTCAGAACTATTTTCCTCTCGTGTAAATGTGAAATATAATTATACATGTATATCTTTCATACTGATATGTAATAAAAACAATACTTCTGTTTATATAATGGGCCTTGTGTTTACAAGTGCCAATATAATATTTGTATTGGTATTTATTTTTTTTATACTTTTGACTTTTTGTGCAATTCGATGTACACTAATACTGAAAACAAGATATGTTTGTGAAACACTTATGCCCCCCTCCCTTGGAAACATCTGCGAAGAAATGGGAGTCCCTAATTTCACAATCGTAATTCAAAATACCTTCTTTCAATCATTAACAATTACAGTCCTCAGGTAAATAACATCGGATGCAACTAAAGTTCGTAACTATGTGTCCCGCATGACAGTGCGTTTTTAGAGGTATCTAGGGAATTTTTAAGGTTTAGAACTGACTGACAGACACTTGATTAGACAACACTCTATGATGTCTAGAAAAACCAAGATAGTGTTTAATTTCTTATAACAGTTGTATTTTATTAAGGAATAAGGAATCATTCTTTGAGTATTATGAGTTGGTAATTTTGGTCGGGGCGTGATCAAATCCAAGGGCTTTATTATAGATTTGATCACGCCTCGACCAAAATCATCACCTAATAATATTCAAAGAATGATTCCTTATTACTTATATTTATATAATTTTCAGCTATTGTACAATTAAATATTTAAATATAAATAAGCAAATCCCGCTGGCGCCCCTGTTATAATACGTCATTTGAAGTTATTAGACTGTACAGTACAAAATCGATACGTAGTGGTCACACTAGAAATGAAAATATTAAGGGTTATTTTTTTTTTCGTTTTGAATCATACTGCCTTACTGTTATTACATGGTGGTGATTTAAAAAAAAAAGGTACAGGCACGTATCGTTTAATCTAATTAAAATTCATCTTCGCTAGCCAAGGGTTTTCGGTCCACTTCGCTCCCCGTTTATGGGGAACGGAGTGGACAGAAAACCCTTGGCTAGCGAAGATGATTAAAATTAGAACTTCCATCCGCTCCTCGGTTTCGATGTCGCGACATATAGAAAACCGAGGAGCGGATGGAAGTTCTAATTTTAATTAGATTGGTATCGTTTGGCAGACTTTTCCGAATAGTTGACATGCAAAAAAAAAAAAAAAAAAAAAAAAAACCACCAAAATCCCCATAAAAATAAATATCCATATTTCCCTATAATTTTTTAACCTGTTGCCCAAAAATAGGAGGGGGTAGCTTCTTAAAAATTATATTTCTTATATGTGAATTTACGAAAAAATGCATATGTATGTTGCAAGAAAAAGTGCACCCCCCTCCACATACGATGCTACGCGCCTGAATCAAGTTGTACTATATATCAAGGTTGACCAATGGTAAGAATGAAAAAGAGTGCGCAGCGTAAAGAGAAATGTCCATTCTCATTAATCAATGAGATAATAAAACTGAAAGTTGTAATATTTGAACACTAGCAAACAGTTGAATGTACATCGTGTGTGGAAATACCATGGTGTGGGGTGGTTGTTTGAAATGAAGACATGAACTATTAAGGGGACAATAGATAATTTATTCTTTATAATGTACATAAATAACGATTCTGGTGTAGCAACATTGGACTCGCAGTGTGGCCATGGGTACCTGTAAAAAATACAAAAAGAAACAAATAAGTAAAACTGAAAAGGATTTTAAAAGGACAAGGCTTGATTGGTGCCCCCTCCTCCCACGCAAATCTTGGTGAGAACATTATTTATTCAACGCTAGAAAGGAAAGTCAACAGTGAACACTTTTATAATTTTATGAATACCAATGATAGTCTTTGCACAAGCCTAGTTTTGTTCACCCAATGTTTTGTCCATTGTAGATTTATTAGTTAATGTTTAACTTTTGCATGCTATGTTTAATGTTTTGTTTTATGTAACTCATATTCATGACTGTATGCCGACATGGTAACTGTCAATAAATGAATTGAAATTAAAAAAAAAAATATTTCTTACTTAACTTTATACAGTATATGATTTTCGTGGATAGTGAGATTTACAAATATTTCATACCATGTCAATGTAATCCAATCATTATTTATTGTTAAGATCCCATTTATCCCAATGTTTAATTACATACAGGACTTCAGTGCAAACGTAGAAGCAAGATTTAGAAGCTTTTGTAGACATGAATACAAACGAGCGGACTTTAAGGCCCTAAACGTTTAGGCCCAAAGATGTTTAAGCATTATGATGTTTTGGCACCATCATTAGTTTTTTCACCATTTAATTCACTTTATTCACTAACGTGTTAAAATTTAATATTTTTAATAAGTTTAAGAAATATTTTTCCTATGTTAATTTCTTGTGATTACGTTTATAACAATGTACGTATTATATCCATACTACGCGTCTTAATTATTAATTAAGCGAGGAAGTAGGCGCATGTGTCACTACAAATTTTATTATATATTCTTGCCAAAATTTGCGCAATTTAGATTTTACTTTAATCCTCTTGACATCTTTTTTAACAACACTTCATTTACAATTTAATAGCAAAAAAAAACAAAACACAGGTGCAACCAGCAAGGCACGAGACTTTGTACACATGTGCTTGGTAATCAAGCCCGGGCCTTTTAACACCCCCCCCCCTCCCCCGGAAACAACACGCATCAAAAATTCAAATGATCTCGCATTATTACAAAGTGGGATAATCAGAAATCTTAAACATTATTTTTCATCTCATAAAAAATCAGCACCTGTCGCGGGCGGAAACACACCAAATTCGATTCGGGAATATCATGATCCACCCCTGCTATATTTATAAGTTAATCACGTGACGATCACAAAGGCCAACAAGACCAGGAAGAAAAATACCGTGATCGCCATGTTGGACTTGTAGAGGTTTGTTTCTTAACCAGTAACTCTTTTACCCCCCCCCCCTAAAAAAAATGAAAAATGAAAAGAATGCAAATGCGTTAGAGATCGAGGTCTTAATAACCAAGAGAGTTGCGACCTATTGTCGTGTACTGCAGTACGTGTGCACCAGAGACATAAACTCTGGTGTGCACTTCCAACATGCAAGTTTAAGATTTTACAATCCTTAAGTTTTTTGAAAATTAATTGAATAATTTACTGAAGTATGGTAAACTAATAGTGACCGTTTTTTTTCTTCAGAATATCTCTTAAAATCCCATCATACTATATGACCATGGACCCTGAGTACAGCCTTCAGGATGTGTTACGGTGTCATCTCTGTGAGACCCCGGGCCCCCCTATGTACTGTGCCATTTGTAACAAATATCTGTGTAAAGCCTGTGAGGGGGAACATCTCTCAGATCTATCCAAAGAACACAAAGTGCTACCATTTGAAAAGAGGAGATATACTCCAAAGTGTCAAAAACATTCCTTAAAACTATGTGAACTTTACTGTAAACAATGTGATATTCCTATTTGTGCAACATGTGCTTCTTCTAAAAAACACCGCGGCCATAAATTTATTGAAATAATAAAAACAATGGACAACAAGAAAGAACTCATTCAAAAAGATTTACAAGAATTAGAGAAATTTATTTTCCCTAAATACCATCCATTATCCCAGTCCAGAAATCTGCTCTGAATGAAAACTCCCAGAAATTAACGACAGAAATCGACAAACATGGAGAAGACTTGCACAGAGAAATAAACGCCATTATCAGAAACATGAAATCTAACGTGGAGGAAATGGACACCAAACACCTGGCTGTCTTAGATAAACAGGAAGGTGAAATTAAACACACCATTTCTGAAATCACACAGAGCATTGCTGAACTGAAGAAGTTACTGGACTCCAATGATGTCAGCCGTGTCTCTGCCTACAAATCCAGGAATGATGAATTCAAAAGATTGCCTCCTAAACTCACAGTGTCCTTACCAAGTTTTACCCCTCAGAAGATCAACAAAGAACAGCTTTATCAACAGTTTGGTTCTCTGTCAGCGTTATCTATCAAAACAGAAGAACATGGCTACACCATGGAATCTCCCGGTGCTGAGTCCTCTCCCCCGGACAGACCGCTCATTGATGTACCACGGATCATCACACAGATAGACACCGAGTGTAGAAGATTAGACAGTGTGTCCTGTCTGAGTGATGAGGAGATTTGGACGCGTGGTGATGACAATATCCTGAGACTCTACAACCTGAGGAGGGAACTAGTGAAGTCAGTCCAAACCAAGTCAGGGAATGATCCATGGGACATAGCAGTGACAAGGAGTGGGGATCTAGTTTATACTGATTACATTGATAGAACTGTGAACATAGTGAAGAATACACAGATACAGACAGTGATCAGACTACAGGGGTGGAGACCTCGCGGTGTCTGTAGTACCTCCTCTGGTGACCTCCTGGTTGTCATGGACAGGGATGATACACAAACAAAAGTTGTGTGTTACTCTGGCTCCACAGAGAAACAAAGTATTCAGTACGACGACAAAGGACAACCTCTCTATTCATCTGGTGTGTACACTAAATACATCAGTGAGAACAGGAACCTAGATATCTGTGTGTCAGACTGGGGAGCCGGTGCAGTAGTGGTGGTCAATCAGGCCGGGAAACTCCGGTTTACCTACACTGGTCCTCCCTCTACTACCAAGGGATCATTTAGTCCATACGGCATCACAACAGACAGCCAGGGTCGGATCCTGACAGTAGACTATGTCAACGACCGTATCCACATCCTGGATCAGGACGGACAGTTCCTCCGCTACATTGACAACTGTGATTTACAGTGGCCACGGGGTTTATGTGTGGACACCAGAGACAACCTCTTTGTGGCTGAGAACATCACAGGTAACGTGAAGAAAATACAATATAACATGTAAACAAACTGTGTTTATAATAATCAAACTATTTGTTTATTTATTTACATGTAACATTAGTGAAGAAATCCCTATTACAAATGAAACAAACCATGTTTTATAATCATCAAACGGTTCATGATATTGATTTATATTTCAATAAAGTCCTCAAGTGACAAATTCTAAATATTATATGTTAATAAATTATATTTGTTTGATAACATGTTTACATGTCCACAAACTGACTGTTTTACAACTTATATATGTGAACAAACTACATGTAACTGACTGTGTTTACATAATGTATGTCCACTGACTGATTGTTTTATGTATTGGATGTACACTAACTGTGTTATTTGTATTTGTATATACATGTATTGGATGTAGACTAACTGTGTTTATATATTGGATGTGTTCATATATTGGATGTGTTTGTATATTGGATGTGACTGTCAACAGACCAAATTTGGTGATTTGAAACTTCAAACATTGCGTGCCATCAAACTGTGTAAAATTAATATATTTAATATATGTTAAATCTAACTGCAATAATGCAATATATATTGTATACTGTTTAGATGTATATATTAAATAATAAATGTAAATTAACTGTGTAATTATGAAGTGTGGTGCATTACTTCAATGGTTCAGACTCTTGACATTACAAACATTTCGTTCTCAGAGGTAGAAAGTTCTCTTAACTATACACTGCTATATAAAAGTACATTATCTCATAGTAAGGAAAACCATCTACCACTGAAAAAAAATATTTGCGTTATCAAGTGCTTAATCAGGCGTCAATTAAACAACGAAATGCTTCTTTTCATGTTTTATGTGGGTATGAAGACAGTGAGAATTGCAAAAAAAATATATAACTCTCAATCGCCTTGGCTGATCATGTAAAATTGATCGTTATTGTCGATCAGCACATTTCACAGAAGGAACAGCCAATTCTTCCATACATTAAGGTTACCATGGTTATTATAAATACTTGGAAGTCTGAGGTCAGCCTGTGTAAGTCGGTATTTATCAAAGTTTGGATTATTTTGTGATTGATCGTAACTTAGCAACATGGACAGCACGGATTGACCTCAGACTTAAAAATAGTTGTTGTATATATGGAAGAACTTGCTGTACCTTCTATGCAATACCCTGATTGAGAAAACTGATAACTTGCTTTTAATGAATAATTGAAAGAGATAAAGAGAGAAATTAAAAGAGAGAGAGATGTAAATATAATTAATACAAGAGGCCCATGGGCCACATTGCTCACTTGAGAAAAAATAGCCATAACAATTAAAATCAGCTTTATGGAGTCATATACAAAGTATTTGGACAATTTAGTAGAAGTGGTCCGGTATGAAAATATCTTAAAAGTTGACCCCCATTGTGGCCCCCACCCTACCCCAGGGTACTTGATTTGGAGAAACTTAAATCTACTATATCTGAGGATGCTTCCACACAAGTTACAGCTTTTCTGAAGAAAGGGATTTTCTAAGACTTTTCTCTATATATTCCTAAGTAAAAATTCGACCTCCCAATGGGGCCCTATCCTAAACCTGGGGATCATGATTTGAACAAACTTAAAGCAATATGAGCTGCATTTTTCATGTTGATGAAATTTTTTTTTACGAAAATGCTATTTTCTACTAAAATGACAAAAAATATCATGGTTTTTAAATTTCTGCTAGCCATAATTTGTGGAAAAGGCCGTTAAGAAGCCTTAATGGAGCAAAATTGAATTATTGTCGTCCTGTACAAAAATTAATCTGCTATATATTCCTTAGAAGAGAAATCTTTCCTCTGACTAAAATTAATGATTTTTTAAAATTTTATTTGTCATAAAAGTTTAAGTTACATGCAGACTTATCATACTAGCAGGCTTTTGCAGCAAAATAAAATTCTAAAAAATACAGCTCATATTGCTTTAAATCTACACTACCTGAGGATGCTTCCACACAAGTTTCAGCTATTCTAGCGAAATGGTTTTAGAGAAGGAGATTTTTAATGATTTTTCTCTATATATTACAATGTGAAAATTAGACCACCAATGTGGCCGTACCCTGACCCCGGGGATCATTTCTTGAAAAAACTTAAATCTATACTACCTGAGGATGCATATAAATCCCCTATATCTGA
The DNA here is from genome assembly GCA_020458035.1 of Magallana ariakensis. NCBI lineage: Eukaryota > Metazoa > Mollusca > Bivalvia > Ostreida > Ostreidae > Magallana > Magallana ariakensis. The sequence goes on along the minus strand of CM035811.1, from coordinate 41,708,451 downwards.
GGATGCTTCCACACATGTTACACCTTTTCTGGCCAGATAGCTTTTGAAAAGAATTTTTTTTTTAGAATATCAACACATTTTCAAAATTCTTAAATATTTCTTGACTTGAATATTGTCTTGGCCCTTCATTTTAACAAACTTGACTCCCCTCTACCCAACAATGCCTTATGCTTAGTGGTGTTAAAATTGACCCAGTGGTTTTTGAGAAGTCTAAAATATAAAAAGTTTATGGATTGATGGACAGACAGACGCCAAACAAAGTTATCAGAATAGCTCACTTGAGCTGCCAGCTTAGGCGGGCTAAAAATGATTTCTTTTGGTGATCTATGGGCTATGAAGGTAGAAATCATTGCAGAAAAAAAGTACAACCTGCTGAGTTATGTTTTTTATCTGCAACAGTAGCTACTGTCACACCCGCATGTACCACCAAAGAGAGCATTTTATTGTTTTTTTTTAAACTAATTTCAGAATTTATAAACAAAAAGTGAAGACTTTTATGAACAACTTAGACTTTATCAGGATCAAATTACACTTAGTTTTAAGGTACAAACCTCCCAATGAAAGTCCGTAGATTCTAAGCTTGCTGCGATAGCTAGTACATGTAGTTACTTTCTACCTGTTATTATTTCCAGGGTCTGAAAAATGACGAAAGTTATAAGTCATGGTGAAGAACCCGAAATATATATTTAGTATAATTATTACAAGATTTTATCTTTATTAAAGTCCTAGGACATTAACTGAATACCAGTTATATGTGTCGATTACTTGATGATTCAATTTTTCTATGAATATCTAATGTTGAAAATTCAAAATATGAAAGCTGTGCTTTTGAATTAATAGTTCACCAGTAAAATGTATGAGTTATCTTTCTTTGACTATAGTCACTGATGGATGAATTATTTCCCTTTGATTAGTCTGATGATACCGAGTTGAAATTTAGGCAGGCTTCTAACACAGAATCATCTTACATTCTTACATAACTACTGGTACCTAAAAATTAGTTGATTTTGTGACTCGATCTCTATACCTTAAAATATACCTGTTTAAACATACAGAGTTTTATCCCTTGTCTTGGATCCGATGCTTGACCAGCTGACTGCTCAGTGATGACATCCTATACTTCAGAAAATCGAGTTACTGGAAGAAAATCTCTTTAAGACCTGTGATCAAATTTGGAAATAATTGGTGATGGTTAAAATAAATTAGTCTTAAAAATACATGTTATTATTTTCTCAGTTTTAACATAGAACTATTCTGCTAGAGTTATTACCAATATGAAGAATTGAAGCAACACCCTTCCCCCCAGAAAGAAAGAGAAACAAAAACAAAAAACCACACAAACAGTGCCAATGATTAATATCACAAAAGTAGAATCATATTAAGGAGGCTGGGTGGTCAACAAATTAACCATCAGATCTGTCTTAAACTTTGAAATATAATATTTTTGGCCATAAACTAACTTTAAGTAAAGAAAAAATCCAAATATTTTAGCTTTAAAATTTTATTACTTTCCTATATCTTTATACAGAGCTCTTATTCTTAAGGAGATTAAAATAGTCTAAAAATGGCCATGACCACCGAACCCTCTTAAATTTGGACAGAAGGAATAAAAATAGGGTCTTAGATGTGTTCCAAAGTAATACTAAATGAGAGCATATTGATATCACGTCTTCCGCCAGTCTAAAGGGTGTATATTCCTGATATAACCGTCTGTTTCTAAGTCCAAATAAGACCATTTCATGTACGTCCCTATTGTATTTAAGTGTTGTAATTTTGTATATAAAACAATATAAAATATTAACATTGCAAAATTAAAGAGATTTATCTATTTTAGATACAAACAAATTTATAAATAATTCTGCAATATTTTTGTTCAAGGACATATTGATGATTAGCATAATAATGATACAATTAAGCTTATAAAAACCATGGCAAGTAGGCGAGAACAGGGATGAGGAGGCAACAAGGTAAGAAGAAAGGTGTTCTTACAAAACATGGTAGTGTAGGAAGGGGTTACAAATAAATATGTATATATAAACTGCATAAGGTAAACCTGTGTTACTCTTCATTTCTAGTGTTTATGAGTTATTTATAGTATAAATACATGTATATCGGGTGTGTTTGATGATTCTATGGGGTCGAGTGAACTTGTGCAGAAAGTGTAGTTTAACTTGTTTCCTAGTATAAGAATTTTGCAATAAAATATAAATTTTGGCCTTTCACATCTTATTTTTAAACTCATCAATGCACATGAAATTGAATTAATCATTTCATGTAAATCCCCACAAATTTTACCTGCTCCATATAGTCAACTGTTCTTTGAAATGAATCTGCATGAAAGTTATAGATTCTCCACAGGATCTTTCTGGTGGTTAGGGATTCTCCCAACTGAAGGATCTTTCTGGTGGTTAGGGATTCTCCCAAGGATCTTTATGGTGATTAGGGATTCTCCACAGGATTTTTATGGTGATTAGGGATTCTCCAAAGGATCTTAATGGTGATTAGGGATTCTCCACAGGATCTTTATGGTGATTAGGGATTCTCCACAGGATCTTTATGGTGTTAAGGGTTTCTCCACAGGATCTTTACCTGCATGTTGGTTAAATGATAGGGATTCTCCAGAGGATCTGCATGGTGGTTAGGGATTCTCCACAAAATCTGGGTGATGATTTGGGAATCTTCACAGCAATCTTCAAGAGAAGAAATGGTTTAGACAAATTGTCACCATCTCCTAATGCAGAGGAAGGCAGAAGATGTTTAATTTCAACAAAGTGTTTGAAAATGAATAAATCAAACATCTACTATAATTTCTTATATATTGCTTAAATAACACATTTAATCAAAATTTTCAATATAAATCTAGACACCGTCACATTAATACATTGATATACAAATTTGTCACATTATTAAATGTAAAGAAAGGATCTTAAAAGGGTGGTTGAGGTACACATAAAAATTATGATATTTAAATTATAGAAGTCAATCTTACATATTCATATGGCAAATGTAAAGATACATAGTCTCTCTTCATGAAATTTGAAACACTGAGTTCAAATAAGTGCAAATGTTCAAAATTCTGAAATATAACTTGATATCATAACTGGCCAGTTATAGTCTAAGGGAAATAACTCTAAAGAAATGTTGTCATTCTCTACATATTCCTCACAGTATACATGTATATACATTTTTACTGTACATTTTTATCAGAATTGTGCAATTTAGATGCAGGCTGTAAATTTAAAACAAACTTCTGGGAAGATTCCTTTTGAAACAAATCTTTCAAAACAAGATATCTGTGAGCCAATGCTCACTAGTGATACCCACGCTCTAATGTGAATATGCAAAATAAGCAAAGTCAACATTTAACAGAAAGTTGGCATCCGATCGGTACAAAAATATATCCCACAATATGGCATGCCTATACAAAAAGTGTGATAAAATTTCAAGCATTTGCGATAAAAAGTTGCTGAGAAATCTTTGACGAAAATTTGTTTGAATATTTTGGCTAAAAATAAACAGTCGTCATTTAACAGGAAGTCGACATCCGATTAGTAGAAAACTATATCCCACGATATGGCATGCCTAGACAAATAGTGTGTTAAAATTTCAAGCATCTGCGATAAAAAGTTGCTGAGAAAAATGCGACGAAAATTTTTTTGAAAATTTTGGCTAAAAATAAACAAAGTCGTCATTTAACAGGAAATTGACGTCCGATTGGTACAAAAATACATCCCACGATATGGCATGCTAGACAAATAGTGTGTTAAAATTTCAAGCATCTGCGATAAATAGTTGCTGAGAAAAATGCAACAGAAATTTTTGTTACGGATGGACAGACAGACGGACAGACGAACACACAAGGGTAAAACAGTATACCCCCTTCTCCTTCGGAGCAGGGGTATAATAAATTAATATTTTCTCAGCAATAAACACATGTACCAGGTATATCCTATAGCTTTCAAAAAGGCAATTAATTTAATTGTTAGGACCTTTTCACTCCAGTATGGGAACACCACACATTTAAACTTGAAATGACTTTGTATTCTTTTATAAGTGGGCTAGTCAGCTATAATGCATTTAAAATGTTGTTTGACACTTAACAAAATAAATTTATATAGTCGATCAGCCCCATTTACAGGCAGAAACCTCTTATAATATATACATGTATATGACATATTTATAAGGAGAATTTGGAATTTGTTTTTGCTAGCTGCTATGTTTTGATTAATGCAACTTCTGGCGGGCTCATAACAGCATTTCTGATTTAAGTAAGGGGAAACCTAAAAATATAGGGGTTGTCACCTCCCTGTTGCTTAGTAACGTGCCTGCTTGGTATGTAATTGTGTTATACTTAGCTATATATATATACTGATGATTTACATTTTCCAATACATCAAAGTAATACATGTACTTGATCCTAACAGTTCTTGTCAAGCTGTGCATTCCCTCTTCAATGACCATGGTCTGCTGAAAATAAATCATAATTTATTAGATAACAATCGTCACTTGTAAGTGAGCATTCATAAAAACCGGGAAAGTAAAATTGTACAGAACCGATCAGTTTTATAGAACAGATACCATTTAAAGCAATACCAACAAGAAAACATATCTCATTGATTTCAAGGGACCTATAGGCCTCATTGCTCACCTGTGCAACAATGTCAGACTTTGATCAATGTAGCTAACTGGTTATAAGCTTTATTACATATGAAATACATTGAGCAAATATAAATTTGTCTTAATGTACATAATCTTCATACATTTGCAAATATATTTCCTTATATGAACCTAATAAAGAGAACATGCTTAATTCTGTGTTTATCTATGACGTCGCAATGATTATCACAGTGGCCACGCGTTTATGGTTTTACTGTCGCTGGGTTTTTAACAATGTAGAATCTCCTGTTATTATTCCAAAGTTAACGAAAGAACAAGAGAAAAGCTGTCAATGTGACAGCAAACCAGGTTTTGTTTTGTGTGAACAGTATCCATGATAATCTATTTGTCAACCCTGAATTGATAAACACTATACCTATCCAGAGAGTTGGGGTACTCTGTATGCATTATTTTGCCAAAAAATAACTAAGTTCAACAGCTAATATTTTTCCCACAAGTTATCAAAAATTAAAATCCAAGTAACTGTATGCATATCTCTAATATATATATGTACAAAGAGATGCTTATTTGACAGTTATTACTAGCATTTTAAACAACAAAAAACAAAATTAATGCAAATGGGCCAAAAATTTGTCAATCCTAGTGGACAAATAATTGACTTAATCTTATTTATTTTGTGTAATGAGAAAATTTGTCAAAATTAATATCTGACCTGTTTATTAGAAAAGGGATAAAACTTCATGATAAATAGAAATAGGGCAATGTGAATTACCTATTATATATAGTCTGTCCCAAGTTATTGTTTTCATCACATTTGGACGATTTTTGATATAAATACACATACCTGTGAAAGAAATACAATTGAAATAGATGAAAAGACAAATATCTAAGATACATGTATCGATCTTCATTGTCAGATTTCTTTCTAAAAGATTTATAATGGGAAATGTTGACATCTTTTCCCCAATTCAGAGGTGATCACTCGGAATATCTTGCATAATTTTTCAACATTATCATCCAGGTACTTTCATGGCTATTGCAATTCAAAATCCCCGTATACTTTTTAGTTTTGGTTGCGTACTTTCTGACTACTGAAACCTGAATATATGGTTGACTTGGCATGCTAAACAGATAATCTGGGTTTTTTTCTTCATTTTAATGGATGAATGTAGTTTAGGGACAAAGGAATTTTGGTTATTGAAATATCAAGAAAAAAGTGGTGAAAGCAGAAACTTGTGACAGAGTATATAAAAATTTGCAATATTAAAAGGTATCTTAAGAGACACTTTAAATAAAACACACACAATAGCATAATTGTCATGACCCTATTATTCAGATTTATCATAATGGAAATCTGAGCGTCAATTTTAGATTTATTAAGGGTTTTAAGATATTTGACAGATATGATAAAAATCGTAGATGACGTCATCATATTGACTTTTAATGTGACCTTAACATTAAACAAACACAAGTTATAAACGTTAGGCTCCATTTAGAAGGCTGAATTACACAAAATCAAATGAACACCATTGAAATGTAGGTTTATAAATGATCAAAATACGCGGTATATGCACCATGTGAACATCGACTTTGTTCTGCCTTGAGTGAATGAAATGTGTGACTGAAATAAACTTTTTCCAGAATTATGCCATTATAACTCTGCATTTGAAATTACTAATTTTGCCATTATAACTTCGATTTGAGAAAATATTCCAAAGAACTAGTTAACTTAACGGGTGTTTCGTACTACCTGAAATCAAACACTGTTCTCGTTCGTCTGTAAACCTCATTTGTAGCAGACACAATATTTTTTATGCATTACGATCCCGATTATAATTGAAGAGTCTTTCGTGCGCACCAGAGATGCAACACACACATTCTGTAACACTGGACTTTTACTATCTCCGATTTACGCCTACATGTACTGGTGATAATTCTAAAATAAAGCGTTAAAAATCAATCTGCAAATTGATGGGGGAAAAAAAAACAATTATTCACTGAAACAAGCTTATGTTTGTAAACAAAAAACTAATGGTTACATTATCACCTGTTCTCTATTTATTTCACCTTACTGAATAGCGTCCAGTTTATCTTAAGGTATCTCACTCATCAATGTTGTTGTATCAAGAATTTCTCGAGAAGTTTATCATTGAAATCTGTAGTTCTAAAAACATACATAAAAAATACAAAGAAAAAAGGGGTCCGTTTTCATACCCCTGTTTTTTCGTGACCTTTATAAACTTAAAATAGACAATAGTACGTCATTTTTGTCATTGGTGAAATTATCGAAATATACGATACAAGTTTGATTTGTACGTGTTATGTTATTGCATACAAAGACACTGGAAAACATGCGCGGATCCAGAACTTTTTTCCAGGGGGGGGGGGGGGTCCGAATTGAAAGTAGGGGCCTACCCCTAATCATCAGAAATGTTGACGAGCAAAACAAAAAAAACCCAACAAACCCCCCCCCCCCCAAAAACCCACCTAATTCCGAATCATTCGGGGGGGGGGGGGGGTAGTATACCTGTAACTCAAAAAAGACCAAACAAAAATAATACCTGTAAAAAAAATTTAATTCCCATATTCATGAAATTCCTAATCCGTGGGAGGTGGGGGCGACTATGCCTATAACTGCAATTTTAAAATATCACTCTTAATATTTCCGCTTCCGACGCCTTTCCAAAGCATAAATGTGTTTTCCAGGGGGGGGGTCCGAGGCATATTTGCGATAATTTTACTATGTAAATTTGATAACTTCTCATTTTCCAGGGGGGGGGGGGGTTCGGACCCCCACCCCCCCCCCCCTCTAGATCCGCGCATGGAGTTGAACCGAATGTTTTTCCTCACAAAAAGCTAGCGCTTGCTGCAAAATGGAGATTCACGGGTTTACACGCCGTGAAATCCATCATTCTCTCACCAGAGGTCGTGCTACACAAGTTTCGCTTACACCTCTGTCAACGCCGGTAAAAATAGTCTGTCACATGATCAAAACAAGCATGGCAAGCACATGGCATTGTTGATTCGTTTCTTCTGTACAATCAGCTTGAAGGGAAGTCATCGACGGGCGAAGACTTTGAGGACACGAATTGTAGAGATAACGGGGTTTAAATATTGATTTTTTCGGAAATTTTGATTACGCAGTCAAGATTTAGAAAATAGTGCAAAATTCACCCGACTTCTCGCAGCTATCGACCTACCCATTCTGCGCATGCGCGAACTACGTCATAGTAGTCTACTTTCGAATTGAGGTAGAAATCGTACCGCTTCGCTTAGCTTCGTTTAGTTGTTTTCCATACGGTAAGCTTAAAGAAAAAGTTTATTTAGAATGCCATATATATATTGAATGCTTTATTTCTTATCAACGTTTAATCGATAAGTATTGAAACGTACGGGTATGCACTAGTGAATGCATGCACTCCTAAGTCGTCCTTCCGAATTTTCTCAGATCGGGGGGCTACTTTCTAGCATAGACTTATGTCTATGTTTTTAGACAGTGCAACGGAGAGAAAACCCATGGGTTCCGACAATGGGGAGCTACAGACATGCAGCTAGCCAACACACATTTGTTCACAACGAGCTTAATTATTTTGATGTTCAATGTGCAACAAGGTGGTAGCTATTTAGGAATGTTAAACATTATATGTACATTAACAAGATGGAACGTTACAGGTACCAATCTCCCAAATGTAACATAATAGTCCGTTTTGGGATATAAAACCCCAAATGTTTCAAGGAAAACACATAAACATTTTCATTCTTTATATGTACATAAAAATATATGCAAGACTATAAGTTTGAGTTAAAAGACAAGTCATATTTAATTTGCTTGAAAAACTATGCACATCTATGTTACATGTAACAATGTGTGATGGTTTTTGCCTATATTTTTTATTCAAGTTATTTCCATTTGACCCGACAGGGCTTAGCATGTGGGTGCCGTGAGTGTAGAGCGAATCAGGGAAAATAATAATCCGAGATTCCTCTGACTCTAACCCCCGCTTTTATATTGGGACGTCCCCCGCACATCCCAATATAAAAGCGGGGGTTATTGTCAGAGGAATCTCGGATTAGGAAAATAATTGTCACCAAAAAAAATATAGCTGTAAGTTTACCATTTAAATCATAATGTTAAGATATAATATATTTTGGCAATACATGTAGTTCTATATTAAAGAGGCAGTACAGCTGAAAACACATGTGTGAAAAACTTCAGATTTACCCATTGTATTGTTAGGAAATACAAAATAACGTTGATTGTGACAGTTGAAGTTCATAAAAATCCCTTTTGCATACATAATTAATGTAATTATGATCTTCCGGAAATTTAAGGTTCGTACAACTTATATCGTTTATTTGTACCACGTGGATTTTGATTGACAGTTATTGACACGTGCTGAAAACTACGATATCTTTGCCCGACTACGGTCATCATGGTATACGTGGTAAAAGGGACTCTCTAAACTGAACACATCATAACTTTCTCGATAATTTATTAAAGGTTTACCAATTTTAATTCATTTTAAAATTAACAGACATAAATATGTCAAATTATCCCTCAAGGGGCCTCACTTACAAAAATGAATTTAGGTTGTAGCAACTCCTATGGTAAACACGCAAAAAACATGCTTACAAAATAATAACTGTGGTTGTTTTAAAAGCTTTGAACAATTATTACCTTATTTTCTTTGCCAATTCAGTCAAGTAAGCAGGCCTACCCGGTCTCTTACACGCCATGCTGGTTTGTTTATAGTAAATACGCATGCGTAATGGTATAGAAAGTGGAATCCCGTAACACGTGGCGATGTATATATGTATAGGTTATACCTAATTATTAATTTTAATGAAATAATTAGATTTATTTCACGGAGAAATTTGTAATTTTCTGAAAGTTTATACATTTATGAGTAGAACAAAAATACCGAACCCGATCGGAAAATTTTTTCAAGTTGGTTTTTTAATAAGATGCGCCGTACTGTCTCTTTAAACAACCCAGGTAGAACACCTATGTTTACTTGGCTTAATTAATGCCCTTAGGATATATGGTCCTTATAGGTGTGTTTTTATGAAGGAAATCTATTGGTTTTTAAGTTTGTATAGGTTGGATTTATTGGTTGGTAGTTTTCCCTCCAAGAGTTCTTTGTACTGTTTTAAGCATTCTTCACATTGAAGCCTAAGAGACAAGACTCATATAGACATTTTGTAGTTGACATTATTTCATCTCATATAGGTAAGCTAACATTATTTATTTCTAACCATAACAGAAGTGCTAATATTTTATTAATAGTACATCTCTTGTAATTTAGCAAATTTAATATATCCTTTTGCACTTTATTAGCAAGAGCGATTGTTGAGTGAAAGAATATTTATTAAAGTATATTGAGCTTTGAGAATTGGAAGTAATACTAGTGAAAACCTTATTTTAAAGCAATTTGTATTTTTAATTAGTAATACTTATGGAAATATATATAATTTGTAGTCTGTCTCTGCTGTGTATAAAAGCGCACACTCATAGGGCGTGGGATTGCCCATTCTCATTCTCATATGAATGGTATTGATTATGTTTTTATCATTAATGTATGTCAAAAATAAAGACGTTTCTTAAAAAAACGCAAATATATCTGTACTGTAAAGCATTTTATAATATGTATGGATAAAATGTGTAATTACATGTATAATTACATATAAGAGTTATTGCCCTTTAATAAGAGTAAAATATTACCGTGTCTATAGTGTATTTTATACCTTAGCCTATTACTTACTATTGTTATTATTTCATTTCAGGGCATTTATTTATTCATTTATTTATTCATTTGTTATCATATCTGTAATCACAATATCAAATAAAAGGGATGTCTTGAACCTTATACAGTGTTTCGTATATGAAGAACCAGCACTGTTTCACAGTCACCAGAATACAGAGCCACGTTAATGGTTTCATTTAAATTTGGGTAAAAGTCAGGACTATTTTTTGGCCTTATCTATTATACTTAGCTGAAATCTTCAGCCTGACAAGCTGGAGAGACATTGTAAAGAATATATCTTGGAACTTTTTAGTTTAGGAATCGATAAGTTATATATGAATATTGAAAATGTAAGACAATTTGCTGCATAAACGGAACAAGTATTTAAATCCAATTTCTTGGACTTGCATTAATCTCTAAATAGGTAGTGTATTGGCAGTCTGTGGCAACACTGACGTGGGTTCGATTCCCATCACTACCAAATTACAATGAGATGAATGGATTTTTCCTTTAATTTTGGAAAAGAGAATTGTCAATTTGAATTTCATGCCTTAAAATAACAACAGGCTAACAGACAACTAAACAATTTATTGAAAATCAAATAAATAATATTAAAGCTCTAGTAACATAAAAATATTAATTTTTTTTGTATAGTGATGAATAGGTTAGAACTAAATACAAACTAATATATGTAGCATATTATATCCAGGTGGGATTTTTTTGTGTCACAAAATATGCAGAAATGTGGAAAATATGCAAGTTTTTGTATGTGTCAGTCATTTTCTTTGATTTAAAGTTTCTTTAGCAAACAATACCTTAGTTTCTGAGTAGTGAATATTTAGGGATGTAATAGTGATTGAGAAAAGGTGAAAATTAGAATAGATCATCACAAATATATATAGTATGTATATACTATTTTAGATATTGTTTTACCTAATGTTTTTTACTTTGTATATAATATCTATTCACATAATTGTAAGTGTAAGTTATTGTTGGCTTTCTTCTTTTATAATAATATTCATATTGCACATTCAGGGCCAGAAAGAGTTAATTTAAAACAAATTAAAAAGAAAAACTTTAGTGATGAATACTGGTACAGTATATTTCAATTCAATTCAATTTCTTTATCGACCAAGTAAGGGCCCTCATGGGGCAACATGAAGATTGTAGTAGATGTACAATTATAAACATTCAATAAACATATACAAGAGGGAAAGAGTTGGATGATTGAAAGAGCTAGGACAGACATGAACAATTAATTAGCATATACAGTCAAACTTCGTTATCTCGAACTAGATGGGATTGTTTAAAAACTTCAAGATATCCAAGTATTTGAGATATCGAGGGTAAAATATTTAAAAAAAATATGTGGTTGGGACTTACAAATCACTTCGACATATCCATTATATTTGAGATATTAGACTAATAGTGTTTGAGATATATCAAAGTTCAACTGTATATGTAATATGTATGTTAATATACTCAATACATATATGTATATTTATAAATTATATTAAGCACTCTTACATAGATATGTCAAAATGCATACAAATCTGAAATAGTTTATCACTAAAAAAGTATTTGACTCAGAAATACAAATTAAGGCAATGCCTTTTGTAAAAATTTTCCAAGAGAGTTTAATATATCTAATTCTTCACATTTTAAAACCAAAAATAATTTTTGTTTATCTTGCATACTAGTAAAATGTTTTAGTTAACATGAATTTAAAACAAACAGTTCCTCTCTTGCTTTTGTGAATTTGCTACATTGGATAAGAAAATGCTCTTCATCTTCAATTTTATTAAGTGTACAATTTTTACATACCGGTAATCTTTCTGTTCTAGGTGTGTTATTATATCTGGCCAATTCTATGAGAAGTATGTGTGCTGATATACGCAGTCTACAGATTGGCTTTTTGTATTTAACTTGGTTGGTAAGTGATCAAATCTTCTGAGAAGCCATTTGGGCTTCACAGGATTTGATCACATGACCAACCAAGTTCATATCCCAGTGAACGTTTAATTTGCAGTTTATTTCTTAAATGAATTCTCACGGTGGTCAATACAAGTTTTATCCATATATTCCTTAAGTACATGCAATGCTATTAATTGCACTATATTTGCATGTGACCGAGCTTAGTGCACTGATATATAATATACTAATTAAATAGTGCACGTTTCATACTGGACCGGTTTTACAAGTCTTATACTTTTAATTATATTGTATACACTTATTCAGGTAGTCCGTCCATAACTCATAAATTTTAGACTTTATAATAAATGGAATTATATGACTTTATTATACCTCTACTTATTTTTCATTATATAAGAGTAGTTCCATATATTTTGCGGATTCCCTGAAAATTGCCGTAAACAGACTGATTCCTTGCAAAACAAATAGGTGCGTTGCGTCAGTTCGATAAACTAATACACATCTATTCAAAACACTTAGTACATGTAATTCCTGTTAACCGAAGGAAAAAATTCAAAATATTCTGAACAAAATCATGAATATTTAAGAAATGAACTCAATGTCTACCCAAGTTATACGAGTATAACCTGGGTTGGGGCAGTTTACGCTTTATAATCCACGAAGCGGATTATAAAAAAGCGTAAATTGCTCCAACCCAGGTTATACGAGTATAACTTGGGTAGATATTGAGTTCATCTCTTATAATTTAATTATCTGTAATTTACTGTACAAATTGAGTGCGTTTTACTTTTTGAAATGATATTAATCTGTTCGAAATTCAAACATAACATCAAGCGGATTAGTACCTTTTTGACGTTGGTGCATTGTGACGTGCAAACCAGGTTATACACGTATAACTATATTTTTCTATCCAATCAAATGCCGCGTTAGAATCAGAATTAAATTATTCATAATTGTATGATTGAATTCTAGTTGCAAAGTCCTTTTTGATTGGCTATATACTTATTCATCTTTATCGTATAACATAACTTGCCTATTGTCACAATACGACACGCGTGCAATTTAATTTTATTTACTTTGACGTTATATTAATTATTACTTGTTGGATACACAAAGAATTATGTTAACTTGAACTTTTTCTGATTGGTTGTATCGGTATAATAAAACAGTTAAAGTATAGCATTGAGGGAGTCAGCAAGATTCCAGTTCCCCTCAAGAAAACCTTGGCTATTTCCCTCGGCTTCGCCTCTGGAAATAGACTTGCTATCGGGGAACTGGAATCTTGCTGACTACCTCAATGCTATACTTTATTTGTATAATAATGACCATAATGTTATAAGACATATGCCAAATACTAAAATTTCACCCAAAAATTTTTATGATTTACTGAAGGTATGGGATATAACCTTCTCTTCAATACATGCTTCCACGCTGCATGAAAATGTTGACGTCTTCTGCATTGAAATAAACCAAAAAAAAGACTATCTAAACAGAAAAATCTTTTTATTTCATTATATTCAACAGTTTTAAAGCATTATATCATTCTTAATACAATTTATTTTCCTTAACATTTAAAAAAAAAAATAAAAATTCATCAAATTACCTCCCTTCCAAAAATAAAAAACATAGGTAATCACATATAACAGATAACAAAGCTCACTGAGACGAGGCATCACCTTTATGAGACCACCTTTATCATATTATATTAAAATCAGTTAATGATCTTAGATATTCATGGATAATGTAGTATCGTAAATCATATGTTAAAAAATTGTTTAATAGTCATGTTGATACAATGTTTTACAATACACTTATATAAAATACAATGTTTCATATAATTTATCCATATGATACAATATAATACTATAATATATTATGTTACAATGTTATATTGTAACATATGATAAGACATCGTATCAAGATATGATATGATATCATTAAAATAATGGTATTGTATCATGTTATACATTATTGTATTTGATTACATAAAACACTATCATAAAATAATATATAACACAATATATTATCATATAATTTCATATCGCATTATAAATCACAATATTGTAATGACACTATATTATATTGTATAACGTATTGTATGATATCATTTTTTTAAATAATGATATCACATATTGTATTGTATCATATATGATACATAATATGTATCGTAAGATACAATATCATTTGATACAATAATATATTATATTATAAAATATCATTTTATACAATATCGTATCTTATGATAAAATATTATATATATAGAATCTCTCTAATAATTTGCGATGGTATATGATTTTTATCCAACGAGTTATGTGTTTTCTATCCCCGAGCCTTGGCGAGGGGATAGAAAACACAATGAGTTGGATAAAAATTATATACATGTACCATCGCAAATCATGAGTGATTCTTTTTTTCACATGTTTTACTACAAGTTAAACCTCAATCTTTTGTTAAACCTTAATCTTTCTGTAAACATTATAATGATTGTGAGCTGCACAACACATTCACTACAAGATGTCAACAACTTTACACATGGAAAAAAGTTCCTTGAAGACTAACAAACATTTCATTTTCTGGCATATTTTTATCAATTTATAAAAAAATAAACTGAAACAGCATTAAATGCTGCACATAGTTAACTCTACGCTTTTCAACTTAATTATTTTGTTACTTTTTCATTCTACGTCAATAATCTGCCTAAAGCTACGTAACGTTTAATTATGACGTCACGTGGCAGAACACACAATGGAATATCAACAATTTATCCAATGCGTGATATCCACCGTATATTGAGATAAATATGTGGTAAATTCCAATATTATACGAAACTATATCATGTGATAGTGATACTACTAAAATCATTAAACTATGTGCTAAAATTTCATTTTCAGTTATATGTTGCTGAGTTTTTCTAATTACATGTAGCATTGACAGGGGTTTTACATCTTCAATAGCATTATGTGGTCTGAAGAGATTTCACCAAAAAATCCCTCTTGTAGTCAGGCTGTCCTGGGAAAATTTTACGGAATAGAAAAAAGGAATCAATACAAGCATGAACTACAGAATATAAAACATCAAGTAAATGACAATATCATGCTGCACCAACTAGAACTGGAAAGTCAAATCTTCTTCCATTGTGAGCAATCAACACAATACTGGTAACTTCTTCAGCCAATTGAAGAAATCCCTGAAGCCATCACCTATACCAACTGCTTTCTTTCTTTCTCCGTTGACCTTGAACTCTCCAGCTTCATGACATAATCCAGTGACTCTTGATGCCTCCTCAGAGATGGACATTTTCGGAAAGATGTAGGCGGTGAATGTTTTTATCTGATCCAATCTCGTTCGCAGATAACTGAGAGGGGGAATACATGTCCTCGGACTGAAAATAGAAATATTATATATATGACATTTTTTAGCTTTATACAAATATTTTTTATTCTGAATGAAACAAGGTATACTGTGTGGAAAACAGCTATTAATTCAATATTGTCTTCAAGACCTCTCTTGTTTCCTCGATTCTTGGTGAATATATACTTCAAACATTTCTATAAGTGGTTAATCATTGTCTTGCTAATCTTTACAATTTTCTGATAATTATATTTTACAATACAACTGTTTCCCTATATTCTTGACAACATGGTTTTTATCAAGACATTTCTTCATATTTATACCAAGTTCACTTCTCAGGCTTGAGATCATAGTATTGTCCTCATCTCCCTCCAAGATTTCTACAGGAGTACCATTTTCATTCAGTTCCTTCTCTCCAGAGACACCACTAACATTCTCCATCAGTCTCGTACTACGTGAATGGTTTTTCGTGCATCAATGAGGATGTACTTTCATCCCAGGATGCCTCGTTTCCAGCACTTATAAAAACACCACAGGTCCGATGTAAAACCACAGCTTTGACAGCCTTCTTTCCGTACTTGAAATTGGACATGAAGAATGTGTGGGCTGTAAAACGGTACAATTTTAAAAAATAACTGATGAATACTAAATTTCACATCTTACATAGATTGTAGAGAAATATTCATGCTGCATGTAACTACTTGACTTACATGTAAGGCTATCAAAACCTCTTTTATGTCAACTGCACAAGTCATCCCTGACCCTGAAGGATGATTAACTATAGTTGATAGACTGTCTGTATCTCTTCTTTCAACATCATGGATGCTTGTATTACTTGCTTTTGGGGTATCATGCAAATCAGTGGATCTTTTCTTAAAGCTTGCAAACTTTTCACTGAAATTTAATCAACAAAAATCACACCCCTCAGTCTGATGATTGCAAAATATAAAACATTCTAAATTCTTTTTAAAATACATAATCTTTTATTCAAGATATTAAAATACCATAATATAATTTGTGCTCACATACTTATAGTGAAAGGTGATGCATCTGTAATACAGATACTCCTACTTCTTCTACTTCTGGTCCCTTGTGCTCCCTAGCTGACAAGGATTCGTCAATGCCTACATCTCTGAAATAGAATTTGTCCATTTAAAATTGAAAAAGTACATTAATCCTGAGCAGAAAAATGCAATAAAGTTTGTTTTGGATTTCACTTTAAACTACACACAAAACAATTATTCATTTTAATTTTTTCAGTACTGTTTGAGGAAAATCATAAAACATGAAAGTTAGGATGCCAATTTTGTAACTATGCTGATTGATATATCCTTTTCAAAGTATCTGATTGTTCTGTTAAATGTGGTTTATTTTGATTAATTTGATTCAATGATTCAACATGTAATATGCAAATGAAATCTAAGAAAACTGCATGCTGTATAGAATATTTGTTTTTTGCTAACTTGCATTAAGTCATATTAGTTAAACTATTTTTCCCAAAAGAGCAATTTGTCAATGAAATATTCCCAATTGAATAGGTAAAGGACCCTGTACCAAAAAGGTTTAATTGCATGAGCCCTGACTGCATGTGTATACACGTGTTTCTTTGAATATTGATCAGATATTTAAAAATATAAAATGTGTGTGCATATGTGCATGTAGACTACAGCTATGCATTCATAATAATACACATAAATTCGTTCATAACAAAGATGTGTGAAACACATTTATTTTCCAGATTAAGAAGTAGTTTTATGTTATATGTTTTGCCCCTTTGATCCCTGATACATAAATATATGATATTATGGGTGTATTTGTAGGAATATTTAACGTTTGCTGTTTGTTTCCTTCCTTTGTGCGTGTACACGTGCATAGACTACGTTATTTTAATGCTCGTTAATTATTTATAGTATAATTAATCGATAACTGTATTACTACTGGAAAACTTGACTTACCTTTAATTCTAAAGTGAAAGAAGGGTTGCGCATGCGCAAACATTTGGAGAAATGTTCCGATCAGATTTTCGGATGACCTCGGAAGCTTTGGGCCAAACGTGGGGTAGGTCGATAGCTGCGAGTAGTCGCATTCATTTACTACCCCCCCCCCCCATCCCTCTTGACAGTTGAATTTAGTTCCAGTCCGTCCCTTCAATCATTCTGTTAAAGGGATATTCTTCGGTTTCTTTAACATATCCCATTTTATTGAGAAACAAAGATGCATTTTCCAATCCCTCTCTGAAATAATCCGATCGTAAAAAGATAGCTGAAGTGATTTCCGCGGTCAACTGAATTAATGACAAATCACTTGTATATAAAAAAAGGTATATTATTTATCTAACGATCACAAACAACAATACAATCAGGAGTACACCTTAGCGTGGCTTCTCTGGTGAAAATCCCGGGAAAAAGAGACAGAAGCCCGCGAAAAGGACGCCGAGCCCGATAAAAATAAACCGGAAGTTAACCCCCCCCCCCCAAATACACTACATTCCCCCCCATTTTGTGGAGGAATGTCCCAATTCCGACCAGAGAAACCACCAAAGTTACAAAAATAAACATTAAACGATATACAATATACACATTTAACCAGTACGCAAAACAATTAACACAGTTCATATAGAAAGTCCAGGATGGCCCCTCCAATTCCCGTCCTGTCGAGGTCCTGGCTCTTCTTCCTCCACACGTGTGTCCCCTAGTGATGTTCCTCTGGGTGGCATTCCATGGATCATGGCACCGGAGCGTCCTTTAATAGTTGGCGAACAGAGCATTAAAGTTAAGTTTTTCCGCCAGCATCGCCAAACTCACCTGGCGGATCTCCGTCACCCCGCGGTACAAATACCCTATTTGCCCCGGGGTAATTTCCCTGGGGACTGCCCTCAAGAGAGTGCTATATACCTAACCTTAATGCTGAAGTCCTGAACCCTTATTCAGCCCCTTAGTCCCCAAAGCCTACTCTCCTACCAGGGTGCAGTCAGGGCAATAGTATGTTGACAATTCCCTGACCTCCTCCTCATCCCTACCCACACAGATGGGATGGAACCAATCTTTACATTGGTCACATTGAACCATAAGACCCACGGGAGTTTTGGTTTTACACACACAATACTCATATCGTTTGCGTTTACCACCCCGTCTCTTGCGCCCCTGGCTCCCCGACGCCTGTAGCTGTTGTGATGTTTTCGGGACAACCCGAGACCGGCTCCGAGTTCCCATAAACGGCGCATTTATCGGATTATCGGTCTTTGGCACCACAGATTCTCCGCCACGTTTGTCATTTCTCTCTGGTGGCGTCTGTTTCGGTTCCTCCCCTGCGGGTTCTACAGTGACGCGCGTACGGGCCTGATAGTCGCGTATCCACTTGGGCAGTTCGCGTGCCTGACAGATTTTTAGCTTGTCGTGGTGCAGGATTAGCACATCTCGGCGAGTTCGCACCTCATAGATGGTGTCAGACTTCACGGCTATTACTACCCCGGGGCCCAGCCATACCGACTCTACTTTCTTGCCCGCGTTACGGCGCCAGTAAACTAAATCCCCTACTTTATACTGCCGTTCGCGAATGTGAAGATCGTAGTCTCTCTTCATCGACTTTTGAGCTGCGCGCAATTTTGCTCTGGCCAACTCGTGGGACTCCCTGAGCATTTTTTCTAAATTTGCCACATAGGTGGACACCTCTCCCTCCCCCCCATTTTGATCTGATTCCCCCGGGGGAGGCCTAAATTGCAAAGTTACAGGACTATTCACTTCGCGTCCTAGCATTAGGCGGTTTGGGGTATATCCGGTATGTCTATTTACCGCAGATCGCAATGCACCCGCTAATATACCCAAATGCTTGTCCCACGATTTGACTTGATTGTCTACGTAACAACGGACTGCGTCCATCAGGGTGCGGTTATACCGCTCAACCTGACCGTTGCCGGAGGGTCTATACGGGGTCGTACGCGACTTATGAATCTGCAGAAGGCTACATATCTTTCGGAACAACTCACTTTCAAAATTTCGCCCCTGATCCGTAAAAATTTCGAAAGGGTACCCAAACCGAACAAAGAATTCCATGATTGCAGCTCGAGCTGTTACCTCAGCCGTTTGTGAGGGGAGTGGCACACACTCAACCCATTTCGTGAAACTGTCCACCATCATCAAGATGTACTCATTCCCCGCCTCCGTGCGGGGAAGGGGTCCCAGAAAATCCAAGTGTACCTTTTCCATGGGGCTGCCCGCCTGGTAACTCTTAAGGCCAGCGCGTGACGGCAGAGGACCACGCTTGTTACGACAGCAGGCGTCACATGTAAGTACATAAGTTTTAATGTCCGTCCCCATTTTCCACCAATAAAACATTTCTCTGGCTTTTGCCTTTGTGCGCTGCACCCCTTGGTGACCAGAACTAGGGATATCATGGATGGTAGACATCACCTCATGCCGTAAACTACTCGGAACCAAGAGCCTATCAGGGTCAGGAGGACTAACTCTCCAGATAACTCCCTCCTTATCCATTCTAAACTGCCCCCGCTCCAGATAGTAGCACTTTTCCTCAGGCCCTGACAGGATAAGCTCATTGTCCTGAGGCACACTTCCTGACTCCAGGAACCCTACCAGCCAGCGGAAAGCCGGTTCATCCCTCTGTTTACTTGCTAGCTCCTCTGGACTATATGAGGACAGAGAAATACCTTCTTGGTCTGATACCTCATCCGATGATTCAGGGCCTACTCCCAACAATTGCCTTATTGCCCGACCTGATGGCCCACATGCCCCATCAACCACAACCTCGGGCTTGGTACACTCCTCAGAAAACACCACCATGCACACCCTGGGGACCGGACTTTCTCCTAAACCCACACCCTCATATGACTGCTCTAATGGCCCCTCACTCAGGAACTCACGGCAAGCTGAAGGCAATCCAACTGGTGAGGGTGGAGCTTCAGGAAACCCCGTCTGCATGTTCTCCTCTGAGAACAGGGATGCAAGAGGTATCACATCGTCTACCTCCCTCGAGAAATCCTGCCATCGCTCATGTGCACGCCGGCAGTAGTGACAACCACCACACGGCAAATCCTTAAGCGCAACTGTCAGGCCCAAGGGCCCACACGGCTGAATCACATCTCGAGAGAGAGCGTCCGCATTAAGATGCTTTTTGCCGGGCCGGTGAATGATGGTCATGTCATACTGACTGAGTTCCTCCAGCCACCGCGCTATTTGCCCCTCTGGATGACGAAAGTTAATTAACCATGTCAAACTGTGATGGTCTGTGCGCACGGTAAACTTGCGGCCAAGGAGGTAATGTCGGAACTGACGGGTAAACCTAACGACCGCAAGCAACTCCTTACGAGTAGTGCAGTATCGACGCTGTTCTGCAGATAACACGGAACTTGCATACCCGATGGTTCGCTCGCACCCATCCTGAACTTGACACAGTTCCCCGCCAATGGCGAGGTCTGAGGCGTCAGTGTCTAGAATGAAGTGCCCCTCCTGGGTCGGAATGGCCAATACTGGGGGGCTAGTAAGACACGATATCAGGTCTCGAAAGGCTTGTTCCTGGTCACTGTTCCACTGGAAGGCAGCTTTGCCCGTTATGGCATACAGCGGGGCCGCAATTTCTGAAAAGTGAGGGATAAAGTTCCGGTGGTAGTTCGCAAAGCCTAAGAATCTTTCGACCGCCTTTGTATTTACGGGCCTCGGCCAGTCTCGAACTGCTTCAATATATTGGTCACCCATTTCAACACCCTCCGAGCTCACCGAGCGGCCCAGAAACTCAACTTTTTGCCGGAAGAACTCGCAGTTCTTAGGCTTGAACTTAAGGCCATATTGACGGAATCTCTCGAATACTTGACGCAAGTTGTCAAGATGAGCTTGCGTTGACTCCCCAAGAATGAGAACGTCGTCTAGGAAGGCGAGAGCTATCTTCCAATTTAACCGGTGAAGAACAAGATTGATAGCCCGGGCAAACGTTGCCGGAGCATTGCAGAGGCCAAACCCCATTCTGGTGAACTCGAAAAGCCCATACTTAGTTATAAAAGCCGTCTTTTTTCGATCCTCGGGGTTGACCTTAATCTGCCAATACGCAGCGTTGGCATCTAGTTTTGAAAACCAGAGGTTGCCCGCTAGCGTGTCGAGACACTCCTCGATGAGTGGAAGCGGGTAGGTATCCTTAACCGTCACCTTGTTAAGCGCCCGATAGTCGACGCACCACCGAACCGAACCGTCTTTTTTCCTTATCAACACAGGGGCGGCGGCCCAGTCTGACGTGGACGGTTGTATTACTCCCGCAGCCAGCATACGGTCTAAATGGCCCTCTTCCTCTCCTTGGAAGACCGCTGGAGTCCTGCGCATGCGTTGCTTAATAGGCCGTGCCTCTCCAGTCTCGATGTGATGCTCGATAGCGGTGAACTCGCCCAGGTCTAGGTCACAAACGGCAAACACATCTGAATATAGTGTTATAAGTCGCACCGCCTCATCGTGCACGTCGGGCGGTGCATTGACCCGGATGTCCTCGAGTAACCCCTTGATGTGTGCGGGTGCTTCTGAAGAACCCTCCATTCTGACCTGTCTTACCGGCGCCTTTGGAATCCCTGCTTCGGTCGCAGGAGTCGCGGTTGCTACAAGCTGACCCTGCCGAAAAATGTGCGCCCGCTGCGTAAGGTTCATGAGACACAACTTACCCCTCGTTCCGGACGGGTTAAATGACCTTGAAGGAATCACCCCTACCGGAAATTCATCTATGGGCTCAAGAATAAAGTCAGGGATCTCATTGGTTATCTCGCAATCAATCACCCCCACTGACAATGGAGGTAGACGCACGCGACGTACCGAGACAGCTTGCACGGCGGGAGAGTTTACCTTAAACATGGGCTGTATTGTCAGACTAGCCCCGACGCGGAACTCTCCTGTGCTGCAATGCAATTGTACTCCATGTTCCTGCATAAAATCAATGCCCAGGAGCATTTCATCTTGAAGTGGGGCAACATACACTAGATGTCTTAACTGGTTCCCCCCTATTTCTATAAGAGCATTACCTAGAGAACCCACCGCCATGGTTGCCCCGCCCCCGGCGAGGTTAACATCGATACTAGTAGAGATTTCAGGACGCGGAGACATTTTATCATAAACCCGCTTTGCTATAATTGTGATCTCAGCTGCAGTATCGACCACCGCGCTCACCAGGACACCATTGACTTTGATCGGTATGCGCCACGCACTTTCCCCATAGCCAAGGCCCCCCGACCTAACCGATGGCACAACTCGAGTGGCCGCCCCCACTGTGGGAGTATCTGAGAAATGCACCTGTCTGCCATCAGCCTGTTTACTAGTACGTGGGCCCTGCCGATGTGATGATTCAGACCGTGGTCGGTTTGGGCACTCCCTCCGAAAATGCCCCTGCTGATTGCATGCATAGCACACCCCAGACCCCCGCTGACGGCTGCGAGGACTAGATGGAGAACCCCCCTGAGCCCCCATGGGTATTGTGTTCCCCCTGTTAGTAGTCAAGCTAGAGCGTGCAGCGGACTCTGGTCTTGGCGGAACATCATGCATCATTGAGCCATAGGACTCGCTACGCGGTGCCGGTGAGGGAGATCTCGACTGCTCCCCACCAGACAACTGAGCGTCTCGCGACACGGAATGTACTCCCCTGCGCCGTGGCGCAAGAGCTTGTCGGCTTAATTGGTATGTCTTGACCCTCCGCACAGCTTCGTCCACAGTGACCGGAGGATTATCAATCAGTTTCCGTCCGGCTCGCGGATCCTGGCAGCCCATCGCGAACCGTAAGACTGCCTGCTCTTGGAGCACTTGTCCCGGGACCCTCGCCCCTAGAGCACGCTGCGCGACCTCCATAACCCGGTCCCCCCATTGCTCTAAGCTTTCCTCGGGCCCCTGGGTCATGGCGTTAAACTCTACCTGAGACGCAGCTTGAAGTGTGCCCTTTCCGAACCGCTGCTCAAAGCGCGAAGCGAGTTCCCCAAAGCTCATTTCTTCCCCCCGCGAGGAGAGAATATGGAAGTACTTTAGTGCAGGGCCTTCGACAGATACACTAAGGGCCAACAAGCTGTCGTCATCTGTCCACCCGTAGTACCTTGCTAAGGTTCTGAACTTGGCGTAAAACAACCCCCACTCTAGACTACCATTGTACCTCAGACTTTTGGCCTCAGCTGGGATGTTCCGCCCTGACCGCCCCCAACTACTGCTGGAGGTCGAGGCATTCCCCACCGGCCTCCCCGGAGTCCATATTGACACGTTCTCCCTAACTGATGGATAAGCCGACCTAGCATGACTATCCGCGAGGGAACTCATAGGTGCCGGAGTACTAAAAGTGACATTGTACCCCACCGGATTCTCAGGGTGATCCCTACTGTACCCCTGCCCCAGGGATGATTGCGAGTGGCTATGGGTTCCAGAGGGCGCCGACCTGGAATGCGTACCTCCCCTGCGAGATGGCAGATTTTCAAGTACAGGCGTGTCTGAGACTGCCCCACCATACAATGGTTCCCCCCAGGGCACGGCCCCCTTACTCTGACGGGTATGGGCCCCGACATGGCTGTCCGAGGCATGGTTTCCTCCACTGCCTCCAGCACCCCCCGGGTCTGACACTACAATCCTTTGGTGTTCCCCATACCCGCTAGTCTCGACACCTGGCCGCTGCCTCTCAATCTGTCCCTGCCCAGGAGAACCACCCCCATGAGGAGAAATCTCCCCCATGCTACCGGGCGTCACCCGAGCAGTGCTCGCAGTATTTACAACCCTGGGAACACTAGCATCCGCCAGAGGATGCCCGGTGTTTACAGTCCCTTGAACCCCAGACGAGCTCATCCCTGCCTCAGGAGGCAGATTGTCATGTGCATTATCCCTGGGGCTTGATCCCTGAGAGCGAGCTCCCCCCAAGGACCCTGACATCCCCACCAACAGTTGTGTAATCTGGGCTAGCTGGGACTCTATAGCCCCAACCCGTACCTGCAACTCAGACACACCTTGGTCCCCCCTGGCAGATCCAATGTCTGGCGATTTGCCAGGCCCTGCTGTTCCCAACACACCCCTGTTTTCCGTGACCCCATTCCCACTCGCCCCCTGGGTAAAGGACATGTCTACCTCACCTACCACAGTACTAGTATCATCCACCATCCGAGCGTGGGGAGTGCTGTACACTGGGGGCCTAAATGGTGTGACAAACCCAAAGAGCTGGTCGAATCTGTCGGGTACAGGGCCCTCCATAGCACCCATGTCCCTCCCTTGGGCCCCAGCTAAGCCAGCCGGCTTAACTCCCTTGCCCCCCGGGACACCCATGCCACTCGACACTCGAGGTTCACCCCTGCCCAGACCAAATGACCCATGCTCTCCCGCCATTCTGTCCCCAGTCAAAAATCACGTGTTTGAACAACAGTAGTTCTACCTAATCACCCACTACACAACAATTGAATACACACAAAATCACTAATTTACATGAGTAAAAGAACACAATAAAACTTTACATGAAAACTTTAACCTTTAAAAAATAAATTTAGCAAAATGTCGACATGGCCGAACCGCGCGGTGTCCCCTGGGCACCGCGCTGGTCCAAACTGACCGCCAGAAATCCTACCGGCGACGCCAATGAAGTGATTTCCGCGGTCAACTGAATTAATGACAAATCACTTGTATATAAAAAAAGGTATATTATTTATCTAACGATCACAAACAACAATACAATCAGGAGTACACCTTAGCGTGGCTTCTCTGGTGAAAATCCCGGGAAAAAGAGACAGAAGCCCGCGAAAAGGACGCCGAGCCCGATAAAAATAAACCGGAAGTTAACCCCCCCCCAAATACACTACATAGCCATCGATGCATAGTGCCATCGCCATAGTATACTATGTCAACACATCTGCGTTGCCGATTCGATCACAGGAGTCGGCGATTTTATCAATTTGTTGTAAATAAATGAGAAACAGGCAAAATCCTACCAGTGAGCTTCGCGAGCGTAGCGTAGCTAGCCGCTGTCACAACACCCACGCAGAGGACAGACAATTTGAGAGAGAGAGAGAGAGAGAGAGAGAGAGAGAGAGAGAGAAATTTTGAGTTTGTGATATCTTGATGTATTATTAAATGAAAATAAATAAAATAAAATAAATAAATAAAAATAAATTTATAAGTACCCAATGTTATTTGAAATATTTACCCGATGTATCAAACTTGTTTATATGTTTAATGAATCATTACTCAGCAAACAAAATGAATTGTTCTTTAGACGCTTACTTACTATCGCCACTTTCTTCCTGTTTTGCAATAAAAAAAATTACGTTTCTAACATGCATCACATATAATAAAACACATATATTAGAACCATTTTAACAAGAGCTTGGACTTTGGGTAGTTGTGTCAAACAGCAATATGACGTAGGCCTGTCTATTTCATCGTTAGTCACTCAGACATTGCTCTTTGGAATCAAGGAGATAGAGTTGTCTTGGCTTTTGAGCTAAGACTACCCAATTGGTGCATATTTCGCTTGAAACCGCATTAAGGGAATCGTACTTGGTGGGGGTAAATAGAACTATTTTAAGAAGAGCTTGGACTTAGGGTTCTTGTGTCAAACATCACTGTCTACATACATACATACATACATACATACATACATACATGCACGCACGCACGCACCCACGCACGCACGCACGCACAAACACACGCACACCTGCATTGAAACATGAAATATAACTACACAATGAAACTGGAGCGGTCACACTCCTGATATAATTTATGAAAGATTAATATTACTACACAATGTTATTAACAGTTCATGGAACGGTCACATTTCCGCCCCCGATAGAAACACTCCTGATATAATTTATGAAAGATTAATATTACTACACAATGTTATTAACAGTTCATGGAACGGTCACATTTCCTCCCCCGATAGAAACACTCCTGATATAATTTATGAAAGATTAATATTACTACACAATTTAATGTTATTAACAGTACATGGAACGGTCACATTTCCGCCCCCGATAGAAACACTCCTGATATAATTTATGAAAGATTAATATTACTACACAATGTTATTAACAGTACATGGAACGGTCACATTTCCGCCCCCGATAGAAACACTCCTGATATAATTTATGAAAGATTAATATTTATACACCTAAAGATGATACAGATACATGTATTAATAATGCTCATAGGAGTCTAGTTCTTCTCGGATCTTTTTTGGAATATGTCCTGAAGGTGTAAGCTTAAAAGCTGAGGACCATATTTGTTGTTTGTTGACTTCCTCTGTCCATGCCTCATGCTTTCCTCGCGTTCCTGGAATTCTTCTCTTGCATGGAGTCCAGGCGGTAGTTCTAGAACCTTTGTACCAATGCACTGTGAAGTGGTCTCCATCTACATTGACTACTTGGCACAGCTGCGGCCACTCGCCGGCATATTTTGGTATGTCCACCAGGACGAAGTCGTCATTACTGATAGGCCTGGGTTTTGTAGCGGTAGTGCCTTTTCCGATAACAACCTTTTTTAACAAAACATTATTTTTAGAAAGTTCTAAAATGCATTTTTACAATAACATGAATAATAAATATCAGGTTCTTAGCAATTTAACTTACTGGTGGTATGGGGATTTCTTCATGTAAATCAAATGTGAAGGGATCCCCTAACTCTTCTTCGTTTGCATGTGAGTTTTTCTCTGTAATGTAAGATTAGTTTTTAAATTCTGGGTTCTTTTCCAAATGAAAACAAAAAAGGCAAGTAAAATGGGTTTGAATAATGCCTATCGAATCGGACATATGGGGAACTTAAAAATAAAAAAAAAAATCCTATAACCACCAATTCAATTACATGTGTAAATCTAATTAGCAGCACGGATTTAAGCGAAATATATCTGTTATCAAAGTAAAATTTCAGCTTACTTCGTTTTTCTGCCGCCAGGTCCTCAAATGGCCATGATGGATTGGTGTCTAGAATAACAAAAAGTATAATAATTTATGATATTATGTGATCAAATACAATAATGTATAACACGATACAATGTCATATCATATGTTACAATATCATATTTCATCATTATTTATTACAGTATTTTATTGTATTATATGATATATATTGTAAGTATAATAGGATGCAATATCGTATTTTATATTATTGTATTGAATAAACATTGTATCATATAATACCATATGATATGAACATATGTTTTTTATACAATTTTTTAACATATGATATAGTTATACGATATTGTGTCAAAACAGTGTCCATGTATATCCAAGATCAATATTAACTACACTGTATGATTTTCATATAATATGATAAAAGTGGTCTCATAAAGGTGATTCCTCATAAAGGTGATTCCTCGTCTCGGTGAGCTTTGTAATCTGTGATTACCTATGTTTATATATTAAATGTGCCTAACATGTACTTACAGTATAACCAAAATGTGCTTTCATCTTTAAGTAAAGATATGCCTTAAGCATACTTATGATTGTACCTGAAATGAACCTACTTGGTGCCAAAATTATGCCTACCATGAAATTGTCTTGTGTACAGATGTGCCTAAAGTATACCTATAATAGTACCTCAAATGAAACTGGGTGCCAAAAATATGCCTTTGTCCAAATTGTACTAAATCTATGTGCTGCTTTTAAAGAGTACACATTAGGTATACTCAATATGTGTGTAATTGCTAGGCACATATTAGTACTGCTTATTTAACATACCCGCATCATGCTTTTTCTGTACTTTTTATGTGCCCTTATTTTTTGTCAAAAAGAAATAAACTTTTAAAAAACATGACTATGTTGCACTTATTTTTGGAATAAGTACCAAATTGGCATGCCTAAAATGTGCAAATTTGGAACCATGGTGAATAAATGGTTCCAAACTTGCATACTTTAGTTATGCTTTTTTGGTACCTGAATTTTTAGACAAAAAGAATGCCTATAATGTAATATTTTTGGTATTCATGCATGACTCTAAATTGACAAAATTCAAATTTGAATATTACGTTAAATCCTTCTCGGAGCCTTATAAACTTGAGGTGGAATAACACATCATCACAAAATGGCCGACCTCTGATCGAAACGACATTTCGTTTTATTAAAATGATTTTATCGGCGGCAACCTGTTCATTTCTACTAGCCGAGTGGATAAAGTGTCGGCCTTGTGATCTGTTCATCCCGAGTTCGAATCCCGCAGGGGCTTTATTTGTTACTGAATCGAATTTTTTAGATATTCATTTTTTATCCCAAAACTGCAAAATCTTCACTTATTTGACATATGTACAGTTTATTTATCAATACATGTATATCTTTTATAATCAAATAATTTACTGTTAATTTAAGTGGCTTTTTCCAGGTGTGTTATTCCACCTTAAAGAATTATTAAAGACGCATAGGACTGGTGTTTATCCCCAGTTTTGGTGGTGTTAAGTGAAGGAAAGTAATTTAATCCCCTGGGATGAGACACCAGTCCATTGCAGGTTAACTCCCAGCATTAGTCGGTACCAGCTGGACAGACTGAGACAATGTACATTATTATACTTTCATGTTAAATACTGAAAGCTGATTGGTTTAGACGAAGTTGACAATCCGTTCTCATGGTGTCTTCCCACTTAGCTAAAATTCTGAATTTTCTATGGGTGACTGATTTTAGCTAAGTGGGAATGGTGCACAGGTAAGGGTGTCAAAGATCAAAGGAAATTAATTACAGGTGAATTATAGTCTGTTCTATTATTGACCTTAGGTAAATATATAATAAAATAGAAAAAATAACAGATTTTTAAGATTATGTTAAAAAAATTAATTGAATGTAATATATGAAAATTGTAATCATTAAAAAAAAAAGGTTTGTTTTATGATTTATCTTAGGTAAATTTTGAGCTATGAGAAAGTAATCACACACATCGTTGCATTAACGGGGCATGTACGTCACGTTTCTAGGCATTTCTAATGATCAACCAAACTTTGAGATCAGTGGTAGAGTTATAAGAAAGATACAGAGCTCACAATACTCTATTATGTAAACAAGGCTCGTGCCATGTTTTTGTTGACATTGGTTCAATATACCGTAAAAAGGTTTTTTTCAGCATTTATAACTTATTTTGAATATCATACACATTTACTGCCATGTGTTGTTTATTTAGGCAATTGCTTAGTGTAAACCATAGTTTATAATGAATACAACATAGAACAAATATACAATGATAAATAATTAAGCAAGGATTCGGACACAAGTAAACACTTATATTAATCCGTTTCCTTATATATAATTTACAAATTTTAGATCATTGATGTGCCGAGGTTGGAATGTCTTTGTAAACATGTTTATGAAAAATTAAAGGCTAAACTAACAGTGTGTTTGAAAAAATGCGTTAAGGGAAAAAATAATATGCCAGGTGAGTAAAATAACAGAATGGATGTAGGATGTGTGATAAATTTGTGTTTGAAAACGCTTTGATGCTGAAATGAATTTGTAAACTGCTTTGAAATTTGTTTCATTGTTTGCTGAAGAAAGATTTGTATCCCCATATAGTAAAATATTGACGTCAGTAGTATTTTAGTTATTATTCTTTATTTGCACAAGACATACATCTTATGGCATAGGTTATTACATATAATTAATAGCAATATTGAATAATGGTATGGTACATGTACATGTAAAGTACATTGACAATGTGTATAAAATAAAATTTTACTAACAGGCGAAAAATAAACCAGAGAATTTTTCTTAATTATCATAAATATTGAAAGCTAGATGGAGATACTTCCCCAAATTGCACAGTTCTTTGAAATTTTGAACACTTAATAATTGTATAAATTTGTATACAGAAGGTTTTTTCCAATAATATTTCTTAATATATTTTACTCGGATTTCTCTATACTGCTGACATTTCAAAACAAAGTGGAATTCATCTTCAATATCTGAACAAAATTTACATAAGCGTCTTTCTTTTGGTACATTAGTGTGTCGTCCACTTTCAATTGCAAGTCTATGAGATGACAATCTAATTCTTGTAATTTGTTTCTTATATGTAGAAGGTATTGATTTTGTTAAATAATATTGTAATGAAAACTGGTCAATAATATGCTTGTAAAAATAACATCGAGATGAGGAATTAATCTGTTCTACAAGTTGTTGAGTAAAGTGATCAATAGTAAAAGGTGTAGTATCCAAGTGCAACATTATTGCATTGGGTGAACATTGCATTGGTATAGAGGGCCCCATTCGAACAAGAGGCCCAGGGGCCACATCGCTCACCTGAGCAACAATAGCCTTAACTCTGATCAAATTATCATAACAGTAACAAAATCAAAATATCTTGACAACTAAGTACGGTAGATCTTGCTAAAAATATTTAAAACATCTGCCGATTTTTATCCACATATTTTTATGGTAAATACCAAGCCCCTTTTGTTGTATCTGTAAGAAGATTTTTCTCTATTCCTATATACCCCCCCCCCCCACTTTGTGGCCCCACGCTATCCCAGGGGACCATGATTTAAACAAACCTGAATCTGCACTATCTGAGGATGCTTCCACTCAGATTGGAGCATTTTTGAGAAGATTTAAAAAAAAAGATTTTCTCTATATATTCCTATGTAAAAATTCACCCCCCCCCCATTGTGGCCCCACCCTACTTCCGGGGACCATGATTTGAACAAACTTGAATCTACACTACCTTAGGATGCATCCATACAAGTTACAGCTTTCCTGGCCTAATAGTTTTTGAGAAGAAGATTTTTTAAGATTTTCTCTATATATTCCTATGTAAAAATTCATCCCCCCCCCCATTGGGGCCCCATCCTAACCCCTGGGAGCATGATTGGAACAAACTTGAATCTTCACTATCTGAGAATGCTTCCACTCCAATATGAGCTTTTCTGGCCTAATAGTTTTTGAGAAGAAGATTTTTTAAGATTTTCTCTATATATTCCTATGTAAAAATTCATCCCCCCATTGTGGCCCCACCCTACCCCCGGGGACCATGATTTGAACAAACTTGAATCTACACTACCTGAGGATGCTTCCATACAAGTTACAGCTTTCCTGGCCTAATAGTTTTATAGAAGAAGATTTTTAAAGATTTTCTCTATATATTCCTATGTAAAAATTCATCCCCCCCCCCCATTTGGGGCCCCATCCTTACCCCGGGGAGCATGATTGAAACAAACTTGAATCTTCACTATCTGAGAATGCTTCCACTCCAATTTGAGCTTTTCTGGCCTAATAGTTTTTGAGAAGAAGATTTTTTAAGATTTTTTCTATATATTCCTATGTAAAAATTCATCCCCCCATTGTGGCCCCAACCTACCCCCGGGGACCAAGATTTAAACAAATTTGAATCTACACTACCTGAGGATGCTTCCATACAAGTTACAGCTTTTCTGGCCTAATAGTTTTTGAGAAGAAGATTTTTGAAACATACCTACAATTTTTTAATAATTCTAAATTATCTCCCCTTTAAAGAGGGCGTGACCCTTCATTTGAACAAACTTGAATCCCCTTCACCCAGTTATGCTTTGTGCCAAGTTTGGTTGAAATCTGCCCAGTGGTTCTGGAGAAGAAGATGAAAATGTGAAAAGTTTACAACGCCAACGCCAACGCCGACGCCGACAACGCCAACGACGACAGACAACGGACAAATTTTGATCAGAAAAGCTCACTTGAGCTTTCAGCTCAGGTGAGCTAAAAAAGATAGTGTTCGTTAGTTTCGGGTTTACCGCACATGCAGAGTGGGTTATTTACTATATTGCGACAGAAAAGGTGATGTTTTAAAGTGCTGCATTTAATTAAGTATAAGTCAGGTGTGAAGATTCCGATCTCTACGATGACCGAAGTAATAGTAATTAGGAATAATATTGCCAAGCCTATTGAATTTATTTTATTTATTTTTTTATTATTATTATTTATTGGGTTTTTTTTAATGTTATTTTATTTTCTTAATTTATAAATATTAATCCTTTCAATAATTGATAGTTCTTAAATTGAAATTTTTATAACACTGTAAATCCATATTATCAAGAATATCTAACAATATATATATATATATATATATTCTATACAGGTAGTTCACACCTAAAACAGACTATACTCAGCGCTCACTCAGGTGTGAAAATCACAATTTTAGCTAGGTGGGAATAAGAATTTCAGAATTTTAGCTACGTGGGAATAAACCGTTCTCATACCCTCAGCGTTAGCAACACACTTGGCAACGGGCCGATAGAAGAAATTGTTACATGCACGTAAATTATGCGCGTACAGTTCGCCGTAGAACTCGCGTCTTTTCTACAT
Source organism: Magallana ariakensis (assembly GCA_020458035.1). Taxonomy (NCBI): domain Eukaryota; kingdom Metazoa; phylum Mollusca; class Bivalvia; order Ostreida; family Ostreidae; genus Magallana; species Magallana ariakensis. The sequence continues at coordinate 41,675,570 of CM035811.1, read as the reverse complement.
AAAAGCAGTAAAATTTGCTATAAAATTAAGACATTCAGTATAATAAAATAAATAGTGCCTGTTTGGGAGGATACCAGTTGAAATTGACACCCCTCGAAAACCATTGTCAACCTCCGCTTCACGTCGGTTGACAATGGTTTTCTCGGGGTGTCAATTTTAACTGGTACCCTCCCAAACAGGCACTATTTATATAGTACCGATCAGACCCAACCTAACACCAGAGTAAACCCCAACTAAACACTGGGTTTACTTTTGGGGTTTACTCGGGGTTTACTTTTTCAAAATTTGGGTCCACTCGGGGTTTACTTTGAAATTGCTTTTGAGGTCAACTGTACGCACTGAAGTGTGAAGCAGACCCGTCTTTCATCTTACTGCCCTACTGCCTGTAATTCCTGCCCCTTGTATATTCCGAATACACAGTTAGCGTCTGCTTTCAGGGGTATACTTCTGACTGGGTTTATTCTCTGTGTCCACTCTGGGTTTACTTTTGGTTTACTCTGGGTCCACTCTAGTAAACCCGGAGTAAACCCAGAAAGTAAACCCGGGGTTTAGTTGGGGTTTACTTTCTGTTAGGTTGGGTCTGATCGGTACTGTAGATAAAGTGGCTTATATCTAAAGGTACAACATCCAAGTGACTAGTGACCACAGTGGGGCTTGAACCTACTCATCTAATTAAACACCTATGACCACTGAGCCATGAGCTCCAGACCACAATATGAGTACCGGTATATCTACTTGAACTACTTTAAACCAGACAATGTTCTCTATGTACAGTGTTATACTTTTACGTTTAACTGTTTTGGGCTTAGGTGATGATGTGTTATTTAAGGAATAACGAATCATTCTTTTAGTATTATGAGGTGATAATTTCGGTCGGGGCATGATCAAATCCAAAAAAGCCCAAAGGGCTTTATGATAGATTTGATCACGCCCCGACCGAAATTATCACCTCATAATATTCAAAGAATGATTCCTTATTACTTATATTTAGTATATAATTTTAAGCCATCGTACGATTAAATATTTAAATATAAATAAGCAAACCCTGCTGGCGCCTCAATTTGGCGTCATTTGAAGTTATGGCTTATATAGTACAAAATCGATACATAGTGTTATCACAGGCAAAGACACTGGAAAATGTAAATATTCCACCTTAAAATGGTCAATACCTTTTAAAAAAAAATTAATGTACTTTAAAAAGTCTGAAAGCTAAGCTCCATATTGCAAAATAAAAAGACATACACTTGCAATAAGTAATAGTTTGTGATTTTGAAGTTCCTGGATCGATTCCCTGAAGTTGTGTCTAAATATTTTTTCCTTTCATTAGAAGCATTACAAGAATAGAAAGTAAATGTAATCTATAAAGCTTTTTTCAGTTCGGGGTATTTTTACGAGTATATAAACACTTTAAATTAAATTAAGAGGGTCAGATGGCCGTGGCCATTTTTAGACTTATATTATTTTCCTAAAGAAGAAGAGCTCTGTATAAAGATAAAAGGAAATATTCAAATTTTTAAATAAAGGTAAAATATTTGGAATTGGTTAATATTATGTACCTTTTATACCAACAAGCAAGTTTAAAAAATATACAATGCATAAATTTATTACAAAAATATCCATTACAAATAAGCCTTGCAGCACTTGCAAGTTATTCATTTAAACATGACAGTATTATTCAATAATAAAAAGCTCAAAACTTCAAAACTTTTCATAAAATTTCAGTTCAATATATTCAAGGCCCATGCTTTAGAATCCAGTAGTCCACCTGCAAAGAAAAAACAATTAAATTACTTGAATAATTTCACTAAAAATATTTGAACATGGACATGCATTTACCATTTATTAATAAAAGAAAAGTTTGTGGACAAATTTACAGATAATTGTATGAACCAGACAACAAAAACATTTGTAAGCATTACTTGTTGGCATCCACATTGTAGATTTCCACGGTATCCATGAAGTCTGATACATGGCCATCATTGAGAGCTCCGTACCCCCCAGACAGGTGAATACAGCCATTCTCTGTAGTGGCCGTGGCTCCAGCCCTTGGCTCTGGCAAGGACTTTACGTAGAACCAGCAGTTGGTTTTCGGGTTGTAGCATTCAACCCTGGTTAGAACCCTGAAAAATAAAATTTCAGTATAACATACAGAAAGTACATGTACAAGTTGCATTTACATGTATTTGACTCTATTCATGTTTTGTTCATGCATTTAAAACATACAGACAAAAACAATAGTCCAACAGCACTTACCGGTCCCTTTTACCAATGCCTCCAATAGCATAAATCATTCCATCCAGGAGGCATAGCGTGTGGTCCATCCGAGCAACATTCATAGGAGCAAGGGAGGTCCATTGTTTGGTTTCATAGCTGTATGCCATGACTTTCTTGGAGGGACTTCCATTATGCCCAGGTCCACCTTTTTGCAGGTAAATAAAATATGTATCAGATTTGACAATGATGGTTGACATGTTGGAATCAGGATTGCATGATGATATTTGGATTAGAAAATAACATTGGATTAAAACCGATTAACATTTTTTAAACTGGTCAGTTACATTAACATACTTCACTATAATCATCATAACAAGGAGACAAAATGAAATTCAATAAAGCACACCTTTAATATTGAAATAAAAAGTAAGAATTTCAGTGACTTAATATTTCCCTTCCTGTAAACACTTGCCAATCAAAAACCACTGGGTGCCTCCCCACACCATGGCCTTTTTCCGGAGCTGGTCACTCTCGTCCGAGAGTTTTCCCTCCTGATTGGTCTGCTCCCAATCTCTCTTTTCCACCTCCCTTTTCTTTTTCTTCCGAGTAGACTTGTTTGGGTCCCTCTTCTTCTCTTTGTGGATCCGGCCAAATCTCTCTCCCATTCCAAGATCCAAGCTTTGGAGAATGCGCCTGTCTTGACCTTGTTTGCTTTGCATCTCCTTAGCATGATGATCTGGAGAAATGTTCCACTTTTCTTCAGCAAGCATCTCCCTTTGGATTCTTTGATGCTCTCCAAAATCACCCACCATACTGCAGTCTCCAGCCACTTTATAAAAAAAGATATTTTAAGTAAAAATCAACTGCAACCACTGTTACACATTGTGATGTATATATGGATGGATAAAGCCATTTAACATGCGCTTGACTCAGTATATGGTGATAATTACAACAAAATTCTTAATATGTAACTTATAAAACAACAAAGAAAGCATAATATTCATTTCCTGAAAACATTAGACCAAATTAAGCAACATCTATAATGTCTATTTGCTCAAAAATTAAAAATGCAGATCTGCAATATTGGTTACATTTGGAATTGCTGTATTGTTCAATGAGGGGCAAGTTGGAGATGGTCGAGGAGCTTGCGCTATGCAAGTAAGCATGCGTGTTGAAATCCCGAGCCATGTCCTCTGACATGTGACTTATTTCAACCTCAACATCAGTGTCCTCCTGTTCATTATCCTGCTCAGTGCTAGAATGATTCTGTAAAAGCAGGAAGGGAAAAGAAGGAAGAAAAAGACAAAGATGAGAAGAAAGTAGAGTAAGGAGTAAGCTAACAAAAAAAGATTAGATTTAATAGAGTATAGTGAAGCATGCAAAAGTTTAATAAAGAAGTGAGGTACATACCGGTTTGGATGAATACATGTCTAATACAAATACAGTATGAACTTGTCTTCAGAAAAAAAAAACCCATAGCTCATAAACACTAAAAGAAACAGTTTAAATGAACAAATTCATTAATTCAAGTTCATTGAATCTCAACAACAACAAAAACTAGAGGTACTGTGAGCAAGCTCACAAATTATGATACCCTTGCTAAGAAAATAGCAAATCTGAAGTATTTCTCTATTAAATTAAAAGATAAGGGATGCTTCTTTCTCTTATAGTGACATTGAACTAGCACAAATGACCAAAGCTCAGGTCAGGACATATTTACAGGTCACAAACAATCTTTGTGTCAGATTTTAGCGTCTGATCATTTTCCATTACAAGATAGTGCCAAGACAGGAATTAAGCATTTTTTAAACAATGACCTTGAACTTGCCCAACTGACCCTGGGTGAAGATCATGACACATCCTTAGGTCATAAGCAATGTCTATGTAAAGTAACAACTTCCAATGTTTCTCCATAAAAAATGATATGAACTAGAGTCACTGGACACAGATTTTGTAGTTTTCCTACCAGTGACCTTGACCTTGCTCATATGACCTTGAGACAAGGTCATGACACACCCTCAGATTATAAGCAATGTTTATGTAAAGTAAGAATTTCCAATGTTTCTCCATTATGGACCAGACAGGAATTTTTTCACAGACAGACGGACAGACAAACAAGGTGATTCCTATTAACCTTCCCCCTAAACTTTGTTTGCAGGGGGGGGGGGTTATTATGTTGTGAACACCCAACTATAGAATAACTCACACTGATATAGCTTGCCACACTAGTAGCACTGTTGGCGTGGCTGCGGGGGTTAGGGATTTGGAGGTCAAGGGGGTCTTCTCCACCCAGCGACAAGGAAGTCTGAATCCTGTAAACATACATGTATTTAATGACAGAATTCAAAAGCATGAAACAAAAAAAAAACATAATTAAAATGAAGACAGCTAGTATTTGATGGTCATCACAAGCTCACAATATGTGCATGCGTATATGATGGTTAGTACCTATATAAATCCAATCAAGTTCAGGAGTCAAATTAATTAACAGTATCTGAGTAATCCCTAAAGAAATCCAAAAGATTTTTAAGCTGGTAATGTTGTAGGGGTGTAGGTCTATTTCAGTATATAATTCTAATAACTCTAAAATATACACTACAGAGGGTTCCGACATTCCCACCACCCACCACCCCACTTAAAAGATATAACATTGGTTATCATTTTGTTGTGAGTGTATATAATTACCAATTTGCCAAGGTGATGTCCATTATGACCTGGTGGTAGTCTCTCAGAATTGGACAGATTTTGAAACAGGAGAAGAGCTGTTCTCCCGTCAACAGCGGGAAGCGGACGCATCCCATAATCTTTTCAATGTAGTTTTCCTTTTTGTCCGCTTCAAGATAGCTAATGAATTCCACTGCCGCCATGAAAATGTCCAGTTCTGACGCAGCGTTAAGGCTGTCGTCAGACAAGATCATGTATGTGGTTTCCAAGTCCAAACTAAGGAATTCATCACATTTTCTCCAAGTCATGAAACTCTTGCTGAGCAGTTGCATGATAGTTTCACACATTGGGATGTTTTTGTTCCTTCTCATTATTGGCAATAGTTTTAGCAGTTCTGCATGGCCAATTTTTTTCATTCCATCGATGCAACGCCTCGAAAGTTTTTCAACTTCAAACATCTCTGACAACTTCAGGATGTCAGAGATAAGGTTTGACTTAACTTCAATGTGTCCAGTATATAAGAAGTTAATGAAGATTTCAAGGGCAGCAGGTGCCACATTCTTCACCCTAATTATCTTTGGGGTGACAGGATTAGTTGAAAATGGCTTCGCTTCCAAAATTTTCTTAAAAAGGGAGCTCTGTGATGCCAGCACCACTTTGTGTACTGGCATCAGCATGTCTCCCATCTGAAATGAGACATCACAGATTTTTTTTTGCTTGTAAATCTGGTGGATGTAGGAACCGATTCCCTCGTAATGTGATATGGGTTTGGTTCCAGTCATCCCACTGCCTCTACCCTCAGATTCCAGGGTGGATTGTGATCCTTGGCTAGAGACTTCATGGGCTAGGGAGCCCTCCAGGGAAGAGGCCCTACTGGGTGCATTGCTGGGGGATGGGACGGCTTTCTCTATTAAAGACGCATGAGAACTACAACCACTATAAGAACTATTTAAATTTTGTCAGAACTATTTTCCTCTCGTGTAAATGTGAAATATAATTATACATGTATATCTTTCATACTGATATGTAATAAAAACAATACTTCTGTTTATATAATGGGCCTTGTGTTTACAAGTGCCAATATAATATTTGTATTGGTATTTATTTTTTTATACTTTTGACTTTTTGTGCAATTCGATGTACACTAATACTGAAAACAAGATATGTTTGTGAAACACTTATGCCCCCCTCCCTTGGAAACATCTGCGAAGAAATGGGGGAGTCCCTAATTTCACAATCGTAATTCAAAATACCTTCTTTCAATCATTAACAATTACAGTCCTCAGGTAAATAACATCGGATGCAACTAAAGTTCGTAACTATGTGTCCCGCATGACAGTGCGTTTTTAGAGGTATCTAGGGAATTTTTAAGGTTTAGAACTGACTGACAGACACTTGATTAGACAACACTCTATGATGTCTAGAAAAACCAAGATAGTGTTTAATTTCTTATAACAGTTGTATTTTATTAAGGAATAAGGAATCATTCTTTAAGTATTATGAGTTGGTAATTTTGGTCGGGGCGTGATCAAATCCAAGGGCTTTATTATAGATTTGATCACGCCTCGACCAAAATCATCACCTAATAATATTCAAAGAATGATTCCTTATTCAACTTATATTTATATAATTTTCAGCTATTGTACAATTAAATATTTAAATATAAATAAGCAAATCCCGCTGGCGCCCCTGTTATAATACGTCATTTGAAGTTATTAGACTGTACAGTACAAAATCGATACGTAGTGGTCACACTAGAAATGAAAATATTAAGGGTTATTTTTTTTCCGTTTATGGGGAACGGAGTGAACAGAAAACCCTTGGCTAGCGAAGATGATTAAAATTAGAACTTCCATCCGCTCCTCGGTTTCGATGTCGCGACATATAGAAAACCGAGGAGCGGATGGAAGTTCTAATTTTAATTAGATTGGTATCGTTTGGCAGACTTTTCCGAATAGTTGACATGCAAAAAAAAAAAAAAAAAAAAAAAAAAAAAAAAAACAAACCCACCAAAATCCCCATAAAAATAAATATCCATATTTCCCTATAATTTTTTAACCTGTTGCCAAAAAATAGGAGGGGGTAGCTTCTTAAAAATTATATTTCTTATATGTGAATTTACGAAAAAATGCATATGTATGTTGCAAGAAAAAGTGCACCCCCCTCCACATACGATGCTACGCGCCTGAATCAAGTTGTACTATATATCAAGGTTGACCAATGGTAAGAATGAAAAAGAGTGCGTAGCGTAAAGAGAAATGTCCATTCTCATTAATCAATGAGATAATAAAACTGAAAGTTGTAATATTTAAACACTAGCAAACAGTTGAATGTACATCGTGTGTGGAAATACCATGGTGTGGGGTGGTTGTTTGAAATCAAGACATGAACTATTAAGGGGACAATAGATAATTTATTCTTTATAATGTACATAAATAACGATTCTGGTGTAGCAACATTGGACTCGCAGTGTGGCCATGGGTACCTGTAAAAGATACAAAAAGAAACAAATAAGTAAAACTGAAAAGGATTTTAAAGGGACAAGGCTTGATTGGTACCCCCTCCTCCCACGCAAATCTTGGTGAGAACATTATTTATTCAACGCTAGAAAGGAAAGTCAACAGTGAACACTTTTATAATTTTATGAATACCAATGATAGTCTTTGCACAAGCCTAGTTTTGTTCACCCAATGTTTTGTCCATTGTAGATTTATTAGTTAATGTTTAACCTTTTGCATGCTATGTTTAATGTTTTGTTTTATGTAACTCATATTCGTGACTGTATGCCGACATGGTAACTGTCAATAAATGAATTGAAATTAAAAAAAAAATTATTTCTTACTTAACTTTATACAGTATATGATTTTCGTGGATAGTGAGATTTACAAATATTTCATGCCATGTCAATGTAATCCAATCATTATTTATTGTTAAGATCCCATTTATCCCAATGTTTAATTACATACAGGACTTCAGTGCAAACGTAGAAGCAAGATTTAGAAGCTTTTGTAGACATGAATACAAACGAGCGGACTTTAAGGCCCTAAACGTTTAGGCCCAAAGATGTTTAAGCATTATGATGTTTTGGCACCATCATTAGTTTTTTCACCATTTAATTCACTTTATTCACTAACGTGTTAAAATTTAATATTTTTAATAAGTTTAAGAAATACTTTTCCTATGTTAATTTCTTGTGATTACGTTTATAACAATGTACGTATTATATCCATACTACGCGTCTTAATTATTAATTAAGCGAGGAAGTAGGCGCATGTGTCACTACAAATTTTATTATATATTCTTGCCAAAATTTGCGCAATAATCCTCTTGACATCTTTTTTAACAACACTTCATTTACAATTTAATAGCAAAAAAAAAAAACAAAACACAGGTGCAACCAGCAAGGCACGAGACTTTGTACACATGTGCTTGGTAATCAAGCCCGGGCCTTTTAACACCCCCCCCCCCCTCCCCCGGAAACAACACGCATCAAAAATTCAAATGATCTCGCATTATTACAAAGTGGGATAATCAGAAATCTTAAACATTATTTTTCATCTCATAAAAAATCAGCACCTGTCGCGGGCGGAAACGCACCAAATTCGATTCGGGAATATCATGATCCACCCCTGCTATATTTATAAGTTAATCACGTGACGATCACAAAGGCCAACAAGACCAGGAAGAAAAATACCGTGATCGCCATGTTGGAGTTGTAGAGGTTTGTTTCTTAACCAGTAACTCTTTTACCCCCCCCCCCTAAAAAAAAATGAAAAATGAAAAGAATGCAAATGCGTTAGAGATCGAGGTCTTAATAACCAAGAGAGTTGCGACCTATTGTCGTGTACTGCAGTACGTGTGCACCAGAGACATAAACTCTGGTGTGCACTTCCAACATGCAAGTTTAAGATTTTACAATACTTAAGTTTTTTGAAAATTAATTGAATAATTTACTGAAGTATGGTAAACTAATAGTGACCGTTTTTTTTCTTCAGAATATCTCTTAAAATCTCATCATACTATATGACCATGGACCCTGAGTACAACCTCCAGGATGTGTTACGGTGTCATCTCTGTGAGACCCCGGGCCCCCCTATGTACTGTGCCATTTGTAACAAATATCTGTGTAAAGCCTGTGAGGGGGAACATCTGTCAGATCTATCCAAAGAACACAAAGTGCTACCATTTGAAAAGAGGAGATATACTCTAAAGTGTCAAAAACATTCCTTAAAACTATGTGAACTTTACTGTGAACAATGTGATATTCCTATTTGTGCAATATGTGCTTCTTCTAAAAAACACCGCGGCCATAAATTTATTGAAATAATAAAAACAATGGACAACAAGAAAGAACTCATTCAAAAAGATTTACAAGAATTAGAGAAATTTATTTTCCCTAAATACCAAGAGATTGCATCCATTATCCCAGTCCAGAAATCTGCTCTGAATGAAAACTCCCAGAAATTAACGACAGAAATCGACAAACATGGAGAAGACTTGCACAGAGAAATAAACGCCATTATCAGAAACATGAAATCTAACGTGGAGGAAATCGACACCAAACACCTGGTTGTCTTAGATAAACAGGAAGGTGAAATTAAACACACCATTTCTGAAATCACACAGAGCATTACTGAACTGAAGAAGTTACTGGACTCCAATGATGTCAGCCGTGTCTCTGCCTACAAATCCAGGAATGATGAATTCAAAAGATTGCCTCCTAAACTCGCAGTGTCCTTACCAAGTTTTACCCCTCAGAAGATCAACAAAGAACAGCTTTATCAACAGTTTGGTTCTCTGTCAGCGTTATCTATCAAAACAGAAGAACATGGCTACACCATGGAATCTCCCGGTGCTGAGTCCTCTCCCCCGGACAGACCGCTCATTGATGTACCACGGATCATCTCACAGATAAACACCGAGTATGGAGTATTATACAGTGTGTCCTGTCTGAGTGATGAGGAGATTTGGACGCGTGGTAGTGACAATATCCTGAGACTCTACAACCTGAGGAGGGAACTAGTGAAGTCAGTCCAAACCAAGTCAGGGAACGGTCCATGGGACATAGCAGTGACAAGGAGTGGGGATCTAGTTTATACTGATTACAATGATAGAACTGTGAACATAGTGAAGAATACACAGATACAGACAGTGATCAGACTACAGGGGTGGAAACCTCGCGGTGTCTGTAGTACCTCCTCTGGTGACCTCCTGGTTGTCATGGACAGTGATGATACACAAACAAAAGTTGTGCGTTACTCTGGCTCCACAGAGAAACAAAGTATTCAGTACGACGACAAAGGACAACCTCTCTATTCATCTGGTGTATACAGTAAATACATCAGTGAGAACAGGAACCTAGATATCTGTGTGTCAGACTGTGGAGCCCATGCCATAGTGGTGGTCAATCAGGCCGGGAAACTCCGGTTTACCTACACTGGTCCTCCCTCTACTACCAAGGGATCATTTAGTCCATACGGCATCACAACAGACAGCCAGGGTCGCATCCTGACAGCAGACCTTGACAACCACCGTATCCACATCCTGGATCAGGACGGACAGTTCCTCCGCTACATTGACAACTGTGATTTACAGTGGCCACGGGGTTTATGTGTGGACACCAGAGACAACCTCTTTGTGACTGAGTTATTCACAGGTAAAGTGAAGAAAATACAATATAACATGTAAACAAACTGTGTTTATAATAATCAAACTATTTGTTTATTTATTTACATGTAACATTAGTGAAGAAATCCCTATTACAAATGAAACAAACCATGTTTTATAATCATCAAACGGTTCATGATATTGATTTATATTTCAATAAAGTCCTCAAGTGACAAATTCTAAATGTTACATGTAAATAAATTATATTTGTTTGATAACATGTTTACATGTCAACAAACTGAGTGTTTTACAACTTATATGTGAACAAACTACCTGTAACTGACTGTGTTTACATAATGTATGTCAACTGACTGATTGTTTTATGTATTGGATGTACACTAACTGTGTTATTTGTATTTGTATATACATGTATTGGATGTAGACTAACTGTGTTTGTATATTGGATGTGTTTATATATTGGATGTGTTTGTATATTGGATGTGTTTATATATTGGATGTGTTTATATATTGGATGTGTATATTGGATGTGTTTATATATTGGATGTGTTTATATATTGGATGTGTTTGTATATTGGATGTGTTTGTATATTGGATGTGTTTATATATTGGATGTGTATATTGGATGTGTTTATATATTGGATGTGTTTGTATATTGGATGTGTTTGTATATTGGATGTGTATATTGGATGTGTTTGTATATTGGATGTGTTTATATATTGGATGTGTTTGTATATTGGATGTGTTTGTATATTGGATGTGTTTATATATTGATGTGTTTGTATATTGGATGTGTTTATATATTGGATGTGACTGTCAACAGACCAAATTTGGCGATTTGAAACTTCAAACATTGTGTGCCATCAAACTGCGTAAAATTAATATATTTAATATATGTTAAATCTAACTGCAATAATGCAATATATATTGTATACTGTTTAGATGTATATATTAAATAATAAATGTAAATTAACTGTGTAATTATGAAGTGTGGTGCATTACTTCAATGGTTCAGACTCTTGACATTACAAACATTTTGTTCTCAGAGGTAGAAAGTTCTCTTAACTATACACTGCTATATAAAAGTACATTATCTCATAGTGAGGAAAACCATCTACCACTGAAAAAAAATATTTGCGTTATCAAGTGCTTAATCAGGCGTCAATTAAACAACGAAATGCTTCTTTTAATGTTTTATGTGGGTATGAAGACAGTGAGAATTGCAGAAAAAATATATAACTCTCAATCGCCTTGGCTGATCATGTAAAATTGATCGTTATTGTCGATCAGCACATTTCACAGAAGGAACAGCCAATTCTTCCATACATTAAGGTTACCATGGTTATTATAAATACTTGGAAGTCTGAGGTCAGCCTGTGTAAGTCGGTATTTATCAAAGTTTGGATTATTTTGTGATTGATCGTAACTTAGCAACATGGACAGCACGGATTGACCTCAGACTTAAAAATAGTTGTTGTATATATGGAAGAACTTGCTGTACCTTCTATGCAATACCCTGATTGAGAAAACTGATAACTTGCTTTTAATGAATAATTGAAAGAGATAAAGAGAGAAATTAAGAGAGAGAGAGATGTAAATATAATTAATACAAGAGGCCCATGGGCCACATTGCTCACTTGAGAAAAAATAGCCATAACAATTAAAATCAGCTTTATGGAGTCATATACAAAGTATTTGGACAATTTAGTAGAAGTGGTCCGGTATGAAAATATCTTAAAAGTTGACCCCCATTGTGGCCCCCACCCTACCCCAGGGTACTTGATTTGGAGAAACTTAAATCTACTATATCTGAGGATGCTTCCACACAAGTTACAGCTTTTCTGAAGAAAGGGATTTTCTAAGACTTTTCTCTATATATTCCTAAGTAAAAATTCGACCTCCCAATGGGGCCCTATCCTAAACCTGGGGATCATGATTTGAACAAACTTAAAGCAATATGAGCTGCATTTTTCATGTTGATGAAATTTTTTTTTACAAAAATGCTATTTTCTACTAAAATGACAAAAAATATCATGGTTTTTAAATTTCTGCTAGCCATAATTTGTGGAAAAGGCCGTTAAGAAGCCTTAATGGAGCAAAATTGAATAATTGTCGTCCTGTACAAAAATTAATCTGCTATATATTCCTTAGAAGAGAAATCTTTCCTCTGACTAAAATTAATGATTTTTTAAAATTTTATTTGTCATAAAAGTTTAAGTTACATGCAGACTTATCATACTAGCAGGCTTTTGCAGCAAAATAAAATTCTAAAAAATACAGCTCATATTGCTTTAAATCTACACTACCTGAGGATGCTTCCACACAAGTTTCAGCTATTCTAGCGAAATGGTTTTAGAGAAGGAGATTTTTAATGATTTTTCTCTATATATTACAATGTGAAAATTAGACCACCAATTTGGCCCTACCCTGACCCCGGGGATCATTTCTTGAAAAAACTTAAATCTATACTACCTGAGGATGCATATAAATCCACTATATCTGAGGATGCTTCCACACATGTTACACCTTTTCTGGCCAGATAGCTTTTGAAAAGAATTTTTTTTTTAGAATATCAACACATTTTCAAAATTCTTAAATATTTCTTGACTTGAATATTGTCTTGGCCCTTCATTTTAACAAACTTGACTCCCCTCTACCCAACAATGCCTTATGCTTAGTGGTGTTAAAATTGACCCAGTGGTTTTTGAGAAGTCTAAAATATAAAAAGTTTATGGATTGATGGACAGACAGATGCCAAACAAAGTTATCAGAATAGCTCACTTGAGCTGCCAGCTTAGGCGGGCTAAAAATGATTTCTTTTGGTGATCTATGGGCTATGAAGGTAGAAATCATTGCAGAAAAAAAGTACAACCTGCTGAGTTATGTTTTTTATCTGCAACAGTAGCTACTGTCACACCCGCATGTACCACCAAAGAGAGCATTTTATTGGTTTTTTTTTAAACTAATTTCAGAATTTATAAACAAAAAGTGAAGACTTTTATGAACAACTTAGACTTTATCAGGATCAAATTACACTTAGTTTTAAGGTACAAACCTCCCAATGAAAGTCCGTAGATTCTAAGCTTGCTGCGATAGCTAGTACATGTAGTTACTTTCTACCTGTTATTATTTCCAGGGTCTGAAAAATGACGAAAGTTATAAGTCATGGTGAAGAACTCGAAATATATATTTAGTATAATTATTACAAGATTTTATCTTTATTAAAGTCCTAGGACATTAACTGCAATACCAGTTATATGTGTCGATTCACCAGTAAAATGTATGAGTTATCTTTCTTTGACTATAGTCACTGATGGATGAATTATTTCCCTTTGATTAGTCTGATGATACCGAGTTGAAATTTAGGCAGGCTTCTAACACAGAATCATCTTACATTCTTACATAACTACTGGTACCTAAAAATTAGTTGATTTTGTGACTCGATCTCTATACCTTAAAATATACCTGTTTAAACATACAGAGTTTTATCCCTTGTCTTGGATCCGATGCTTGACCAGCTGACTGCTCAGTGATGACATCCTATACTTCAGAAAATCGAGTTACTGGAAGAAAATCTCTTTAAGACCTGTGATCAAATTTGGAAATAATTGGTGATAGTTAAAATAAATTAGTCTTAAAAATACATGTTATTATTTTCTCAGTTTTAACATAGAACTATTCTGCTAGAGTTATTACCAATATGAAGAATTGAAGCAACACCCTTCCCCCCAGAAAGAAAGAGAAACAAAAACAAAAAACCACACAAACAGTGCCAATGATTAATATCACAAAAGTAGAATCATATTAAGGAGGCTGGGTGGTCAACAAATTAACCATCAGATCTGTCTTAAACTTTGAAATATAATATTTTTGGCCATAAACTAACTTTAAGTAAAGAAAAAATCCAAATATTTTAGCTTTAAAATTTTATTACTTTCCTATATCTTTATACAGAGCTCTTATTCTTAAGGAGATTAAAATAGTCTAAAAATGGCCATGACCACCGAACCCTCTTAAATTTGGACAGAAGGAATAAAAATAGGGTCTTAGATGTGTTCCAAAGTAATACTAAATGAGAGCATATTGATATCACGTCTTCCACCAGTCTAAAGGGTGTATATTCCTGATATAACCGTCTGTTTCTAAGTCCAAATAAGACCATTTCATGTACGTCCCTATTGTATTTAAGTGTTGTAATTTTGTATATAAAACAATATAAAATATTAACATTGCAAAATTAAAGAGATTTATCTATTTTAGATACAAACAAATTTATAAATAATTCTGCAATATTTTTGTTCAAGGACATATTGATGATTAGCATAATAATGATACAATTAAGCTAATAAAAACCATGGCAAGTAGGCGAGAACAGGGATGAGGAGGCAACAAGGTAAGAAGAAAGGTGTTCTTACAAAACATGGTAGTGTAGGAAGGGGTTACAAATAAATATGTATATATAAACTGCATAAGGTAAACCTGTGTTACTCTTCATTTCTAGTGTTTATGAGTTATTTATAGTATAAATACATGTATATCGGGTGTGTTTGATGATTCTATGGGGTCGAGTGAACTTGTACAGAAAGTGTAGTTTAACTTGTTTCCTAGTATAAGAATTTTGCAATAAAATATAAATTTTGGCCTTTCACATCTTATTTTTAAACTCATCAATGCACATGAAATTGAATTAATCATTTCATGTAAATCCCCACAAATTTTACCTGCTCCATATAGTCAACTGTTCTTTGAAATGAATCTGCATGAAAGTTATAGATTCTCCACAGGATCTTTCTGGTGGTTAGGGATTCTCCCAACTGAAGGATCTTTCTGGTGGTTAGGGATTCTCCCAAGGATCTTTATGGTGATTAGGGATTCTCCACAGGATTTTTATGGTGATTAGGGATTCTCCACAGGATCTTTATGGTGATTAGGGATTCTCCACAGGATCTTTATGGTGTTAAGGGTTTCTCCACAGGATCTTTACCTGCATGTTGGTTAAATGATAGGGATTCTCCAGAGGATCTGCATGGTGGTGAGGCCACAAAATCTGGGTGATGATTTGGGAATCTTCACAGCAATCTTCAAGAGAAGAAATGGTTTAGACAAATTGTCACCATCTCCTAATGCAGAGGAAGGCAGAAGATGTTTAATTTCAACAAAGTGTTTGAAAATGAATAAATCAAACATCTACTATAATTTCTTATATATTGCTTAAATAACACATTTAATCAAAATTTTCAATATAAATCTAGACACCGTCACATTAATACATTGATATACAAATTTGTCACATTATTTTTTTTTTTTTTTTTTTTTTTTTTTTTTTTTTTTTTTTTTTTAGCTTAAACTATAGTTTTATACAAGATATAATGTATATTATACAATCTTTTCCACGCAGACAAAGGAATTACATACAAAGTCCACTCCGTAGTCCATTTAATCCCTTGTCTTCCAACTGGAGGACTGCACCCCCCAGAGGGTGGAATGAAAGTAATGTATGGATAAAGTTACAAATAATTACTTAAATTAAAGTACATATTATCAGTACATGTAATGTTTCCAGATTTTTTATGAACACAATTTTCTACAATTAAGTTATTTTTCACAAAATATTTTAAATTTTCTTTTGACATTCTTTCTTGATTTATTCTACAAGACATTTTGTATTTATAAATTGAAAAGCAGATAAATGACATAATATTATTCAATCTTCTTGTTTTGATATTATTTTCATAATGGAATCCCAATACTAATATCTTCCATGATATTTCAAAATTAAAAAAATTTCCCACCTCTTGCCATATATGTTTTACTAATTTACAACTAAATAAAAGATGTTCACAGTCTTCGATCGTTTGACAACATTCACATTCGGCTGATACATCTTTGTTCCACTTACTAACACTTAAATTATTGTTGAGTACACAGTTCAATAATTTATAATTGAATTCAGCAATTTTCTTATCATACATGCATTTTATTTTTTGATTATAAACATTTTTCCAAGTAATTTTAGCCGATACTTCAAACAATTTGTTCCATCTGTTTTCATAAACAGATCTCTGGAATTTCATATTCACAAAAATAGAATAATAAAAGTTACTCTTTAAACATTCTGTATTTCTCCTAAGGCCATCTTTAAAGACAAACTGAGCATTTTGTTGTACATTAATGTATTTTGCATATGAACAATCAAATCTATCTATGTAATTCTTAAAACGTTCTAAGCATAATGTACTCACAGAAAATATTATTTTTCACATTATTAAATGTAAAGAAAGGATCTTAAAAGGGTGGTTGAGGTACACATAAAAATTATGATATTTAAATTATAGAAGTCAATCTTACATATTCATATGGCAAATGTAAAGATACATAGTCTCTCTTCATGAAATTTGAAACACTGAGTTCAAATAAGTGCAAATGTTCAAAATTCTGAAATATAACTTGATATCATAACTGGCCAGTTATAGTCTAAGGGAAATAACTCTAAAGAAATGTTGTCATTCTCTACATGTTCCTCACAGTATACATGTATATACATTTTTACTGTACATTTTTATCAGAATTGTGCAATTTAGATGCAGGCTGTAAATTTAAAACAAACTTCTGGGAAGATTCCTTTTGAAACAAATCTTTCAAAACAAGATATCTGTGAGCCAATGCTCACTAGTGATACCCACGCTCTAATGTGAATATGCAAAATAAGCAAAGTCGACATTTAACAGAAAGTTGGCATCCAATCGGTACAAAAATATATCCCACAATATGGCATGCCTATACAAAAAGTGTGATAAAATTTCAAGCATTTGCGATAAAAAGTTGCTGAGAAATCTTTGACGAAAATTTGTTTGAATATTTTGGCTAAAAATAAACAGTCGTCATTTAACAGGAAGTCGACATCCGATTAGTAGAAAACTATATCCCACGATATGGCATGCCTAGACAAATAGTGTGTTAAAATTTCAAGCATCTGCGATAAAAAGTTGCTGAGAAAAATGCGACGAAAATTTTTTTGAAAATTTTGGATAAAAATAAACAAAGTCGTCATTTAACAGGAAATTGACGTCCGATTGGTACAAAAATACATCCCACGATATGGCATGCTAGACAAATAGTGTGTTAAAATTTCAAGCATCTGCGATAAATAGTTGCTGAGAAAAATGCAACAGAAATTTTTGTTACGGATGGACAGACAGACGGACAGACGAACACACAAGGGTAAAACAGTATACCCCCTTCTCCTTCGGAGCAGGGGTATAATAAATTAATATTTTCTCAGCAATAAACACATGTACCAGGTATATCCTATAGCTTTCAAAAAGGCAATTAATTTAATTGTTAGGACCTTTTCACTCCAGTATGGGAACACCACACATTTAAACTTGAAATGACTTTGTATTCTTTTATAAGTGGGCTAGTCAGCTATAATGCATCTAAAATGTTGTTTGACACTTAACAAAATAAATTTATATAGTCGATCAGCCCCATTTACAGGCAGAAACCTCTTATAATATATACATGTATATGACATATTTATAAGGAGAATTTGGAATTTGTTTTTGCTAGCTGCTATGTTTTGATTAATGCAACTTCTGGCGGGCTCATAACAGCATTTCTGATTTAAGTAAGGGGAAACCTAAAAATATAGGGGTTAATTGTCACCTCCCTGTTGCTTAGTGACGTGCCTGCTTGGTATGTAATTGTGTTATACTTAGCTATATATATATACTGATGATTTACATTTTCCAATACATCAAAGTAATACATGTACTTGATCCTAACAGTTCTTGTCAAGCTGTGCATTCCCTCTTCAATGACCATGGTCTGCTGAAAATAAATCATAATTTATTAGATAACAATCGTCACTTGTAAGTGAGCATTCATAAAAACCGGGAAAGTAAAATTGTACAGAACCAATCAGTTTTATAGAACAGATACCATTTAAAGCAATACCAACAAGAAAACATATCTCATTGATTTCAAGGGACCTATAGGCCTCATTGCTCACCTGTGCAACAATGTCAGACTTTGATCAATGTAGCTAACTGGTTATAAGCTTTATTACATATGAAATACATTGAGCAAATATAAATTTGTCTTAATGTACATAATCTTCATACATTTGCAAATATATTTCCTTATATGAACCTAATAAAGAGAACATGCTTAATTCTGTGTCTATCTATGACGTCGCAATGATTATCACAGTGGCCATGCGTTTATGGTTTTACTGTCGCTGGGTTTTTAACAATGTAGAATCTCCTGTTATTATTCCAAAGTTAACGAAAGAACAAGAGAAAAGCTGTCAATGTGACAGCAAACCAGGTTTTGTTTTGTGTGAACAGTATCCATGATAATCTATTTGTCAACCCTGAATTGATAAACACTATACCTATCCAGAGAATTGGGGTACTCTATATGCATTATTTTGCCAAAAAATAACTAAGTTCAACAGCTAATATTTTTCCCACAAGTTATCAAAAATTAAAATCCAAGTAACTGTATGCATATCTCTAATATATATATGTACAAAGAGATGCTTATTTGACAGTTATTACTAGCATTTTAAACAACAAAAAACAAAATTAATGCAAATGGGCCAAAAATTTGTCAATCCTAGTGGACAAATAATTGACTTAATCTTATTTATTTTGTGTAATGAGAAAATTTGTCAAAATTAATATCTGACCTGTTTATTAGAAAAGGGATAAAACTTCATGATAAATAGAAATAGGGCAATGTGAATTACCTATTATATATAGTCTGTCCCAAGTTATTGTTTTCATCACATTTGGACGATTTTTGATATAAATACACATACTTGTGAAAGAAATACAATTGAAATAGATGAAAAGGCAAATATCTAAGATACATGTATCGATCTTCATTGTCAGATTTCTTTCTAAAAGATTTATAATGGGAAATGTTGACATCTTTTCCCCAATTCAGAGGTGATCACTCGGAATATCTTGCATAATTTTTCAACATTATCATCCAGGTACTTTCATGGCTATTGCAATTCAAAATCCCCGTATACTTTTTAGTTTTGGTTGCATACTTTCTGACTACTGAAACCTGAAGCAGTATATATGGTTGACTTGGCATGCTAAACAGATAATCTGGGTTTTTTTCTTCATTTTAATGGATGAATGTAGTTTAGGGACAAAGGAATTTTGGTTATTGAAATATCAAGAAAAAAGTGGTGAAAGCAGAAACTTGTGACAGAGTATATAAAAATTTGCAATATTAAAAGGTATCTTAAGAGACACTTTAAATAAAACACACACAATAGCATAATTGTCATGACCCTATTATTCAGATTTATCATAATGGAAATCTGAGCGTCAATTTTAGATTTATTAAGGGTTTTAAGATATTTGACAGATATGATAAAAATCGTAGATGACGTCATCATATTGACTTTTAATGTGACCTTAACATTAAACAAACACAAGTTATAAACGTTAGGCTCCATTTAGAAGGCTGAATTACACAAAATCAAATGAACACCATTGAAATGTAGGTTTATAAATGATCAAAATACGCGGTATATGTACCATGTGAACATCGACTTTGTTCTGCCTTGAGTGAATGAAATGTGTGTCTGAAATAAACTTTTTCCAGAATTATGCCATTATAACTCTGCATTTGAAATTACTAATTTTGCCATTATAACTTCGATTTGAGAAAATATTCCAAAGAACTAGTTAACTTAACGGGTGTTTCGTACTACCTGAAATCAAACACTGTTCTCGTTCGTCTGTAAACCTCATTTGTAGCAGACACAATATTTTTTATGCATTACGATCCCGATTATAATTGAAGAGTCTTTCGTGCGCACCTGAGATGCAACACACACATTCTGTAACACTGGACTTTTACTATCTCCGATTTACGCCTACATGTACTGGTGATAATTCTAAAATAAAGCGTTAAAAATCAATCTGCAAATTGATGGGGGGGAAAAAAACAATTATTCACTGAAACAAGCTTATGTTTGTAAACAAAAAACTATATAATGGTTACAATATCACCTGTTCTCTATTTATTTCACCTTACTGAATAGCGTCCAGTTTATCTTAAGGTATCTCACTCATCAATGTTGTTGTATCAAGAATTTCACGAGAAGTTTATCATTGAAATCTGTAGTTCTAAAAACATACATAAAAAATACAAAGAAAAAAGGGGTCAGTTTTCATACCCCTGTTTTTTCGTGACCTTTATAAACTTAAAATAGACAATAGTACGTCATTTTTGTCATTGGTGAAATTATCGAAATATACGATACAAGTTTGATTTGTACGTGTTATGTTATTGCATACAAAGACACTGGAAAACATGCGCGGATCCAGAACTTTTTTCCAGGGGGGGGGGGGTCCGAATTGAAAGTAGGGGGCCTACCCCTAATCATCAGAAATGTTAACGAGCAAAACAAAAAAAAAAAAACAACAACCCCCCCCCAAAAAAACACCTAATTCCGAATCATTCGGGGGGGGGGGGGGGTAGCATACCTGTAACTCAAAAAAGACCAAACAAAAATAATACCTGTAAAAAAAATTTAATTCCCATATTCATGAAATTCCTTATCCGTGGGAGGTGGGGGCGACTATGCCTATAACTGCAATTTTAAAATATCACTTTTAATATTTCCGCTTCCGACGCCTTTCCAAAGCATAAATGTGTTTTCCAGGGGGGGGGGGGGGTCCGAGGCATATTTGCGATAATTTTACTATGTAAATTTGATAACTTCTCATTTTCCAGGGGGTGGGGGGGGGTTCGGACCCCCCCCCCCCCCCCCCCCCCCTAGATCCGCGCATGGAGTTGAACCGAATGTTTTTCCTCACAAAAAGCTAGCGCTTGCTGCAAAATGGAGATTCACGGGTTTACACGCCGTGAAATCCATCATTCTCTCACCAGAGGTCGTGCTACACAAGTTTAGCTTACACCTCTGTCAACGCCGGTAAAAATAGTCTGTCACATGATCAAAACAAGCATGGCAAGCACATGGCATTTCTGTACAATCAGCTTGAAGGGAAGTCATCGACGGGCGAAGACTTTGAGGACACGAATTGTAGAGATAACGGGGTTTAAATATTGATTTTTTCGGAAATTTTGATTACGCAGTCAAGATTTAGAAAATAGTGCAAAATTCACCCGAATTCTCGCAGCTATCGACCTACCCATTCTGCGCATGCGCGAACTACGAATTGAGGTAGAAATCGTACCGCTTCGCTTCGTTTAGTTGTTTTCCATACGGTAAGCTTAAAGAAAAAGTTTATTTAGAATGGCATATATATATATTGAATGCTTTATTTCTTATCAACGTTTAATCGATAAGTATTGAAACGTACGGGTAGGCACTAGTGAATGCATGCACTCCTAAGTCGTCCTTCCGAATTTTCTCAGATCGGGGGGCTACTTTCTAGCATAGACTTATGTCTATGTTTTTAGACAGTGCAACGGAGAGAAAACCCATGGGTTCCGACAATGGGGAGCTACAGACATGCAGCTAGCCAACACACATTTGTTCACAACGAGCTTAATTATTTTGATGTTCAATGTGCAACAAGGTGGTAGCTATTTAGGAATGTTAAACATTATATGTACATTAACAAGATGGAACGTTACAGGTACCAATCTCCCAAATGTAACATAATAGTCCGTTTTGGGATATAAAACCCCAAATGTTTCAAGGAAAACACATAAACATTTTCATTCTTTATATGTACATAAAAATATATGCAAGACTATAAGTTTGAGTTAAAAGACAAGTCATATTTAATTTGCTTGAAAAACTATGCACATCTATGTTACATGTAACAATGTGTGATGGTTTTTGCCTATATTTTTTATTCAAGTTATTTCCATTTGACCCGACAGGGCTTAGCATGTGGGTGCCGTGAGTGTAGAGCGAATCAGGGAAAATAATAATCCGAGATTCCTCTGACTCTAACCCCCGCTTTTATATTGGGACGTCCCCCGCACATCCCAATATAAAAGCGGGGGTTAGAGTCAGAGGAATCTCGGATTAGGAAAATAATTGTCACCAAAAAAAATATAACTGTAAGTTTACCATTTAAATCATAATGTAATCAAATAAATTGAGACCACCCACCAAACTGCAAAAGATTCAGCACAACTGTTACACTTTGTCTCAAAGCAAATACAGCTGTAACTTGTTGATGGATCTTGGGGGGAAAAAAAAAATTCAAATTTTAAATTAGAAAAATAAATAGTTTGGCCATGCAACTATATCAATCATGCAGTTGTAATAGGATGAGATTTATTAATTATTATACCCGCACTTTCTAAAGAAAGTTCGGGTATATTGTTGTTGTCCTGTTCCGTCCGTCCGTCCGTCCGTCCGTCCGTCTGTCACGTTTTACTTTCTCAAACTGCTCTTACATCTTATAAACCAGCAAACTGAACTCTTGGAGTTTGATTTGGGGTATCATGTTGTTTTGTTAAAAGGTTTCAAAAATTCTCTGGTAGTCCTGGGGGTCAAATAATTGGTAAAAAATGACGTTTTTTCACAAAAAACCTTCTTCCTCGAACTCCTCCTACATTTTCAACAATAGACAAATCATCTTTTGGAATATGTTTTGGGGTATCCTATAGATGCGCAATAAGGTTTCGGAAATTTCAAATTTGCCCTGGGGGTCATTTGGTGGCTGAAAAATGACGTTTTTTTTACAAAAAATCTGATTAAAAAAACGTCATTTTTTTTTGGCAGTAACCAAATGATCTTCTAGAATATGATTGGGGGTGTCATTTTGAAGTGTGATCAGGTTTCAGAAATTTTTTTTTCAACACAGGGATCAGTGGGCAACAAAAAACGACATTTTTTTGCAAAAAAAGTATGGTTCCCAGAACTCCTTTTACAACTTTTGGAGTAGCTCTGTCATCTCTTGGGATATGATTGGGGCTGTCCTATAGATGTGCAATAAGGTTTTAGAAATTTTAATTTCATCCAGAAAGTCAAATAGTAGCAGATAATTGACGTTTATCCCTCCTAAACAAAACCTACATCCCAGAACTCCTCTTATGATTTAATGAATAGACACATCATATCTTGGGATATGATAGAGGCTGTCCTAAAGATGTGCAGTAAGGTTTTAAAAATTAAAATTTCATCTAGGGAGTCAAATAATAGCAGAAAATTGACGTTTATCACTCCTTAAAAAACCTAGATCCCAGAACTCCTCTTATGATTTAATGAATAGATACATCATATCTTGAGATATGATAGGGACTGACCTATAGATGTGCAATAAGATTTTGAAAAATTTAATTTAATCCTGGAAGACAAATAGTAGCATGAAATTAACATTTATATCCCATGTGCAGATCTAAAGGGGGGGGGGGGTCAGGGACCCCCCCTTCAAAATTCAAATTTCTTTAAATTACATTTAATTTAAAAAAATTGCCGAAAAAATGCTTCGGACCCCTCTCTCCCCCCCCCGGCAAACTCAAATAACTGTTGCCCGCCCCCCCCCCCCTTCCCCTGGAAAAATTTTCTGTATGTATGTATCCCTACTTAGACTTTAAATAAAATGACGGTTTTTTCTCTTAAAATAAAAAAAACCTTGCATTTATTTTTGCTTAAAATTAAAAAAAAACCTTACATTTACACTTTTCTTAATTGTTGAATGATGTATTAAAATTAAAATATAATTTGCGGTCTAAAAGTTTTATAAACTGGTAAAAAATGTTTTTCTTAAAAAAAAAATCACATTACACCTTGCATAATTGACAAATGATCTATTGAGATATGATCAGAATTAGTTAAATGTTACACATGAAGAGAGACTCATCACAAGAAAGCATGGAAACACCAGAAGGAAGAGAGAGAGAGAGAGAGAGAGAGAGAGCTAGCTAAAACAGATAACATGTAATGGTTCAGACTGGGGTGGTGTGGTTGATTATGGGTGCCGATTCTGATATGTTAATCAAAGTAACAAAAATTATAAGATATACATGGATAATTAGAAAGATAAAATGATTAGTATTGTAATAGGGTGCATTTTATGATAATAATTAAATTCATGCATTATTCATATTTCATCAACATCATCATCTTCATCCTCCATTTCATTTATATTTTACATGTACATATTTAGAAACAGACTATTATCCCTATAACTCCCTGTCTTTTATGCACCTATCAAGTAATTATTATTTAATTATCTATTCTAGTGGCTTCTGATATTTTATAGCCTTAAGGCATTTCACCTGTATGGTCACTTTAATACATGTGCACATGATCAGGTGGTTTACTATAGCCAATAGAATCCTTTAATCTCTATATCTGAATAAATGAAGAACCCTTAAGTGGACTTCTTAATCTTTGGGACAACCCACTATCACAGTATCATTCACCTTGGGACTTAAAATTGAGTCTTTTCGATATAAAAAGGTACTAAATTACAGCATACTAGTATATATACATGTAATACATGTTGTTAAAAAAGTAACAGAATTTTAAAAAATGACTGAAAACTGCAACATTGATTTAGGTTTAAAAAATGTGTATTACTACATTTATAGAAACATGCATTTATTTCTTCTGAATTTATGCTAATTTAACTGATTAGGGGAATCCAGGTGGACACAGGTACATTCTACCTGTAACCCCTTAGAGGACCCCATAATTGCCTAAAATAATTAGGTGTTTGTTTTGGCGAGTAGCCGTTCGGGGAATAAACCATCAGAAGTCCTTTTTTCTGCCAATTATACAAGTTAAAATTATAATGACAATAAATGATTAAAATTAAATGTTTATCCTCCACACCCCCCATCGGATTCAGAGTCTTCTTTAAGGTACCTCACTACACCCAGACTTATAATTTTTAAGACACTACGTCACAAGATGGCGATTTAAATGTTTTGTTAAACTGTTAATATCGTTCGATTCGGTTGTATATTGTCGTAGCTCAGTGGTTAAAGTATTGGGTTTCTGAACCGCAGATCATGAGTTTGAATCCGCCTGGAGCTTTTATTCAAGTTTACTGAATTAAATTTTCTAAAATGTAATTTTTCATCCAAAATTGCACATTTTTTTGCCTATTTGACTTAAATACTTCTTATCCATTATGATATCTATCATAATCAAGTAATTTTCTGCTGATTTGAGAAAATATTTCAAGGTGTAGTGAGCCACCTTAATACATTCTAACATGTGTACAGTAGCAAATTTTAAATCATTTCTTGATTGGTATTTTTCTCTAGATGCACATAAAGATTTTGGAAATTGCTTTTTAATTCTTATCGATAAGATAAACAAAATGTTATATGTATTCGGGCCAATTGTAATCCTAAACAAAGCAGGGTCATCAATAGGCTAGAAATTACCAACATGGATCAAACACTATACATATGAATAAGATAAAATACTTTATTATATCCAGTTCTGGAAAGTCAGAGTGTCTTCAAGGGGGCATAACCTATATACAATTTGATGCGCACAAAGAGCAAGAATAAATATGGGGGATCTCAAAAGTTAAAAATTATCAATGTTTATCATCATTTCCTATTTCAGAGGGGTGGGGGTGGTTTAAAGACAACTCCTGGGGGTCATGTACTTGCACCATTTGATGCATCATAATGATTTTAGAAACAAGAATATAGTTGGTTTAGTGGTGGGGATCTCAACAGTTTTCAAGATTAATGGTATTTTCCTGTTTCATTGGGTCAGAACAATCCCATAGGGTCATGGCCTACATTTTATTTGATGCATCATAATACATTAAGAAAAAAGACCCTTTCCTCCCAATTAAATAAAACTCATATAGACATGATACGTCTCTACACTTATTTAAATGTAATACACAAATTTAATACAAACTGTCACAGGGTCAATATGGGGTCAACTTAATATTTAAATCTGACAAATGAAAAAATAACTTTTGCAATTAAAATGACAGAAAATTAACTGTACAAATGTGATAGGATATGTTACAATGATGAGCTTATTTAGATATTTTAAAAAAGATGATGATACAGTATGCTGGCAAAGGGAGATCACTTATTTAGAAAGTGAAAATAATACATATGTATACCGGTGTCTCATAATATTGTGCGAGTACTACATGTATTATGCTTACCTATATTGGTCAACATCATAATGGTAATCCAATTAGAGCACAATATGAATCCATTAATTAGCTGATCATCACAAAAGAAATGTTTATGCATGTTAATTAATCCTATTCTGCACATGGAAAACACATACCGTTATGTACACAACGTGAAAGCCATCTAACTGAAGAGCTGGGTAAAACTAGTACCCGGTAATGCGACCTGTAGACCTGTATTGTGTACGTAACTTCGGACAAAGATCATTTTCTTGTAACATGCATGTATTTTCATGACTTTATTCTTTTAAACCCCTTGTACTGTTTTATTCGGTAAAAATATGTAAAGCACACATTTCAGCTTTAAGGTGGTACGTACAGGACACCTGCATATTGTAATGAACTCCCTATTGCAGAAATAAACAATAAAGTATAAATATAATAATTCCCCCAAAAATAATGTTACCTAACAGTGAAGTGCAATGGGTTAGAGCGTTAACTACATGTCTGTAGAGAGTTCAAATGCTGCTGGGGGTTTTCTATATTTTACTTCAGATTCCAAAATTTTAAAAATTTATCTTTTTTTGCTACATACCTGTATTGTAAAAATTTAAAATTATAAAACGGCACTGTGAAAGAATTTTGATTATAATGCACTTTACTACATGTACAGGCTTTCGTTGTTATCAAAATATTCTGATGTTTCTTTATCCATAAGGAGTGTGTGTGTGGGGGGGGGGGGGGTGGCAAAGTAGTATGTAACTGTGTTTGCAGGGGGTGGGGGGATTGGGGTCCGAGGTGTATTGTTTGGTAATTTTACTACATGTATTAATATAATGTATTAATATAAATTATTTATTACTATCTATTGATCGACCAATCAGCGCGGGCGTAGCTTGACATTGAAACAAAAGTAAAAGTAGAAACAAACAGCATACGGAAACAAGTATTCCTTTTAAAGGAATGATCGGCATATAATATCATTGGTCAGTTCTGTTCATGTAATACCAAAGCATTACGCTACATGCAATAAACATGATAAATAAGATAATTATATAGCACCGTTTTGTTGATTTCCGAAATAGCAAGGCATGAATAAGCTTTACTTTTAATAGGCGAATTTTACTTCCGATAAATATTCTTACGCATATATGTGAAGAAAAACGTGATTTGAATCATTATGTATGTACCTGTATAAATGTTTTACTTTCAAGGTAAACGGATAAGAGTAACATTTTTAGGAATGTACTTGTAATTAAAGATTTAAATGAGGTTGTCATTGCATGTGTAAATAAAGTAGTGCAAGGCGCAATGTGTGCGCAAATGGTAAAATTAGCCGGATGCCTCATATGGACACAACTGTGATCGGCCGAAGCCGATCACAAAAATCTTAACAAGGTTAGCTTTTTAAAAAGCTAAGGAAGTCAGCCAGCGGAATTTTAATTTAAGGGCAAAAGTGAATCACAATCTGTTAAAATACTAGATAAATAGTTTCCAGAACAATAATAACATTTTAGTTTGCAGCCTTTTTATTATGGCTGTACATGTAGGTGATGAGATGACCGTGTAGCGGTGTACATGCAGAGTATGACTGCACATGCACCTACTTAATACCTAAAGTTGTAATTTTGTAGACATAGCTCTCTGATTTTCATGGTCTGGTGGCAGACTACTTCCAACATCTCACTGATATACGCGGACTCCGGACTGTGGCTGCAGACGATACCCATTGACAGTCCTCCAATACATTGATGCGCAGTTTGACCTAGAAACTGACAGGTTTCATAACGTCTTCGAATTTTTCTAACACAAACTGTCTAATTTTTTCCCAGAATTCCAATTTACGCAAGCGCAATTGAAGTTTCATCCTAACTTAATATAGTCAGCCCGCGGGCTGACTAATGACTCAACAGCAAGCGGTTTAGATAGAAGATACTCAAATCTAAGTATACTGTTATTTGAACGAAGGAAAAATGTTTATTTCGTTACAAAAGAACAGACAGGTTGGTGTTTACGTAATCAGTGGGGTCGGGAGGAGGGGGGGGGGGTCAAACTGCCTTTTATTGTAGGCCTAGGCCTACTGAAACATCATGCAATAATTAATTCGAAATAACGGAAATTCTAATTGAGATTCTCTTAGAATAAACTTTAATCCGAAAATACTTAGACTATTAGATTTATTTTCTCTCTTTGCATTAAAATGTACAAAATTATAAAAGCAATTAATCATTTACATTAATTGACAGTCTTTATAAATTTTTACAAATTTTATAAGTCTTATTTCTAGTAAAGCTTTGGCAAGCTCATGAAGTAAATAAAACCGAAAAAAAAAAAGAAACATTTGTGGTAAATAATTAAACTTTTGGCTGAAAATTTGCCGCAAACAATTTCATTTTGGTAATTATATAAGACCCGGTTATGTTTTAGCAGTTCTTAGAAACTGCTTGTTTGACTGTTTGAATTTATTTCATAGAACAGCTAACACATATTTCTTAGCAGTTTCCTAAACAGTTTTTTAGCAGTTTTAAGGAATGCTAATACAAAGACTGTTAGAAACTGCTCAAAAACTGCCTAATAACGTCAAGACTGCCTAATAACTGCTTATAAACTGCTAAAATAGGCAGTTCACTTTGACTAGGGGATACATGTGAATCGCTTCTTATGTCATTTTTACAACAAATCACGAATGTATTTCCTTTTCTCAACTATGAGCTGACTAGATTCCATGTATTAACAAAATATTTACATTGTAAAACATGTATAAAAGATAATTTTTGTACTCAAATCTTCATCATTTATTCTCACTTGGTTATATTAAAACAACGACTTTACTTAGATTCTAATATTGACAATGTGTTTTCATTATATTGTGTTTGTTTATTTATACGATGTTTAAAATTAAAATCTACAATTAGATATATAAGCATTGCAAACATAAGGATAGTATAAGCCCAAGGCGAAAGACAAACAATATATAAAGATATATAACTTTTTGTTAATAACATTAGAGCTAGACTCATTTGTTTATATACATATGATTAACTTCTTCCGTTTCCAATGGAAACTTTCTACTGTCTGAAAGTAAGGAGAAAAAATTGGGAAGATATATACTAGGTGTGTTTTAACAATGAATTATTTACAGGATTAATTATTCTCGTAAAACTATGCTTCGATACTATATAAAGTGTAAGTGTACTGTGGTTTTGTCTGGTCGGATGATACAGCAATTCTAACTATTCTTTTGAAGTAATGTAATATTTATTTTATTTTGCATTTGTGTTTTCTTTTATGAAAACTGCTTTACAATATTTCTAGTTCTTGAAGAAAATGAGCAATATAGCTATTTTTTTTTTTGAAACAATGGATTGATATCGATAGAGTACTTTCAAAATAGGTAACGGGTGCGTTCGTCCCTCGTGAATTTGCTTCTAACTTTTTTACAATGCAATTTTCTTGTTTATTGGTCAAAAGAAGTTTTGGTGAATGCGTTCAAAAATCAGACATTTATAGAATATGAAAAATAAACAATGATATAAACATGAGACAGATACAAACAGGACAGGTTTGTTATTTAATATAATCATTATGAAAGAGTGGGTCCACTTACATGTACTCTAAGTCTGATTATAAATCATATACATGCTGTGGATACATGTAACACCAAATTTGTACATGACTGTATTACCGCGTCATTCATGATAACAATTTATCAGCTTTATCTTTGAATAACTGTAGTACATATAGTAAATAGAATTTTTTTTTTTTTTTTTTTGGGGGGGGGGGGGTTGTTGTTAAAACAAAAATAAAGATAAGAATAGAAATTTTACATTTCATTAATAATATTTTTGGAGAAGGCAGACGATGTATTACTTAAATATGAAAAAAAAATGAACAAAATAAATTTAAAGAAGCTTTAGAACAAAGTTACAGTAAACATGATCAAATTGATATGTAACCCCTTTGGATGGTGTAGGTTTATTCATAGAGATATATACTTAGTCTAACACATGTACATACATGCCATTTACATGTAATTAACTACATCTGAACATGTCACACTAAGTTTTACTTTCTTGTTGTTTGACTACAGGTTTAATTTCCTTTGTAAATAAAACAAAAACGAACCAAAAAAAATCAAATAGATATACACACATACATGTATATTTATGAACATCAAATGCAATGTCGTGTAACAATATACCAAGTTTTATCTCAACTTTACAACTAAACAGCGCGCACTACAATTGCAAAATACCGGTATGAGAACAGAAGCTATTTTTCCTCATTTAGTGTTTGATTTTATGGAATAATAATCACAATCGCTCTGAAAAGAGACATAAATAACATATGTACAATTCTACCATGCACTCTAGAAAACCGTACAAATTATGAATCTATCTATTGAACTGTTCAAGTTAAAATGTAAAACAAAATTCTGAGCGTATTTGAATAATCATGTCACAATATTGATACCACCGCGCGAATGTACAAATAAGTACATCAAAATAGTTATAAGGACAAAATGACCCAGGGCGAATCAGCCAATGGTCAAAACACCGTAAAACCTATATTTTAGCAAGGTGGTCATGTGTTTGGAGATTATATATCAAATAAGAGTCTGAGACAGTTGTTTTGTAGTGGTGAGTACATGATTCCTATATAAGATGGTCGTTCGTGTTTATAAATGTGCAACAGGTTGAGAAAATTGCTTACAGCTGTTATTTTTATGTTAACTGTTTGAATTTTCTCTGCAAGCTGTCACTTTGTTGTGGAAAGGATTTCTTATGTAATCTTGATCATGTTGACAAGATGCTACTTTCGTATGTTCATTATACTTGTAAATCATGCTAGGCCCTATAATTTTATGTAAATCGTTTGATTTAATAGTTTGTTTTATACATGCATGCAGGTGTTCAAATCCTATCTGTGGAAAGATGCATCTTTTTTTTTAATTATTAAAACAAGCACTATCGCAGATAACTGCTGAGTATTTTTCATCCTGATCCTATAAGTTATGATATATTCTACCTTTTAGAACATTTATGAAATAAATTCATGTATCTTTACATACAATTGATAAATAAATAATACTTTTAACTATCTTTACAGAAATAACTTGGGAAATGTTTAAAAACTGTATACATGTATTTGCCGATATCAGAGAAATAAATCTATACATGCAGTGTCACTGACATAAAATTATGTCTTTTTAACATAGCAAGGTACATGTATTTTTTAAAGATACCTGGTAGTATATTACGCAGATCATTTACAGGTACATGTACGTACATGTAACTGTTTGTGTAAAGTTTCCTGCACTTATTATGCAAATTACATGTTCCTATTTATTATTTAAAATTTAATTTTAACATTATCAGCATATATATACATAATTCAAGGAAATAGTTCTTTAATAAGAGGTAATCATAAAAAAGTATCACAACCCTGGAAAATTATTGGTAGCAATGTTTTATAAAACATTGAAAGTATGTACTAGGGGATATAAAAATTGTAATTAAACTCTATAAATTATCATAACAAATCTCTGCCCTCTTCCAGTCATATAAAATCAGTCAGTACTAGTAGAAAATTAGCACTCCAAATCAGTTATATATTGGATTAGATATTTGTATAATCAAAAATTTAATCATATCAGTATAATCATCTCACATCTTCACAAGCCAAGGGTTTACGATCCACTCTGCTCCTAGCAGAGTGGACCGTAAACCCTTGCCTTGCAAAGAGGAGCAGAGTGGATCATAAATCATTGGCTTGCAAAGATGTCATCTCAAGGCGTTTGTTTTTATAATAATTAATCTTTAATTGGCACAGGACATAATGACATAACATGAAACAGGTCACATTTGATTTGCCTAAGATGATATGGACGGAGCTCAATTATGTGTAAGCGTCAGATTTAGAAAAAAGGAATTAAAAGCTGAGACATTTGCTAAGTTAACGAATATTTACATTGAAATAACTTCTCAATTTATTTGAAATCAAATACATCCGGTGCATATTATCATAAGTTTTTAAATGTTTTTGAGTTTATGACATGGAGTATGTGACAGTAGCATTATTTGATTTGAAAAGAACACACAGTTTCAAATAAATCAACGAGTACTTGACCATCGCTCGACTTAAGGCTCCGATTAATCGACTAAGCCAACCAAGTAAAATTGACATCCCAAATATACATGTATATCATTTATTACCTTTACCTGCATTTTACATTTTTAGAACTCTACCCTCAAAATCTGTATCGCATATACTACAAAATAAGGGCCATTTTAAAAAATACTTCAATATGAGTTACTTACTGTACACATTTACTTTGAAGTTAATATTTCAAATATGTTTGAAAAAGGAAAAAAAAAATCTGTTTTAATCAGTTAATTTTTTAAAATTTAATTAAGAAAAGAAGTTTCAATGTTGACATGCATTCATTTATTTATTTGAGCAGATTTATCAGTATGGGATATTTGCCCAAAGATGGATCTTACCCACATATTTGGACAACGAATAGAGATTTTAATGAGATTTTACTCAAGAGGTCTGCCTACAATGCAGAATAAAAATTAGGAGTCTGGACAGAAGCCATAATGTCACTTTGTGTATCAATGGACTAAACCTATCTTGAGCTGGTAAGTCATTTTCCAGAAATAGATTAAAACAAAGTTTTAATTAGAATATTATACATATGTAAAGCAATATGTAGTTTTACTCTCTCAATTTGTCCATCTGTCCATCCATCCATCTCTCTCTCTCTCTCTCTCTCTCTCTCTCGTTAGCTTCCAAGTAGAGAGGTTCAAAGCATTTCAATTTGTATAACAGGTTTATGTAAACACTTTGAAAGCATTCATCAGCCAGTTTAACCTATATCTAGCATTCAATTACAGACTGAATAGGGAATTTTAAATTAATTACGGAGCATGCAACCTTAGTTTTCATATTTTTCCCCTAACTTTCAAGTGCTATTAAAAAAATCACACTTAAAGTACTTTGTCTAGTTAATTTTTACCACATCAGCCTTCTTTGAGTGCATGTTAATTATAACACCATAATTGCAAGTTTTGTTTGCTATATGACCAATGATGACGTCTACTTTTGTAAATTTTAAAAGATCTCTAACATTTGGTAATTAAAATTATCAAAAATCAAAACTAATTGGTCAATCTTAACTGTAAAATTTTTTTTTAAAAATTCATTTAAAAATGTGGTTATCTTTTGTACACTTCCTGGCCCCAACATTGATTTTTTTTTTTTCAAAATAAACAATTTGAATTGGATGTCATAGGAAAAAAATAGATTGATAATAAAGTAAGATAGTGAAAAGCATAAATGGAAAAAAGGGCTTTTCAGAGTAAAAAAATAAACATGTCATTTTGTTAAATTATTCTTAAAAATGATCAGGTTAATGCATTAAATTTAATTATTAGCATTAAAATGTACAAAGCTGGATTTTGATAAACACATCTGTTTTTATAATGTGATTAATTTATTGAATGATTTTGAGCAATCAAACTAAGCAATGTATAATATAAGTATTTGACAGAAGAAAACAACCCGTTGAAATAAAAAAAATACATTTAATATCAGCTTAAATGCTCAACCAATCACAGAACAGCTCGGCTTAACATCAGTTGTATGTACATGTATGTTTAATTATCAAATCAATGCTATGAAATCCACATATAGTCCAAAATTTGAAATACTGTTTCTGCATATAAATATATTGAGTAGATGATTATAGCTTAAATTATAAAGAATTATGAGGGACTATAAACATGTATGTCTTAACTCATATTTAATGAATTCACCATATTCTGACCGGTTCAGAATGGAAATATAATTCCCAAGAGAGAGAGTTCCCAAGAGAGAGAGAGAGAAAGAGAGAGAGAGATGGACAATGAATGACATGTACACAAACAGATAGGGGGCTATAAACGCGGGTATGTTAAGGCTTCCCAATTGATTTCACGGCATTGTGTATAAAGTCACTTGTCTGTACTTCATACGATATGATGTCATAGTTAACTTTAACGTCACGATCTGCATTCCTTTCGATAGTTCTCAGGGATTTAATGTATAGTACCAAAATTATAATAGAATCATAACGTTATTAAGTGAAATATATTGAGACAATAATAAAACTGCTTGTTTCCTTTACACAGAGGCTGTTGTTAATAGTAGTGATACTAAATTCAATATTATCAATATAATATATTGAGTGTCAAATAGTCAGCAGCTTTAAAGCTTTGTATTAGCTAAATGACAATTTATAAATTAAGACATAAACTAATGGTTTCGAGACTCTACCTGCTACGTGTAATGAATGGATATATTTTAATGCATGTAACCTACCAATTAAACCTATTTTGTGTAAATCGAGCTTAAAATTGTGCCTAATTTTGAGTATGTAGCAAAATGTTTGGACAATATATTTTAAATAAACAAACTATTTATATGAACCCCAAGCAAGAACTGTGAAATATGATTAATCAAAGGATTTTTCATAAAAATATATTTGATTTATTGTCATTATTCACATGCACTGGTGCGATTTATAATGATCATTTGCCGTGTTAGGGTACGCACGTTACACTGATTAAGAGGTATATATGAAGTCACAAAAATGCATCAAATATAGTGTTGGATATCGCTGTTAATTTATGTAATAAAGATTTAAATCTTTATTGCAACCAAATTTTAAAGCTTTAGTGTACGCGTTTTTCACATGAATTTATTTATAACTACATGGTCAGCACTAGGAACAAATAGACACCTAATCACCCTTACCATTAATCATATTGAATACGTATTCTTTTGATGTTACAATTGCAAAAACAATGTCAAAAGTTTGAATCATAATTAATAGAGTCTTCACGTTTTGAAATTTCACATATAAATTAATTATCATGATAATATATCAATCATTGGTTTATTTAATCATATTTATTTATCTAGAACAAACGATAAGTAATATTTATGTTCTTATGTTTATTGCTAAAATTGGACTAAAAATATTTATTATACCCCCGCAAACGAAGTTTAGGAGGGTATATTGGTTTCACCCTGTCCGTCTGTCTGTCTGTCCGTCTGTCTGTCCATCTGTCTGTAGACGCAACTTTGTCCCCCCTATAGAATTTTTTACTACTGCATGGAACAGTCTGAAAATTTGTACATATGTTGAACACCATCTGAAGATGTGCACCTGCAATTTTTTATAAGATCGGACAAGATTTAATGATTTTATGACAGTTTTCATTTTCCTTATTCTATATATTATACACTGATGTTGAAAAGTAAGGGAGGTAATCCTTACAGACTTTATTAATTAATTAATAGTAAGCACTCTAAAATATATTTATATTAATACATCCAGATGGAGGTTTTTTGTCTTTATTTCTTAACTTAAATTATTTTTTATTAGTATTCTATCAACTGACAATGCAAAAGTTTTGTTTGTCAATGATAAATTCTTTGGAGCTAATAAGAACATCAAAGACAAGTGTGGCTGAATTCATTTGTCCCATGGGGGCCATTATCTGAGCCATGGTTTAGATGGAGCATGGGTTTAGGGAAAATTGATAATCTGTAAAATGGGCGGTGGTTTTGGGGTTATTTTAATGCTGCTTCATGTAAACCAAAAGTTTCTATCATTATAATGAAATAAATAATATTATTATTAATAAAGAAGTTAGCTATTTTTAGAAGCTGTTTAAAGTTATTAGTCAAGTAAATTGATGAAGTGACCCTATAGGGCATTAATTTAAATGAAATTCAAAATTACTGATATGATTGTAGTGTTTTGGCAATTTTAAAATTGTTTGTA
Organism: Magallana ariakensis; assembly: GCA_020458035.1. Lineage (NCBI taxonomy): Eukaryota > Metazoa > Mollusca > Bivalvia > Ostreida > Ostreidae > Magallana > Magallana ariakensis. The sequence continues at coordinate 41,639,156 of CM035811.1, read as the reverse complement.
ATATTAAATTTTCTTTTTTTCATATTTTTACATAGTATGCTAATTATGATAATGTTTTGGGATTTTATCCAATTTAACAAGCTCATCAAAGAAAATCATAGTCCTATGGGATCAATTTTCTGATAGTGAGTTGCATTGTACCATAGGAGAAAGTGAGGAAAATTTGAAACAACTAATTGCATCTGTCAAGACTCTGATTAGAAAGATATTCAAAGTGTTATCAACAGAAGAGCATTGCTTGGCTATTTTCATTTACTGCAAAGGAAGGGGTTATTGTCACTTTGTTGGTTTTTCTTTAAAACAATGAAATAAAAAAATATCACCAGATACATAAATTTGTAAATGTATTACTGTTATACATATGTATTTACAGTGAAGTTTTGAAAATTTTGATTTTAATTTTTCTTTGTTAACTACATGTGTAATTGAGTTTTTTAAAAAGTCTAGAATTTTTTTTAATTTATGTGTCGCAAACCTTTATTATACAATTCAATTATTTGTCCCATTTGAAATTAGCCTTGCGGGGGTATTAGTCCCAATAGGACAGTTCTAGTTTTGAATTGTATTAGAAGTTATTTTAAATAATTATCTTCATGTGTGGCTCTAGACGGGAGGGGGTAAGAAAACTATCCGTTGGATACCCCTTTTTTGGAAAAATTTCTGGATATGCACATAAATCTCTCAACAATAACTGCATATTTACACAACAGCAGTGAATAAATACCCATGTATAAACAAATTATGGGTAAAATATACTGCAGGTTAAAATGCACCAGACAGGAATATCCACAGAGATAGATTTGCAAAACACACTGCATTCGGGGTTCTTCTTTAAAATAAGTTATACAAATAACCATTTAGATAGGGATAAAATAAAATATATTTATATATAAGAGCTAGCATGCACAGATCTTGAATGAGCTTTCTTAGCTTTATAATTTACAACAATCAAATGCACATGCATGTGCATATATAAATATGATGAAACAGAGAGAGAGAAGGGAGAGGGAGCCGAAAATTTGAACAACCACTTATTTATTATTTATATTAAAGGCCTTGTAGGTGTGTATATAGGAGAGCGAGAGATTTACAAAAAGCATTTTTGCGAGTTCTAGCACAAAATGAAAAAATGTAGATCTTACTTTATGTATGTACATACTTTGATTTTGTGATTATGTGGGTTTTGTGATTTTATGTATCTTGACATGTTTTGGGATATTAGGCTAGATACATGTTAATGTTTAATATTCCACAATATAAAAACAATTTTGTTTAATATTTTGTGTGCTTTATTATTCATTCTCTCTGTCTCCAAAATACCAAATTTTAATTTTATTGAATAAAATAATATAAAAAAATAATTGATGGATATGTCTACATAAGACAATGATTATTTAGGGTAAAAGGTTGGTGAAAAATAATAATTATTGATAATAATATATTGATATATAAAATCCAATGTGCAGCTAAAAAATATATATACCTCTTTCACCCTTTACAACTTTCATGCTATTGTTATCTAATTTATTATTATTATGCATGATTTTTATTGATTTCACATGTAGAAATGCACAAAAAGTGTACATGTATCATACAATCCACAGTGGTCAATTATAGCCTCTGCATTCCTATTTATTCACAACAAAATTTATGACAACCTTTTGATAAATAATATTTCACAATATTTAACGAAAAAATAAATTTTAAAATTTTTGGAAATGTTTAAAGTATAAAAGCTCCTGCAGGATTCGAACACATGACTTACAGGTTCATAGTTAACACTCTAAATAATTGCGCTATGCTGTTAGGTAACAATTTCGGAAAAGAAAAAAATTATACTTGATTTATTGTTTATTTCGATCAGAAATACGCCATATTATGGAGGTGTCCCATACCACTTTAAGGTGTTATTGGACATCTGTCGATATTAAAAGTACAGCATAATTAAAATACTTTCACCGGTTTAGAATTTTCAAATTTTACAATATTTAACCAAAAAATATGTTTAAAAGAATTTTTGGAATGATAACAATTTTTAAATTCCCAGCGGGATTTGGACTCATGACTTACAGATTCGTAGTGAAGCCTCTAACCGGCTACTACGCTACGCTGTTAGGTGGCAATTTGGGAAAAAAACTATTTATAAAATTACACTTGATTTTATTGTTTATTTCGATAAAATAGTACATCACAACATGAAAGTGTCCCATAACCACCTTAAGTCTTGATTTACATCGGGTGTAGAGTAAATACTACATGTACAAGTGTACAGCTTTTTGATGAAAGAGGCTGCTATACCTCTAGCTATTATAAAAGTTGGCAGTTCTGGACTGATTTGTATGCAGCTGGTATTACATATAGTCTTATTTTACTTTTACATGTATTACATGTAATAACGCAAATTAAAGATTTATAAGTATTAGGTATTTTTAATGCAGGTCTCTTTACAAAACAGGCTAATTTAAGTGTACTGTCTTTCATGTACATGTACCACTAAGTACATAAAAATGACATTTTAAGAAAACTATTTTATGCATGTAAATTAATGCTATATTTGTGAAATGCTGATTGTCAGTATTTATAATTATTATATTGATTTTTTGTAATTTTTCTATATTCTAGGTACCAGTTTTCTAAGCAACAATGTTGGTAGGCAGCAGTGGTCCATAGTTTCAGTTTTGCCAAAGTCCAGGGTCGGCACCAAGCTGTAGGACTCCTACCCAATTACTAAAAGTATCGTTATGAGGAATATTTACAAGACTTGGTGATGACTGGGATGACATATTAAATCTGATTGATTTGTCAACACAATAGCCAAAGAACCAATACTGTTTTAGCATTATTTAACAAATAAAAATCAGACAGTTTAAAATATTATGATCCTATTGTAAAGGAAAAATTAGTCGTTAGATATACTCAATTCATCTCACTCACAGTTGTTTTTAATGCATATGCATGTATATATACATGTATATAACTTTTTTTTGTAGTGACATGTATATAATCAGAATGTGTATACTAGGTACTCTGTATTGCTTTATCTAGTTTAGATCTTGAAGGCAGGTTTATGGTACACTGTATCATAAAGATGATTTTTTCACTCTTTGTTTACAGTTATTGTCATAAAGGACATATGAAGAGTTGGGTTTTTTTTTTTCTCTTTGACTCCTTTTACTATATAAAGTAGTCTCCTGAGGCCATAATACAAACACTTAGTAACAATATTGTTTGAATTATATACCATAGATGGGTTACCGTGTGCACTGATTTACATGTACTCATCCATGTACAAATACAATTGCATTTTGTACATGTTTGTGCATTTGCTGATAATTTCAAGCACCATAGAATCTGTTGTATTTATTAAATTTGTAAACTGCAGCAACATTTTAACAGATGGGGTATTGTTACATAATTATGTAATAGAAAAATGTATATATCCCATTTCATTTTCTTGAGCGGAAAAGGGGGGGGGGGCAGTGCCTATGTCCATAACTATTCTACAAGAATTTAATAATTATAAGTTTGCATTTTTCATAGGGAGTGGACCCTACAGAATACCACCCCTCTGTAGATCTGCTCATGATTGCATGATATGAGAAAATTAATATGATGATTTAGATTTAATTTAATAATATGATCCAACTGTATTTTTACAATATTTTTTGTTCATGTTTGAATATTTATTCATATACCAATTGATTCAATAAATGTAAATGATACTTGCTATCTTTGTTTTTGCTATACATGTGTATATAGGAGGTAGTTTGCTCTGTGGTCCTGAGAACAGAGCAAAGGTCGAAAGGTATACTTGCAATCATTTGAGAAAAAGAAGGAGGCACTAATCAAATAGTTTACTTGCAAAAAGATACTATAGTAGATTAGAGATAAACTCTTTAGTTTACATGGACTGTAGTATAGGGCAGATTTGATGTGAGCCACCGAGAGATGACACGGAGCAGATTTATATAAAATTCAGGCTTCCTTTTATCGCAGCTAAAATATTTTGAAACCCTTCTCCTATAAGATTTGAAAATCAGAGTGGGATAGAGGGGGTGAAAAAACTTAATATCGTAGCCTCCCTTCATTAGGAATTAAAAATCGAAGGGGATTCAACATTTTGCGCCGAAAATAGTTTGTATCTCCTCTCTTATAGGATACAAAAATCAGAAGGTTCTCGATATATCGCAAACGTATATAACTATTTTTTAAAGACATTCTAGATACAGTATAAATTGAATACTAAAAGGGACAATTTTTTTATCTCTAAATTCAATATTTGATTTGATGGTTCAATATTTCACGCGATATTTTTGTTGGATTCAAAATGATACACATATATGCCACTAGCCTTGGGTTCCGTACGTGTAGGTCTCAAACGTACAGATCCAGGGAAGGGGGTACATGTACTCTCTTACATAAATATCATAACCTCTGAAACAAATCGGCAGTATATGTATCAAGGTTGCATATTGTTTGGAGCATTATCCTGTCTGAATATATTCTGTTAAATATTGCGTAGGTGCACGTTTCACCTCTTGTATTTGATGGAATTTCATAATGAGGAGGGACTATTTTTAGAATTAAATCGGAATTTATATAAGCAAAGGACCCTTACATGTTTATCGGTTCCAAGAGGTATATCTTCCACATGATCTTTTTATCAAAGTTATGATTAAATGCATGAAATGTTTAGTTTTCTAGGTTTTCAAGGTATACCATATATATATATATATATATATATATATATATATATATATATATATATATATATATATATATATATATATATATACCTGGTGTGTATTCTGTCAAATGACCAGACGGGACATCAAACACAACCGCATTAACACTGGTATGATTACATGTAAAGACGGATTTAATTCCTCTGTATGAACTCATCTGAGCGAATTTGGAATGCATATGCATCTTTGCGATTTTCTTTGGACGTGTAAATCTAGCCTGCAAAAGTTATTTTACGAGTGGGGATCGCATCAGCTTTTTATTTTGCTTATGCAAATTAAAGTGTGTGGTTGAGAGAGTGTATAGATGTTCAGTTGAACTGTGTAAAAGACGAGCATATTTGGAGTGTTTATTTAGCCGTTGAAGTCAAAATGAAAAAAACAACAACAGGATTTAACGTTTTTTTTTTAATAATAAGAACTCTTACGATATTTTTGAAGGCTGATTATCTCATTAGAAAAAAATATCGATGCTTCATGATATTTTAAAATAAGATATCGATGATCATGATATACATGTATCAAGTTCTTATTACACTGTGTTTTCCATAATTTTCTGTTGATTTAAAAGGAGAAAATGTTTACTCTAGAAATAACATTTCCTTTGTAACATATCTAACTGTCTAGCTGATAGGAAGGCATAGGCGTCGGAACCGGATGGGGCTGGGGAGCCCCCCCCCCCCCACTTTTTTATTTTGCAAAGTAAGACATAACTATTAGGCACGTAGCATCAAGGAGGGGCCAGCCCCCCGCCCCCCCGCCCCCCCCCCCCCACTTTTTTCTCGCAGCATTACAAATAAAAGAATTGAAGTATCACGAAGCTGCCGTCCGCCCCCACATTTTTGGTAATATGTAATAAGGCCCTGTCACACCAAGTTGCGTTCCCACGGCGTGTTCACGGCGTTGTAAAATTCATGGAATCGCCGAAGGATCGGAAGAAAAATTCAGAAAAAATGTACAATTTTATTTGAAAATTTTACAAGTGAAGATGTCACAGCGTCCTGACGGCGACCGAGGCGTTCTTACGGAGCTCCCACAGCGTGTAACTGCGTTTCCACAGAGTTCTACTTGGCGATTGACTGCGCTCTCGCTGAGTATCCGCCGAGCGCTCATGACGTGCTAGGAGTTTTTACCGCGCGTCCACGGCGTGCTCTGCCCGCTGACTGCGTGAACAAGACGTTCTTTACTTCTTGGTAGGTAAATGTTAATTTGTGCAATTGTATGGGAAACAAACAAGAATTTACAACTGGTAAATAAATGATAAAAAATTGTTTTGTTTTGATGAATAAGGTACATTGTAATTGAAACGTAACTAATTTCTAAATAATTTGTGAAGTACAAAAATCTTAGTAGTCAGGTCTACAAAAAAGAACCGTTAAAAGTTGTTAGAAAACATAGAAACCATGTGAAAACATCAGAACAAAATGGCATGAATTCCATCTACGTCCTTTAACAGGTCCTGGGATATTCGCAAATGCTACTTTTTACATAGTCATCCTCATGAAGTTCGATAATACTACATCGCTTGCTATTGTACAACAGCCATTGTTCGAGTTTTCGTGGTCTGGCTGACAACGCACTAGAAACGCCGTGGGAGCGCGGCACAAACGCCAATAAACGCGGAAGAAACGTCAAGAGAGCGCGATGATCGCAGCAACAGCTCTTTGGGGTCGCTGTGTGAAGGCAGTCAAATAAAAAACAATTCATTCAAACGCTGTGGATGCGCAGTGAGAGCGCGACAGAGACGCAGTACCATCCCAAAAGACTCCGGGAGGTCTCCGTGCACGCGCAATTGACTGCGTCTACACTGCGATTGGCTGCGTTCCTTGAGCGCACCGACGGAGCTCTCGTGGCGCTGTTGAAGACCTTACGGCGCTGTCACGGCGACCTCACTCCGTTTCTACGGCGTGTTTATAAGAACGCAGAGCCACGGCGCGTACGTTGTGCATGTTCAAAGTGCGCGCCGTCGCATGGCGTTCTAAAATGTTCAAGGCGATCCCACCGCAACAAATGAAGATGCCGTTCCGTTGTTACGGCGCTGTAGGAGACTCTACTGCGTTTTACATTATTTATGGGCGCAGCGGGATCGTCATGAGGACGTAGCTCCGGTGTGACAGGGGTTTAAGTAATTGAAATGAAGTTAAGGAAATTAAGAGTGATATTGAAAATTGCAGTTATAGGTATACTACCCCCCCCCCCCCCCGATTAGAAATTTCATGATTTAGGGAATTTTTTTTCTTTAACGTATTAAGATTTTTTTTTGAGTGTCTGATGAAAAGTCTAGCCCCCCCCCCCCCCCCCCCCCCACTTTCAATTTGCTTCTGACGCCACTGGAAGGTTGAAGCAAATCTAATTTATATTTTATTTTTTCTTGAAAACGTTGTTGTTCAATATTTTAAAAATTCTGCTTAATCCATATAGCACTCGCACTTAATGCATACGGAAATTATCAAATAAATCAATTAATAAATGTATCAATGTAATTAATCAACCCCGTTTGAATAAGAATCCTTAAAACGCAATTACTCTCCTATGTTTGCGTTTGCTCACAATTCGCTCACCGTGCGTATTATTTGGCGTGCGCTGACTGTGCGCTCACGTGCGTTCAACTTCCACTTTTTGCGCTCTTTGCTTTAATTGCGCTCACATGCACCTGGTGTTTAGATATATCTTAATAAGTAAAAAATTGTCAATGTAATACAAAAATAACATCGTCGTTGATTTAATACACAAGCTGTCAGCCCGTAAAAAGCATGCTTTTGTAAAGGTACCCGACTGTCAACCACGCGTGTGAACACAGGTACACAGAACTCACAACACATGGACTATTATATTCTAACATTAAAAAATGGGATTTTTTTTGTTGTTACATGAAATTGTTTCTAATATATTTATATATACTACATTGTTTATTCAAACCATATGAAACCATATGAAACTTACATTGGACATAAAAAGCGATTGCACTGGTGGAAACTGACCCTGACTAATACATGTATTTTGACTGTGTTAATGGTGTTTAGTTGAACGTGTGTAAAAGAAGGCTCATTTGAAAGTGTAACTTTATTTTCGTAATTTGCGCAGTCAGATGGATATACCTGGCCATAGGTATGACCGAAATTTTATTTATTAAATCTAAAGCCCATATTTTTGCTAAAATCCGTTAATGAAAGAAAACAAACCCGAAAGTTTTTACAAGTATCATTGTTAAAATACAAGATGGGGATAACTTCCGAAATAATCAGAACAAATCTGTCATCTTCAATTGAATATGCGTTCACGGTTCACTTTGCTCTTGCGATTGCGCTCAGTTCAAAGTCCCCTTTCACTCATCATTCACTATAACCGCTTTTCATATTCTGTTCAGCGATCGGTCACCATTCGCTCATCGATACTCACCGTTCGCTCACAGTGCAAGTGGGAAAGTGGAACATTTCACGGGGTGTATACGGTACATAGGCGTCCGAACACCGGGGGGAGGGGGGGGGGCTATGGGGAGGGCTTAGCCCCCCCCCCCCCCCCACTTTTTTGCAAAGTTATACATAACCATAACCGAACACCTTTTCTTTTTCTTTTTTCTTTTTGATAGGTCTAGCCCCCCCCCCCCCCTCCACTATCAATTTGCTTCCGCCGACGCCACTGCGGTAGTTGCATTGCTCTTTGGTTCTTAACACCAAGTGGGTTTTTTTTATTCAAACAATTGTTTAGTTTAATGATCGATATTTAGCGTGAGATATTTTAAAATATGACTTTTACTGGAACTCTGTGTGAATGGTGTTCAGTTGAACGTGTGTAAAAGAGGTGCTCATTTGGAATTGTAAATTTATTTCGTAATTTACCCAGAAACAACTGGGAATATTTAGA